>CM057385.1:76420662-76900662 GCA_030015415.1 Cynopterus sphinx
TTAACACAGCAGTTATTTTGATGCTCACTTATTTTCCACTACTTTGCATAGTTGTTTTCATATGTAGATTTTCTATATCATAAGTCTACTGAAGCTAAGACTCACACATATTTTACACACATTTAAAAACTTATTGTGTCTTATGTAGAGTAGGTTTATAGTATACTACTTGTTGAATAAATTGAACCAATGAACAAATAAATGAAATCTTTGGCACATGCTATTAAATTGTTTACTCAAAATAGTTTTTAAATAGTTGCTTTGATTAGTCAACTGAAGAAAGCATGTTAGAAAACCACATTGGTAGACAAATAAGAAAATTGGACCATGGATCATAATTACTGAACAAGCCCTGGTTGATTTTTAAAGGTGATATGTGAATCCTGGCCTAGCATTGCTCTAACAAAAATTATTTGCTTACGAAGAATTTTGACAAATTCACTTTTGTTCTTTTATTGGTAGAAATATGTTTTACCACTTGTCAAACAAGACAATGATAGAGATGTTGAAAACATAATAGGGCCATCACTTTTGCAAAATGCTATTAGTATGTCAAGCTGTGAAGGTAAAATTTCAGAAAGAATCTTAACCACAGTCTGTTTTAACTTCTATATTTAATTTTGTGAAGGAAAGCAGTAGAGTATCATTTTATATTCCCTTATAACACATCTTATAATTGTGGTTGTTTTAAATTGGTGTCGGGGGTAGAAAAAGGTGGTTAGTAAGTGAAATAATTTTGAGATGTGGAGAAATGTTTATAAAGTAATTAACTTTTAGTTATGATATTTTCTGTAAATGCTCATAGCTGCTGGAAGATAGACTAGAATTTAAAACACAATCTTCAAGTTTCTTATATATTAAATTAAAAGTTTATATATATAAACTTTTTTATATATATTTTTTAATATATAAGTTTCTTATATATTAAATTAACATGTGTGGAATGACAAGATCTAGATGTATGGATAAGAGCTGGAAAGTTGAGGTTGCTATTTTAACAAGGGTTTTTTATTTAGAGAGTTCCTTTTCCTTTACTGTCCATAAAATGGCAGCCTGTGGTAATATGAAATGGGAAAGGCAGAGCACCCAACACAGGACTGTGTTGTTGATAAAAGTCAGTCTTGTCTTGGTCTCATAGTCTGAATTTTAAATATATGTAATTTGAAGTTAACAGACTTTCAGGCTCTACCACGTAATGTGACATAGCCTCTCTAAACTTCATTTTACCTAAAAATGTGAATAAATATCTTACAAATACAAACCTCATAACATGGTTGGTATTATTGAAAATCATTGAATTCATCTACCCTAAACAGCCTCCCTTTTGCCCTCAGGTTTTGGTGACTTTATGCTTCCTCTACCCCTACCTTTCCAAACCTGCTTAAGGCAAAAAGGTTCTGATAAGGTCACTCATATTTAGATGCAAATAACTGATAAGACTTAAGAGTTACCTACCCTTATGTGTGTTTATCAGAACTCAAAGCCTTTAGATCAAAAGAATGAACCTTCAGCTGTGGAATTTTAGGAATTAACTACTTATTGAGGGAGATAATCATTTCTCAAATATTCACTTCCCCGTGCTTTTGTGTTCCAACTATGGAAGTGGTAGGCAGTCTGCCTATTTAGACTAGCAAACACCCAAGGGCACAATAGTGACAAGAAATACTAAAAAATAAAAATTTTCTGTCTCAAGCATTTTTTTTTTTACCCAAGTAGAGGAAGCAGAAGCATAAGATTTCAGGAAGCATCTATACTATAGGGTTACATTTGTCATGTTAATATACAGATCATGCAAAAGGGCTTTGCTTCCTTAAAGAGAAAGAATACTTTCTTACTGATAAGAATGGTCAAAAAGATATATTTTGAGTTTAATTTTTAAACACGATTGAAAGGTATAAATATACTTTTTTTAAACCCAGAGCTGTTTAGGAGGTTCAGCATTCTGACTGAAATGTGAGTTTTGGACCATGGTTTGCTACTAACAGATAGAGCTTTGGATAAATAGTTCTACACATCCTGGACTTCTACCATCTTGCTCCACTATTACCATTAGACTAATAGCTCATTTGTAAGTCAGTCCCTCAAACAATCAACTGAGGCAGGGATTGCTACAAGGTCCATATTATAGGTGACCTGTCACACATCAAAAAAGTGGTTGAAATAGATTCCAGCCTAGGCAGTCTGTTGGAGAAAAAAAAATAACTCTTTGAATTTTTAAACTTCTCAAGTTAATTAAACAAGGAGACTTGATGTGGCTCTACTGCTTTGGCAGTTTATAGTATAAACAAACTGAAATCTAAGCCTATCAAAGCCTCAAGATTACAAAACCAAAAATGCTAAGGACCACCATCACAAACAGCCCACTAGGCTTGAAGCTATAAGCAAGCAAATAATTTCCATTCTTCGATTCCATACTTTCTTCATATCAATCTTTAGCCTGGTTCCTACTGGCAGAGTACTCCTAACCACTTCCAGTTTGGTGTTCTGATTCCAGTTGATTTTTGCTCATATAAACTCTCAAACTTTTTAATATGCTTCAGTTTATCTTGTGTACACACAAATACATGTGCATGTCTGTATACAAATACATTGGATACCATTCTTGCACGTCCTATTTTTTGTGGTCTCTATTGAAAGTAAAATAGTGCCACCTGGTGGAGCATAGAAGACGTGAGAGCTGCCCCTTCAAGTTAGACCACTCAGTTCAATTTGATAAATATCTACTTGCTTCTACCTTGTGCTAGGTAATTTACAGGCTAGCTGGTCACAAAAATAAGTAAGACATAGTTTCTGCCCTCAAAGAACAGCAATACCATGAGGCTGCCAGCATGGCAATGGCCAAAGATAAGCCTTGGGCAGATTTCTGTGCAGAGGAGGATTTGCACCCTAGAGGAGGGGGTATGCTTTAGCTGGGCTTTCCAGGGAGGCTATCTTAAACGGATAACTCTTGCCTGACCAGACTCCTGAAAAGTAGTATGGTACAAACATGATGGACCAGAGTGAATATTGTGAACAATAGCACATAAGTAAGAAAAATCAGTGGTTTTTCAGAAAAAGAGTTTATAGTCCTAGAACTCATAATTTGGAAAGAAGAAGAGACAAATATGAGCCAGCAGAGCTAGCCTAGATGTCACAGAAGGCATAGAGGTCATGCTAAGGAGAGTGCTCTTTGCTGACTGTTTTAAGTAGGACAGGAAGACAATTAAGATTTAGTAGATCCATTTTTTGGCAGAGAAGAGGATAGATTTCACAGGCAGAAGGTGAGTATGGCTGATCAAGCTTCAAGTTCCCTTAGGGAGAGGCAGGGCAGAGGGAAGTTACAGGAGGACCATGTGATATTGGACTCACATTTACAAAGAGCCTCAGGTATAGATCTTTGATATCATCTTGAAATGAGATTATGCAACCAGACTCAGCTAGTCATTGACAGTTTGAAAGAATCCATTATCAAAGAATTTTAAACTTGTGTTCCAATATTTAGCCATATTTCTTGTAATACAGTCTGAATTGTTTGTTTTATAATTGTCTTATGAGTAGCACAATTTTATTTGTATTGAGAATTATTAAGCCTAAATGCTTAATGCAGCCTAAGTACTTAATATATACATTACAGTTTATAACTGAGTTGGATTTTTTTTTTACTTGTTATTTTTTAATGTCTCACAAAAATGAAAATATCTAAATCCTCTTTTTAAGTTCTGGAAAAATCCAGATAGGCAGTAAAAGGGTTAGAGGAAGAGAATTAAAAATATTTTGGAGGATAAACAAGCAGAGATAGTGTGGATTAATTATAAAGGTGGGTTAGTCAACTGGCAGATGAAAGAGAAAGGAAGAATCCAAAATGATTCCCAGGTTTCTGCCTAAATGACTCAAGGATGGTTGCACTTTTAACGGAGGCACAGCATAAAGGAAGATGAGGCATTTTTATGTAGAAAAAAAAAATAGTTCCATTTTGCATATATAGAATTTGAAGTTCTTGAGAATAGGTCAAATAGATTTGTCTGTGAGATCACAGTTCAACATATGAAATCAAAGCTCATGGCAGTGGCTAAAGCTAAATATAGAGAGGTAATGAAAACTACAAGAATGACTAAGAAAACTTAAGGAGAGTTCTTAGTTTGCAAAGAACAGTGGAATGAGAGTGCCCCCTTGGGACTATTCTTGTATCTGAAGTATGTTTTCACAAGGGCAACAAGGTTACATTTTTCTTATGAAAGCTGTGATGCATGCAGCCACCTTGATTGCCTGAATGTTTAAAGAAAATGTAAAACAAAGCAAAACAACAAAATTAGGATATAAAAGAAGAATTTGAAAAGTTATGCTATATGATTAAACCAAAATATTTATCATAGAGGTAGTTTGAATAGAAACATAGTAGAAAATAAGGATTCTAGGTAGAGAGAAGGGAAAATAATTGGAGAGCGGGAAATTCCATAGAAGATTTAGAAGATATAGAAGAATTTCTCCATCAGTTTTATAGTCTTGATTTAACGTCTTCTATCATTGCCAGAAGAGAGGCAAAGGATAAACTTTTTATGACAGTTTAATGAAGAAAAATAAAGAATTTGGAAATAGCTTCATTTTTCTCTGTTAGTAATAACTGAGCCAGTTTCTCAAAATGGGCCTATTGTGGTAGGCTGAAAAAATAGTCTCCAAAGATATCAAGGTCTTAATCCTTGGAACTCGTGAATGTGATCTTATATGACAAAATGGATTTTATAGTGCTGATTAAATTAAGGATACTGAGATGGAGGGATTATTCTGGATTATCTGGGCAGACCCTAAATGCAATCACAAGTATCCTAAGAAGAAGCAGAGGGAGATTTCAGAAACAGAAGAGAAAAAGCCATATGACACAAAATCATAGAGACACAACCCTACTGGCTTTGTAGATGGAGAAAAGGGCCATGAGCCAAGGAATACAAGGAATGAAGCTCTGTAGAAGCTAGAAAAGGTCAGAAAAATGATTCTCCCCTAGAACCTCCTATGGAAGCATGGTCTGCCTACACCTTGATTTCAGCCCAGTAAAAATGATTTTTTTCCTTCATAGCTGGAGGAGAAGAAATATGTATTTTTTTAAGTCATCAAGTTCATGTTAATTTTTTATAGTGGTAATTAGGAAACTAAAACAGTATTTTAAACTTATAATTACTCTAGAGATCTCCCAAAATATTCTTTAAAAAAATTCCTCTACTTCAGCAAATTAGAAAAAAAAATTCAATGTTTTGAAAAAGTGCAAAATAAAACCTCTAAAAAAGTAGACATAGTTCTGAAAAGAAGCCAGATACTAGTGCCCAACAATGAGTGACCTGCTGCTCCCACAGATGGTGAGACCATCTTATAAAAGCACCAGTCAAATGAAAATGTTTCTGTCCTTCTTTCCTATCTTGTCCTTTTTTCAGGACTGTACCTTTTTTTCACTCTCCTCAGGGTTAGCAAGACAGAGAAAAAAGAGTGGAAGTCAAAAATCAGGAAAGAGGAAAGAAGTCACCTTTTAAGTATGAGAGTGACATCAGTAGAGTTGACCATAGGACTACGGAAGTAAATTGAATAAATGAAAATGTGGTGCTCAGGATAGGATAATATTTTTTCATCCATTTGAACTGATCATGTTTATCACCAAGTTTAATTTAATTTAATTTAATTTCTTTTCTTAGGCAAGGAAACTCTTGTTTCATTGCACAGATTGCAAGGACCTTGTCAGTTTACAATCGCTTATTTTTTAATTATTATGCCTACAGCACCTGGTCTTCTGGGTGGCCTCCCATTAAGTGCTAACCAGGCCCGACCCTGTTTAGCTTCCAAGATCAGATGGGATCAGGCTTGTTCAGGGTGGCATAGCTGTAGACTAATTTCATTTATTTTTAAGTTTGTCTCCTTTCATCAGAGAGGGACCACTTAATGTTTTGCCATAAATGGAAGGAGTTATCTGTAAGATCATTAGAACCATATTTCTGAATTTTTAGTGATGTCTTTTTAGACCCTTATAGTTAAGTAACCTATGTCATCTAGCTTTCTCCCAAAATTTTCATCCTCAGATGACAGAGTAATATTATTGATGTAAGACATGAAGTACCCTGGGTATTCAGAAGAGATAGAGGTTGTGCTGGCTGTAGAGTGAGCTCTGGGAGAGATTGTAAAGATTCTATCATCTTATTGTTTCCTGATTGTCCTTTGTGATTATCTGCTTTATCAAGATCTCCAGCCTTTTTGGAGGAAGGACTACAATCATATGTATATATATAGATATATACATACATACATACATGAACCCTTTGCAAGTCATATAGTATAAGAACTGGATTGAAAACTTCATGGAAACAATACTATCAAAGCTTTAGATTAACAGCAATTTTCTTTGCCTCCGAAATATATTCTACTAAAATTAAATGTCAAGGTATTTGCTCAGAGAGATAAAACATGATTAATGAAATAGATAAAGGTATATCAGTATTCATTCTTTTGTTTTTTCAGTTTTCTGAGGGTTCGACATTTTTCAAAATAAAATGTGGGAAAAAATTAAGAGGTAGGGTGTAATGAATTTCTGAAATGCACTAAATCTCTAGGTGTAGATATTTCACTGATTTTTTTTTTTTTTGGTCTGTTTATTGGGAGGCATCCAAATGATATGTAGCCTACCAAGGAAACTTAATTTGAAGAAAAGAAAGAAAAGAATTTTCTATGGCTGAATGAATAGGGGATTCCAGTATTTTCAAAGATTATGTGTTATGATACATATCAACTACACACTCATTCAAATTTTTGAATATTGTTGTATTTTTAAATTTGATGTTAATTTAATTAAACAAATCTATACTATTGATAAAAGTCAAGACTACATGCCAGTGGGCATGTTGGACTATAGTAGATATTAATAATTAATTTAAACTTTTCAAACATTAATGTCTCTGCAAAGGAGAGTGTAAATTATGTTAGCCAACAATGAATAACAGTGTCTTAAAATTTAAAAAAATACATAAAACAATGTGTGTTTGCAAAAATATGTCATAGCCACTTTTTGTTCTAGCACAAAATTCATTTTCGTCTGCAGATGAACATTCACAGTTGCAAATTTAGTTCAAAAAAATCTTTCGAATGTATAAATTGTATGGACTGGCAATAAACATATTTATTTTACTGTATTCTCTTTTATTTTTATTAATGTAAGGTGTATAAGTTCTGGGACTATACTGACATCTAGAGGAAATCATTTTTAGGCATCACTTCTTTTCATTTTCTTTCAGAGTCCTTGAAATTTCCCATGGTTGGAACTTATTTATAATACTTTATTTTTTTCTTCTGTTCTAAGCAGACTTTGAATCTAGTTTCTATAAAAATATCCCATAGTAAAAGGTAGAGTAAATGTAGAGAACAGAGGAAACATTCAGAAACTTCATCCATTAAAGGAATAAAAATTCATACCAAGATTAAACTGTATCCTTGTCATTTTATAATGCAACATTGCAGATTTCATAGTTGCTTTATGATGTATTAATTTGAAGATAATTTAAAAAATTTGAATAAAGGTTTTTATTTTTTAAAGCACATATTATATAGTATATTTGAAGAATAAAGTTTCTAATGGAACAAAATTATAATTTTTTACATGTATGTTTAACAGTTTAGGACTCATTGTTTCTGTCTGCCCATGTTTTAATAATTTTTTTATATATTTAAAATCTAAATTGGAAAATTAGCTAAGGAAATGTATTTTCTCTTAATTTGGAAAACTCGATATACAGTCTGATTCTATCTTAAATATATGTTAATTTAGAATTTAAACAGAAACATCACAGTCACTGAACAGAGTCTATTAAACATATTGAGAAGAGTTTTAGTCTTGCCATGGTAAAGGGACATACATTCAATAGGAGTATGGAAAAAATCTATTTTGAGATTGCCTCACAAAAACTGTGAAAACACAAAAGAGGCAGACGGAGCAGCCACAAATGAGGCTTCTGAAAGGAAATGTTGCCAAACCCAGGAGCTCCCACAGCTATTTGCATAAGTGCTAGCAAAGTTCCTCAGCCGATCTGGTTCTGCACCCCAGACGCAAAAAAGCAGATGAGGCAGCAGATGACCGTTTACCTTGCCAGAGTGTGTGAACCAGTGAACATCCCCCACATTACTCACTAAGTAACGAGGAGGGGCCTCAGATATGTTCCTCAATTCAGATGGGCCTGCCAGTTGGCCCCTGGGCTTCATTCTGTGTGATCCATACACAGCAGAGACACTCAGGAGGCAATGCAAATGAACCAATAGACAGCACTGAGGTCCCAGCAGCAGCAGGCAAGGTACTGCCTATGCAACAGGGCGTGATGACAGATAATTAGCTGTGACATGCCCCTTGATGACAGTGGGATGAGAGCGTTCAGTTGGAAACCAGTGTGCAACATGGCATCATGAACCACAAGATATAACTTTGGAGCATAAATTCTTTTTCGGCAAATTATTTTTTAAAGAGGTTATTAAAAAGTTAAATTTTCATATGATTCGAAGAATGAAAGTTAAAATTTATTAATCACTTGCTATATTCCAGACATTAGGAGATATATTTACCTCACATTGTCATTTTTAATGTTCTGAAAATTCCTATATTGTAAGAACTGCTCCTATTTTACAGATAAGAAATGATGTAACTTGCTCAATGACATTGCCAATAATAGAAGAGACATAAAACCAACCTAGGGCTGTTTGGATACAAAGTTGATCCCATAATGCTACCTATCATAAACAGATGTTGACTTTATAAGTGTGTGTGTGTGTGTGTGTGTGTGTGTGTGTGTGTAATTAGATAGACGTCCTCCCTCTTCTCTTTCTACCCCCCCACTCTTTGAGTTTACTCAATTTGAGTTAAGTTTTTTCATGTTTTTGATATTTTTATTTCAAATTACTTTTATGTCATACTACTTCAAAGTGTTGAATTGGTTATTTAAAAAAAATTAATGGACTCTATCAGAACAATTGCGGCAATTTGATGTGAACTGTATCTTAGAAAATAGTATTGCATCCATGTTAAATTTCTTGAATTTCACCATTGTATTGCGGTTATGTACAAGAATACCATTCTTCTTAGGAGAAACATGGAAATAAGGACAAAGGGCCATGATATCTGCTACTTACTTTCAAACTCTTTAAGGAAAGATCTTAATATGTACATAGATATGTATGGAAATAAAATGACAAAACAAATATGCAAAATATTGACAGTTGGTAAATTTAGTTGTGTTTTATGTGGGAGTTCATTATACTTTTGGAACTATTCTATAAGTTGGAATATTTTCAAAGTAAGTTAAATTTGAATTTTTTTTTCAGCCTTCTATTAGGCCAGTTTTCCTTTGAAAGCTTTAGGTGTACATTTACAAAGTTAACCATGACTTTCATTATTTGTAGTTTCAGTGGATGAATGGAGCAGATTCCTATAGCTGGCTAGCCCTTTCACCCTTGTCACAAATTATCAGTGTCTTTGGTACTGGCAAAATCATTTATTGTATGTGAAACCATTTGGGTGACATGCCACTTGTTCTTTATTTTGTGGCCCTGTAGAACCTGATGATAAGTGATCATCATGAAGGAGCATAATGTATACAAGAGAGTTCTAGTCAATAAGAAGACATTTTTTTTGTTTGTTTCTGAGGGAATTTTTTTCCAGCTTTATTGAAATATAATGGACAATTAGTTGCTCGAAGAAGACATATTTTTTGTTATTATTATTTGATTGAGAATTTAAGCCAAGTGAAGATTACTAATCTCACAAGCCATTTTTTTCCTACCAAGATAAAGAAATTGCATTTCTTTTGCTTTGAAAGATTACATGAACATTTTTAAACCAGATGAGAAATAGTAGCAGATGTCTTCACTGTTCATTTCAGTTGGAGGCATTTGATATTCACAATCAGCATTTTAAAATATGTTCAAAGCTGCCATCTTGTGGTAATAGTCTGTTCAATTTTTAGCAAATACTTTGATAAAAGTTTGGCTAAATCTGAAAACTGGAAGGAAAAGCACATTGCAGAAATACATTTTAGGGTGCATCAGAAGCCGGTATTTTGAAGTGTACATGAAAACAATACGAGAGTGTATTTCCATATATAATTTGCTTAATCTAATTGATTAATAACTCATTTTTCTGACAGTTTCTGTTTGAAAGCCATGACAGATTTTATTCATTGTTCTTTTTTTCCCTCTTTCCAAAATTTAGTCTAAAGATTCCTAATTTATAAAAGAAAAGATTAAGAATAAATTTCTGCTCAGTGATATTTATTTTGAAATCAATCATTCTTTATTGAGATTTCCAGCAGAATCACTGTCTTCTTTAAAATTTCCTTTCAAAAAGTCAAGGTTCATGAAAAACTGCCAAGGTTCTCTTCTCCAGTTTACTTCACAGACAAATCACACAGTAAATGTCAGATTTTCAAGTTGCTTCTTTGGATTTTGCTTCCTTATTCTTCAGTAATATATTTAAACTATTTCTTATCTTACAGAAATGTAGAGGTAACATGTTTTAGCATTCTATTTTAGTTAATGAGGATTTGGCTTTTATCATAGCCCTTTTTGGTTAACTTTTCTATCAGTTTTACCATCCTTTAGATTTTAGCTTAATTTTCACTTCTTCAGCTAATCTTCTCTAGTCACTTTTCTAAATTAGATACCTTTCATGATGTATTTTTTTTTAAAGAAAGCACACTGTGTATTTCTTTTATACTGCTATAATTATTTTGATTGCTTGTTTATTTGTATGTTAATATTTAAGGTTGCCACATCTCAAATTCATTTTTTTTATCCCTTACTATTAGAGTTTGATTTTATTCAGGATAATAACCAATCAACCAAGAAAAAAACCCTTCAATTTTTTATATTCCCATGCCATGTGCTTCTAATGAGATGTAGGCAGAATTCTTAGGAGGATATTCATTTATGAATAAAAGGAAAATTTCTGCATGGGATAGTTATCAATCTGGAGATATAAAATCCATTTTTTACAACTCTGGCAGTATAAATAAAAGGGTAAAAACCATACTCTTTAATGATGGTGGAGAAAAGTTATAAAGAAACTGAGTCTTTGGAGCCATCATTGTGCTGCCTTACATACCTCGGACACTCTCTATCTTTCAGACTTTCTGTTTTGTCAGAAAATAATGCCTCCCTAATAGAGTACATTGGTTTTTGTCATTCTCTTCCATTCAATACTAAGCTCTGTGAGGCCAGGAGCACAATGAAACTTGTTTATCTTTGTAGCACTATATCAGGTTTTCTTAACTTCAGCACTATTGACATTTGGGGCTAAATAATTTTTTGATGGTGTGGAGTTGTTTTGTGCATTGTAAGATGTTCTAACAGCAACCCTGGCCTCTACCCACTAGATGCCAGTAGTAAGTAGCAAACCCCTTGCCTCTTGTCTCCTTGGGGCCAATCATCCACCAGTTGAGAACTGCTGCCTAGAGGATAGGTTCAGTGCTCAGGATATAGTGGTCAATAGATATTGACTCTATTAACAAAATTTTTACTAGTTGGATATGAGGACTGAGAAAGATGATAGAATTCAGAGGTGACTTCCAAGTTTCTCTTTTGGGCTATTAAAGATGAAGATGCATTGTTCCAATTTGCAAACATTCCTCTTAAACTGAAAGCCATGACAGATTTTATTCATAAAACTGTGGCCTTAAAGTTGAATAAATACTCCACATGTGACTCAAATATTACAAATTTCTGCATCTGTATTAATGAAGTACAGTACATTAGTGTTTGCATAGTATTTTTTCCTCTTTATTAGTTGCATAGCATTTTTCCTCATTATTGGTCACATTGCACTATTGGCTTATATTGAACTTAAAATCCACTAAAATCTGGTTATTTTGTAAAGAATTCCATTAGTTCAGGTTTTTCTTGACCCTTTAATTTTGCAATTGTGCTTTTCAAGTGCCAGATTTTGCATTTTTCCTTTTAAATTTTCTCTCTTTCATAACAGGCTCTTTTCTTAGTTTGTTAATATATTAATTTTTTTTTTAAATTTCACATTAGCACTCTCTGCTCAACTTTATGTTTCATTGGTTTGCTGGTTGCTAGAAAATTTTGACTAGGAAACACAAAGGACTAAATACATGAAATTTTGAATATTCATAAAGTGAGGATAGAATCAATGTCTCATAACCAAATCTTGAAACAGTTATTTTAATGGCCCAAATCTTCCTTTTTCTTACATTCAATTTTAAAAATTTCATGGAACTATAAATTATATCTCTGAAATCTGCTTTTAGGAATGAAGACAGGATATAACTGCAGAGGACACAAAAGTAGTAGCTTTTCATTCTTGATTGTATAGGAAGGTGCATTCAGGCATTTTTACTGTTTAGACTAGTAAGCTTACCTTGATTTGTGGCAATGGTATGCAATAGATATGTATGTAATAACAAATGAGTTTAAGTGATCTGGAACATGCTTTCTAGTGAGTGCTTAATAACTTCATTTACTGTGTTTTATAAGAGAACTGGAGAACTGAGAACGGTGAGAAATATCCAATATTGCAAATGAGTATTATTCACAATGAATGATGTAGCATATTATAGGGAGGGTAATGGTCAACTCTTCAAGATAAGTCAGAAAATCTTCTAGAGTTATAAAATGAATAGAAAGAAGGCTTTCAATGAAAGAAAAATAAAGCAATACATTTAGGGAGAAATTATCAAAGCTATATGTATAAGATAAGATAAGATAATGGGTGTAGCTTTCTCTTATAGTTAGGATTTCTTAGAATTATGTTTATCTTTTGAGACAGGTCCTCCTCTCATGAGCTATATTAACTAGTCACTTAGCTTCTATTCTTACCATTAATAAATATTATTATTTACAAATAATGTAAATAATTATCCCATCACCATTCTCTTTATAAAACACTTTATTTGTGTCTTGCCCCTATTTCCTTCTAACTATAGAATAATTCTAAATTTCATAAGATTGTGTATAAAACACTCTGATTTTATTCCTTATTTATCTTTCTACTCTCCTCCATGAAAACTATGCTCTAAGCACACTGACCTAATTTATATTTTTGAATGTTTCATGCTCTTTCAAACTTCTATGACTTTGCTGATGCTGTCACTTCTACATAGAATGACCTTCTCTAATTTTATATTTGGTAAATCCATTGACACTCTTCGAGAACCAAGTCAAATATGACCTTCTCAGTTTCACATTCCTGACTTTCCCTTCCCCAAATTCACATTACCTTGAACTATGTTTGAAAACTAGTATGTGCTTAATAAATGTTTATAAAATGGGTAATTAGTAAACTACTCCAAATCACTCTAAAGTTTCAAATTGGAAGACTTAGTTTCATTGATGTTTATATAAAAATATCTTACACTGTGCAATAATTTATCTGAAAATCTATAAGTATATAAATGAAAATTTATTCTCAGAGAATGAATTGAGTAATGCTGTTTGAAAGTTAAAATAATGCTATTGCTATGTGCATTCTATTTCACTAAAACATTTTGTCTACTGGTATACATAGCCTCATGACTGCTTAATATCAAGAAAATCAGTAATCAATCAGATATACATAACTTTAATCTTGTTCCTGTTTATTGTGTTAGGAATATCAGACTAGCCATTTTTTATAGTGTATGATTACCATTGTTATTCTTTATTTCTTTTTTTAACCAACTTGAATTAAAGTATTTGTTTAATATGACCAGCCTATAGAATTTTTCATTTGGAATATTGTTTCAGTAACACAAGATCAAAAAGAGAAAAAATAGGTCATGATAGAAGATAGGAAGAAAAAGAATGATGTTCTTGCAAAGTTGCACAGAAAAAGGGGAACAATGAAATAATATTTTAATATTTTATTTTTAAAATGCATGAAAGGCTGATAAATGATAACAGAATGCTATTTAAATTAAGCACAATTAACTGCATGCTTTTTGTAGAGCAGCATGATGCATGTTCTCCACCTCTAGGCCTTCCTGGGGACCTCTAAGATATTAGAAGAGGAATTGGGAGGTGAAGTAGAGGGATGGTTAGTTCCTTTTTTGGTGAATTGAGAGGTAGCAGAACAGGGTATCAAATAGTCAGTATGAGCTATCTCTTAAACAGTGCACTTTTTACCTCTTCAGAGTGTGATGGAGATTGTGATTTTCTTGTGTTTTTGAACCTTAGAATAAACAATACTCAAAGGAGAAGACCAGATTGAAGAAGTTGATTGGGATCTCATATATAACACCACATAAATTGTTTTAACTAATAAATGTGGCTTCTTTTATATTTGTTGGTCAATGTCAATGAATGGAAATTCATTTACATTTTAACATTATAAAAATGCCTACTCATGTATTTTAATCAGGGATTTACTATTAATCATGATTTTTCCTTACACATAAACAAAGCAGAAATAGCTTATTTACATTGTCATAGAGCTGACCTTTAAAACATGCCAAAAATCTTGACACTTGACACTTTCTGCTTAAATACCATGAAGCTGGTGCAACCTATCATTTCAAATAGAGCTGGAAAACAGAACCCATTTAAAAGATTGTAACTCTCCCAGCTCTGGAAAATATCTGGAGCTTTAATTTCAACATGTGAATGCTTAAAGAAGAAAGTAACAGTAAAAGAAGATATAGTTAGTAACTCAACCAGGAATTTTGCGATACTAATATCTAAGAAAATAGATCTTTTATAGTTAGACCATAGACTGGTTAGGATTCTGGATTTTTTCATATTCTTCAGTGTAGTGTCGATACTGATCAGTGAGGAGAGGCTGATTTGCTTCATCCATATTGCTTTTGGCACGAATCAGACAAGAAGCACCAACAAAAATGACTGCAACCAGTAATAAAGCAGCAACTACTGCTATGGTAACAATCTCAGAAATACTAAAATTCCGACCTATTAGAAAAATAAAAGGAGAACAAAAAATAAATAGTATAATAGTTATGGTTAAAAATTGGGTACCCCAAATTAAGGTACTTTACAGAAATCCTCATATTTAATTTTTATTGGCTACTTTGCCTTTTATAGCATTTGTCATCTTAGAGGCACTTCCTAATTTCTCATAATGAGTAGACCCTATTGGGATAGTCATTATTATTTCAATTCTAAATGTAAGGAAATTATGGCTCAGAGTCTGAGTCACTTGCCCAAGGTCACTTGGTTAGTAGGTAGTAGAGTTGGTTTTGGAGCCCAGGTCTTTCAGAATTCAAATCCTGTGCTCTTCCACTACACACAGCCATCTTTCTTGAGAAAGAAATTTAAAGTTAAATTAAAAGTTTTGAATTTCAAAATTTCAGAAAAAAACAGCTCAGGGTATCTCACTCCATTTTTTTTTTTTTTTTTTTAGGATAAATAAATGGAGAAAACATTATATAGTAGAAAAGTATGGGTGTCTTACATGGGCCTAAGCACAAAACTCATTTTCTCTGCTTACTAAAATTGTTATATTTCACAGTTACCCTCTCCAAGCCTTGTCTTTCTAATTTGCTAAATAATCAACTAGGCCAGAGTGGGCTCTCAACAAATGTTAAATTTGCTCTCTTTATCCCCAAACAAAAGCTCAAATGAAAGCTCATTCCAAGTGGAAAATGTACACCTCAGAAATACTGTGATTCCTTTACTTTAAAGTTTACAAACTTGCTTTTGGAAATTTCCACAGTAAAATACATTTTCAGTACTTACTTGGCCATTGAACTTCATAAGTATATCCCAGATTGTCTGGAGCAGTAACAAACATTTCTGTGTTGGTAACTGGAGGCCAGAACGGTACCATATTGTATTGTCTATTATGTCCAATGGGGGCATTTTCCAGTGGAAATGTGGATATATCTAAAATATGCCAAAGACACCTTGTTAATATTAATATATTACTATGTTCTGATAGTGTCCTGACATATTCATGGGCAACATTAAAAACATTCTCACATTTTGCACCAAATAAGGACATAAAAAGTTTTACTACAGCATAACAGAGAATTGCATAAAATGGATTTCACATGTTTTGAGTATAGTATTAACATGTCATTCAATGGAAGAAGAAAGTTCAAAAGTTGGAAAGTTTTAGTATTTTATCATCTATGATTATTGTTAATTGTTTTACTTTTAAATTACAGAAATTAATTTGGATAAAATTCATTAAATATTTTCAAAGCTAAATAAAAGATGAACCTATAGTTTGCTGTGGAATCATCCATAATTAAATTTGAGAGACAGTGTATCTAATGAAGGTTTATTTCTCCTTCACTGTGTATATTTCTGTTTAGTATTTTTTATTTTTTCTGTTTACTTTTAGATAAATAAATATTAACTTATTCATTGGGGTTTACTGTGTTAGCAAAAACACTTAAAATTTGAATCCTATTTGCTTCTTGCTACCTCTCTTCTTTCTACAGTAGCATCCCCTTATCCATTGTTTTGCTGTCCACGGTTTCAGTTACCTGCCATCAACGATGGCTCAAAAATATTGAATGGAACATTCCAGAAATAAAAACAACAGAAGTTTTAAATTGTGTGCTGTTCTGAGTAGCATAATAAACTCTTGTCTCCTCCTGCTCTGTTCTGACAGCAGTGAATCATCTCTTTGTCCAGCATATCTATTGTATGTACACCTGTCTGTCGGTCACTTAGTAGTCCTCTCAGTGGTGGTATCACACTGCTTGTGTTCATGTAACCCTTATTTTACTTAGTAATTGCCCCAAAGCCATTCAAATAACTTTATTACAATATTTGTTATAATTGTTCTATCCTATTACTTAGTTATTGTTGTTAATCTCTTATTGTGCCTAATTTATAAATTAAACTTTATCATAGATATCTACTGATAGGAAAAAATAGTGTATACAGTTACAGGGTTCAGTACTATCTGTGGTTTCAGACATCCACTGGGGGTCTTGGAACATATCACCCACCCTGTGGATAAGGGGCAGGGGACCACTCTATTTAAATACAAGTCACTGGCATTTATATCATTATTGAGTTTCTGTTATCAGGGATAAAGATACTGGAATGTTCTTTGTGTCAAAAAATTGTTTTTTTTTTTTTGTTCTATATTTATGTTAGTACAATGAAATACCAAATGGAATGTTACAAAACCAGAGTTGGAAGTGGGCTTGGGCAATACATTAGTGTGAAAATATATTTAGAAGAGCTGAATGTGAGAGAAAGCTAGTGAAGTATTAGATTTTGTTTACAAGAAGTATAATACCCAGACAGTCACTGTGATCTCATGAAGCACAGAAGAATATTTTAGAATCTAGTTTGAAGAAAAATTGATTATAGAAATGGCAGGTAGTGTTTATATTTTTGTCACTTTAAATTTAGTATATATTAATGCTAAGAATTTGTCTTTTAAAACCTGTTGACTCCTATTAGTGTTAGGCACTAACACTAGGCATGGAGGCTATAGCATTGAACAAAACAGACAAGAATCCTGCCCTCAAGGAAGTCACGTTTTGGTGTATTGTTGCTAATTATTATTAAGGTTAGATGTTAAAATTAATAACTTAGTTTTTAAACTTCTCATTTTGTCTTTACTGAATCCTGACTTCATCAGTCTCAACCTAGTTCAGCTTAGCTGTGTGAGAGTTATGTCCATTAAAGTGAATGGAAGAATAATAGTAAACATAACAAACAATAATTGAATTTTAATGTAACTTTCTTATTCAAGACCCTTTGATGACACCTTATCTCTCTTAGAGTAAAATGCAGCATCCTTCAGCATCTGTCCCATGTTTTCGCTCTGATGTTAGTTATTATGTTTCCATTCTCTCCCTTCTCTCCACTCTTCTCCAGACACAGTGGACTACTTTGTTCCTTTGTCTTGGGAGGGCATTCCATAAATTTACGTAGTACTTCCTGTCACTTTTTCTGTTTTGTTTTTGCAAAGACGATACATCGTCTAACACACTGTTTATTTATTTACATGTGTTTATTCTCATTCTACCATTAGGTAGCAAAATTCCACGACAGAAAATATTTTTGTGTGTTTTGTATAATACTGTATTTCTTGGGATACTGCCTAAAATATAGTAGATGCTCAAATATTTTTTAAAGCTTTATTGAGGTATAATTGACAAATAAATTTGTATATATTTAAAGTGCTCCTTGTGTTGATTTACAATTGGCCAAATGGTATTAAAAAAGGTGTTCAACATCACTAATCTTTAGAAAATGCAGATCAGAACTATAATGAGATATTACCTCAAAAGCGAGGATGGGTATTATAAAAAAGACGAGTGATAGTAAGTGTTGGTGAGGGTATAAAGGGAACCATTGTACACTGTTGATGGGAATGTAAATTGGTACAACCATATGGAAAACAGTTTGTAGGTTCTTCAAAAATTAAAAATAGAACTATCTTATGATCCAGTCACCCACTTCTAGAAGTATATTCAGAGGAAATGAAATTAATATCTCAAAGAGACATCTACACCCTTATGTTCTTTGAAGAATTATTTACAATAGCCAAGATATAGAATTAAATAATATTTGTTAAAGGATTTAAGTGTGTGTGTGTGTGTGTGTGTGTGTGTGTGTGTGTGTGTGTTCTCTTGAGGCTTAATGTGTAAAATAGTGATTGGTCTGGAAAATGAATGACTGCTTCTTCTGAAAAATGCACTAAACTTCCAGGCTGTTTTTTAAAGCTTATTTCATTTGATTGTCAGTTAAAAAAAAAAAAAAAGAAATTGAAATAGATGTGTGCATGGACAGAAACTTTACTGATTAGAATTTAACATTATATTAAATTGAGTTTGGATGCTCTGCATTTTACTATCTCATATCTAATGAGTGGACTCTGTCATATGTACTACAGTATGAATGACTGCAATTTCCTTCACCTGTAAAATGTATTTTTTGTTCCATTCTGACCCTAATAAGTCTATGATTTTTGAAGCTTAATCTATCTATATATAAACTTTGCATACATTTTGAAAAATGATTTTATCCTCTTCTTGTAGACTTATTTTCAGTGAAGATTTCTGCTATGTGGACATTTAAAAAGTTCTTTCCTTCTTTTTTTCCCTTCCTAACATAGTTGTTCTATGCCTTTCTCCCTTTCTCCCTCCCTCTCTTCCTCTCTCCCTTTCTTTCTTTTCTTTCTAGTTTAGCTTTCATACAATTTGTGTTTACAATGACTTTTCCTCTAAGTTTGTGTCCACATTTTATTAGAAATTTAATATAGGTTAGTTCTCTATCATTTATGGTACTTCTCCATTCACTAATACCAAGTAACTGAGAAACCCTGTACTACATTACATATAGCACAAAAAGAGGGCCTAGAAGGAAAATAACTAAGAAACAGAGATATTTTTTTCTGGTTCATCAGTAACTTAGATGAAGATATGGAGAACTTTAAAAAAATTATTTTGAATGTGAAACAATTTTTTCAATGAAGATATATTAGGCAAAAGAGTATATGTTTTCATAGTTGAAAGAAAGCTTCACTTAAGAAACTTGCCAATTCTCCATTTCTTCTGAAAAACTAATATCTATGGCATTGTGTATGGCTGAATAGCTGCAGCTCATACATTGCTGTTAGGCACCGTGACTGTCTGTATTGCTGTCTAGGTCTCAGAAGTATATGTTTAACAAAGTTTGTTTTTATTCCTAAACCTGTTAATTCCAGTTTACTTTTTGTCGCAATTAAAATAAACTAGGTAAACATATATAAAGCAATAATTATTATTTTAAAAAGAGTTGTTTTTATAATAAATAAATGCTTTTGAAAGAATTGTTAAAGATGAATGACTGAAATATTGCTGTATAATTAGAAATGGAATATGATTATAGAGGGTTAGGGAAGCATTTTGAAATCTAGAATAAAACTGTGTTTAGGCTGCATCTGAAGGGTTGTTAATTTCTTGTTTTGCTTTAAACAAGTACTATAAATTATAGATAATTTATGATAGTTGTATGTATATCTGAAACTCCCATCAGTGAATTCAGATTGAAAGGCCAGTAAATATGTATACATAAGTTATTTGCTTGTTAAATGAGTTTCTGATGGAACAAACTATTTTGACTAACTCATCAATTAATAGTCCTAATCAAGTTGAAAGGATTCTGCTACACACACACACACACACACACACACACACACACACACACACACACAATTAAGAGACTGGCTGAATTGGATAGTTTATCTCCATTATTATGTTTATGTACCTGATGAAATAAAAGCACAGAAGCCACAATTTAAAACACTTTTAAAATATGAAAATTTTTTGCTGTTTTAACTGAATGTGCTTTGTTTGAAAATTAATATTAGACTTTCAGCTGAGTAGAAGTGAAAAGAGAGTATCCTTATCAATAAGATTTTAAAGAAAGTTTTAAAATGTACTTAAAAGATATTTTTAATGATGTGATATAAAAACTAACATTAACTTTTCAAGTTGAGCAACATTTCCATTTTTGAGAGGTGATAAAATAATACAATTTGTATTATGAATATAATTTTATTTGGTCTTTTGGAGTATCAAAGAAGAACTCTATAAGATTTTCCAATTTATATTAAAAAGCAATGAGAATGTTTATTGGAAGATATGAGTAAGAAAAATATGAACAGTTAGTAAAAATGAGGAAGGACTACCTGCTTCATCCTAATGAATGCTAATAAACATCTTATAATAACTATTCTGAGATAATTCTGCATTTTTAAAGTGTTTTTGGAATATTTGGAAACAGCTAAATATTATAGCTATTTTGTCCTTATTTTAAAGTATAGTTTATGTTTGTCAAGTGCTTAGCCTTAAAGTAATAGCTGTGCCATTGGAACAAATTATTTTGCTGAGCCTGCAAAAAGCATATGAAAGTGTCTCACCAGCATTATATCTCCTCAGCCATTCATCGAAGAGTGCATCAGTGAAAGTATGTAGGAGGACAAAAATAGGATCATTTGGAGATAAATGGGTTTGTCCCCCTGTTCCATTCAGAAATAGATGAGCCAAATTGTGAAGGCTTCGAACAGCAGGGTCATACCTTCCTGTAGGATCACTGTAACCTAGATATAAAAATAAAATGAGAATAGTAAAAACCAGTAAAATTATCTTACTTTTCAAGTCAACAGTAGTGATTACATTGAGAAACAAGTTTTCCTAAGCTTGTCAGGCCAATTTTTACCTTAATAGCATTTTTCTCTGTATCTATGGTTGGTGACATTTGTTTGCTATATCAACAACTAGGTTAATTTGAAGCTAGTGGCATAACATTCTAAATGTAGCCTTTAGGTTAGGAATAATAACCTGCGAAGGACACCAGTCAAAATATATAGAACTCTCTATTTCAACAAGGCAAACATTGTCCTATATGATAGTTGAAATCTCCAGCTTCTACTAAAAACTGCTGACACAGCTGGGAGAACTCCACTCAGATTGTCCTGGAACTTAAATTGCCAGATGTACTCTAGTTTCTTACCTTATTCCTTTTGAATGACTGTCAGTATGTTTATTTTTGGAAAGTCATTTTTGTGGAAAAGTTATAATTTCTCAGAGCTTTCTTAACACCTCTGTACTAGTTATAAACATCTGGAAAGTCTGCTGTCAAAACATTTATAGAACTTTTGATAATGATCTCTATTCCATATATGTTTCCATATATATATTTCCATA
The DNA here is from genome assembly GCA_030015415.1 of Cynopterus sphinx. NCBI lineage: Eukaryota > Metazoa > Chordata > Mammalia > Chiroptera > Pteropodidae > Cynopterus > Cynopterus sphinx. Next base: position 76,442,265 of record CM057385.1, read on the forward strand.
TTGTCTATTATATATAATTCACATATATATTATATATCCACAAATGTATTATATATACATACATACATATAATATATTTCCTATGTTTTATATATATATATAGTGTGTGTGTATGTGTGTGTGTGTGTGTATATATATATATGTATATATATGTTGTATATAAGGGAGAAGATGAGGATAGATCACAAACAAAAATAGAGGGTTTATGATATGGGATAGAGATATGTGTGTGTGTTTGGTTTGAAGGGCCAGAGATGAGAGGTCAGGGAAAGGTTATACATTATTAAAAAAAATCTAAATACAATTAACTCACTTGTGTAGTTACACTTATTCATTTTCATACATCTTTCATTATTTTTTTAATAAAAAAAGCTTTAAAATTGTCTGTGATGTTCATGATGTGTGGCACTAGTCTTTCCATAATTTTATCAGGAAATCAGTGTATTTTGCCTTTTGATTAGGTATCAATAAAATATAATCTGTACATTCTTTTAAAAATCAGTACTTATAGCTTTAGTTTATATATACCAATTTAATCAAAATGTAGTGATTATTGAATTATCTCCAAATTAGTGATTCACATATAGTTATTAAAATTAGCAAAAAGATAGAACAGGATGGTAGCTAATTTCAATAGGAAAAGGGAATAAAATTGAAAATTATCAGATTTATACATCAGGTATCTCAGATCATGGGGAAAGAGAGATCAATTTTCGGACTGTGTGTTTGGGGGGCGTCTACCATATACAATACTATTTATTTAAGGTAAATATTAATAATAACTAACTTATAATAAAGTTAGATGTTTTTCTATTCTTTTAAAACTTTAAATGTGTATCAAGCATGATTGAGGGGTATCAAAATTTATTTTATAAAGAAATTGAACTTAGGAAATTTTGATTTAAATCTGTAGTGTGTTACTAATTAGCTAAATATCTTGGAAAATTAACTTTACTAATTTGGACCTCAATGTCTTCAGCTTTAAAATACTTTGAATTAAATAAGGAAAACCAAATAAATGTCACTAGATGCTAATTTGAATATTTAAAGATCTAAAAAATGTTATAGGATGATACAGACCTAAAGAACACATATGCCCAAACTAGGGTTTATTGAATGTGAACAAAGTAGTTAGAATTTTTTATTGTTATTCATTTAAGAAAAAAATTTAATAAGCTATTAAAATATTGAATATTATATACCTATACTAGAATTTGATATAGTTATACACATACTGGCCAGACACCAAGGAATTTGAATTTAAATACTTTTTAGTTATTTAAGAGATTGGAGAATAATTTCTAAGAGATTCTTCTATGATAATTAAAAGAATTTTATAGTCTGACACTTTTCTTTGAGGAAGTATTTTTCTGATCAGAGAATTGTGACTACATCATAATAGGTAATACCACATAAACACAGGATCAATACGGCATTCAGAGATTTTTCAAAGAGATCTAAATTTGAATACTTCAGTTTACTGTGATAACTAGATAAGTTCAAAGCATTGATTTTGTTTACTTGCCTTCTACTGTGTTTCGGAAACTGTCTGTAGAATTAGAATAAAAAGGAGGTGTGTCAAATAAACCAACTTCCAAGCACTGAGCGACATCCTGTGGTTCAGGAAGACGTTGCACCATTGGTCTAGCCACATTTCCAGCTGGGTTTCTCCTAATTGGCCCACCCTCAGTGCCTTGGAAAAAGATGAGGTATGCAAACATTTTTAGAACATGTAATAGTCTTATCATTGCCCTTTAAAAAAAAAAAAAATATATATATATATATATACACACACACACACACACACACAGTATGAACTCTGAAACAGGTTCTTCTTTGTAAAAGAGTAAACATTTTTAAATGCTTATTTAGTTCCATTAAAGTGAGGAAATCTAGGTTATCATGTCAGCTTCTCTGAGAAGAGTAGACATGGGATACATAAAATTATCTGAGAGAAAAAGTGATCATAATAACAGAGGTCCTGGTACTTTTTAATTGACATATACTTTTTTCACAAGAATGTATTAAAATGAAAATTCCATAGAAAATTGAATTTAGCCAAAATAATAGCATAAACCTAAATTCCACACTGAAATCTATATTTCTCTCTCCCTCCCTCCTTCCCTCTCTCTCTCCCTCTCTCTCTCTCTCTCTCTCACACACACACACACACACACACACACACGCACACACACACACTTCACACAATTTTGTATTTGAATACTGTCAGCTTCAAGCCTTCAGAGAAATAAAAATCTTCCATTTCAATCAACACATTTTTCAGCAATTAATGTCAGAAATAATTAAAAATTTTGAAGGGTAATAAGACAAATCAGTAATAAAGGGCTGTGATACTAGGGGCAATATGATAGATGCCTCTTAAGGAAGGCAGAGAGGGTGGGAGATATCTTTCCCAGTTGGTTGGCTCCAGAAAGAGCCCTGAAGGACTGAGGAGAATTTCCATATGTGGAATAGTAGATATTTTACAAGTCAAACATTTTAAGCAGATATAATAACAAGAGACAGTAAGCTTTCTTCTATCTATAATATATAAACTCCATCAGAGTAAAAGAGCTATCTGTTCTTGCTTACCAGTATATCCACAGTCTTGGTGCAGTGCCTGGTATATAATAGTTGCTAAATAGTTGTTTGGTGTATGTTATTATATGGGATAGATAATGTTGGCTGTAAAAGAGGGCCTGTTTGAGGGATGGTTTGCTTGGAGTATGTGGTAATGTACGAGAATAGTGGATGGTGGGGAAGATGGAAAGCTAAACCAGAATCATAATGAGAAAGTTATATTCATTCAGAAAGTGGGGAGAAGCCTTAGGTAGATGGGAGGAGAGGGTATTGGTTAGAAGCATTTGCATTAGTCTGTCCCAGTAGTCTCTAGGGAGGATTTTTGTGCCCTAGAGGGGACATGCAGAATAATCCACTGGGGTGGGAGAGATGATATTACAGCATCTACTCATTTTTGTTTTACCTCATTCAGAAAAAATGTCTAATTGTATGTTTATAGTCAATGTAATGATTAGTTCCTGGTGATTTCACATAGCTAACTTTATTATGTAACATAAAAATAAAACACATACCTATATTGAGAGTGGAAAGGGATATGAATTTTTTAGGTGTACATTATCAAAACTTTTTGACAGCACTGGGTAAGCTATCAGTTTAAGCTGATATTTTGGAGATTACTGTTCAGGGAGCTATCAACACATCTCAAGAAAAAAGTATTGATTACATGGATTTCAAAAACACTACATCTTCATTTGTCCTTATAGAGTTTGATAACACAGAATTTTGATAGTAAAGATACTAGTTAAACCCATTTAACTAGTGATTTTAACCTGGTGATTTTTAAAATCTGTTTGTTTTCTGCCATTATACCTAATTTTTATTAATCCTTTAAAGATTTTCAATTATAATTGACATTCAATATTATATTAGTTTTCAGGTGTATAGCATAGTGGTTAGACATTTATATAACTTAAAAGACAATCTCCCTGATAAGTCATAAGTCTAGCACCCATCTGACACCATACATAGTTATTACAACATTATTGACTATGTTCCCTATGTTGCACTTTACATCCCGGTTCCATTGTATCTATTAACATCCTATAGATTGGACTCCTTTGGAATTTCCATGCAGGAATGAATGAAAAGTTTTGAGTGTCTAAAGGAGAAAATATATTTGAGAAGTATTGTGAAGAAAACACTGCTTTTCATATGATGAATCAAAGTATATATTTTAATGGCTGGAAGAATTTAGTGGTCAACAATTCACTCCTTCAGTTTATATACCGAGTTTGGTGCATTAAAGGAATATTAGAGAGACATCATGCAATAAGCATATGAAACATAGATATGGAATGTCTAAGGAAGATTTTATTTAAAATGTATATATATGGGTGTCCTGTAAAAGATAATCAGAGAAACCACAGGAATGGAAAATTTTATTCAAGAAGAAAAGTATAGAGAAAAGAATGCTATGAGGATTAAATATTATATTAGAGCATTGTAACACTATATCAGACACACAATATGTGTTCAGTAAAATATTAGTTTCCTTTTTCTATTTCTTTGGCCTAATAAAATGGTATTTTTATCTCAAACTAAGGCAAAGGGTAATCTTAAAATTTGTTTCACCTAAAATATATAACTAATTTTTTTTATGAAACTCTGTGTCAGAATTATGTGTTATGTTAAATGACAAGAAAATTATAATGAAAACAAAAATCTCCAATGCCATTTTGTTTATTCATTTAAATTGTGCTATATTTTGGTGTCCAATTATCAGGGTGATCAAGAAATGTATGGAAAACTTCCAGGCCAAAATACAATAGCCTAGTCAGAAAAAGACGATTTTTTTAAATCTAAATAGATCTTGAACCTCAATTTAATTTCCATACCATAAGGTGAGACCACTCATTCAGCATGCTGAACAAGCAAATGTTTGTTCTAATTTTTAAGCTTCTACAGAAGAAAATTATATATATATCACTTCTCTATTCTTAAACACTGCTAAATAATCTTATAATGGTGAAAATCTATGTAATTCCTTTTGTTCCATTTAGAATATTCTTTTTTTAAGTTTAGAAAATAATAATTGATGCTTTGAAAAATGTATTCAGAGTAAATATTATGAATATGATAATAAAATAAATTCCCATAATTCTAATTTTTTATATGGGAGAACAAAAGTTCAAAATGGTCAGACATGCCTCAAGAAGAAATATAAGATTAGATAAGGAGACTCTAATAATTAAGACCTTGTGTTAGTAGCAAAGGGGTAGATAATAAGATGATCCAAGGAAGAGAATAGAAAACTCAGGAACAGATCCACATATAACAGAAACTTAACCTATGGCAGAGGTGGTGTTCAGATCACTGGAAAAAGGATGTTGAAACACCTGGATTCTTTTTCTGTGTGTTAAATTTTAGAGAGCTAGAAGGCAGCTAGCTGGCAGACATCTGTACAGTATATTCCTTTTCTTAAAGGTATCCTTCATATCACCTTTTGGTTTTTAGCCCCCTGACTAGATTAATAATAGTATACTGTAATAATTTTAATATATTAATTACTATTATAAATTTGTACTCCCTGGGCACTTCCAACTGTTTCTGTCTATTTCAGATTTCCTTGGGAAACATTTTTTCTGTGAAATTCCAATTCAAGACACATGACTACTAAGTAGTATTGACTGTACTAAGAGGATTAATTTGTATAATTAGACATTTCCAAAGTAAGAAAGTGAGCAATGCACTGACCAAATTGCTCAAGTAAAACAATGTAAAATGTTTAGGCACTTTCTGTTTCACGTGGCACACCTTATAGATTGCCTTGAATATCCTACTAGCGCCATGAATATCTGTACACTGATTTTCTATAAAAAAAGCAAATTTTAGTTTGAAGTCCTTAGTAGAATGAAGGGCCTTCAGGCAGCAAATTTAATCTAATAGAGAATTCCGAATCCTAGATGTCATTTGGAACTTACTGTTACAAAGGGTTCCTAGAGTATCATAATCTTCCAAGGATTCACAGACCACTCTCCATTGAGAAAAGACAGAGTTCGGGCTTATAAGATTGGAATCGAAGTTGCTTCTCGATCCCATCAAGTCATCGGTGCAGATGTCACAGGTGTTCTTCCCAGTTGCAAAATTCCAGTAAGGAAGGGAGAAAGAAGGATTCTGCAGCATTTCCTAGATCACAGAAACTCTGTTAGCATTCTCTGCCTTTGTTTAAGTCTTTCTCTTTGCTCAGTTTACTCCTTAGCAGTCTATTGCTATTCTTTTTTAGCCACTTAGGAACCAGTTAGTGTGTCAGTGGTGTCTGAGATGTTTGAAGGACTTAAATGCCTTATTTAACAAAGTTTTAATTTACTTCAAGGAGTCATTTTAGATATTAGAGGGAATGAAACTCAACTCATTATACAGAATTTCCAGCAAATTATTTATTTTTTTTCGGGGGGGGGAGGGTAGGGTAATGATCTTCCTTTTCTTTTTTAGACAGATAATTATATTTCTATTGATTATACCAAAAATCAGCAATAGTAACTTCTTGACATTTCCACCTCCTTTCATTTTCTTATCTCTAATTCATACACCACTAACTCTTGATCTGGAGCCAGATCCAGCCTTAAAATAGCTTATGTGGAACAGTACTTTTTTTTTTTTTTTTCAGTTTAACTTAAATGACTTTAAGCATTTAGATTCAGGTTTGGCCACAGGCTATATAGGTTCTTTTACACTTACCTCTCTGCCTGGGCACTAAAGGTGTTTTACCTAGACCTCTGCTTCAGAATCTAAACTATGAAGACTCAGGCTTCTGTCTGAAGCTCATACTTACAGGAAATGCTAAAGGGAAGCAGAATATTTTTTTTGTGCACACTGCTCTTCAGTCCAGAGACCAAGTTTTTATTTAGAGCTGATCTCAACCATAGTAAAAATGCTAGAGTCAAGATCACATGCTTATTTTATTAGGTTTTTAAAAACATATATTTATTGTACTTGTATTTCTCATTTATTTTTGCCTATGGGGAGTTATATTTATAGTGTCAAATTTAAATGTAGGGATTGCCATTGTTTTATTCTGCCTCATGTGCATTTCATATGTTACCACTTTTTCATTTTAAACCCTTTCTAGAAATCATTTCCTTGTCTTCAGGGTGTTTTAGAGGGCTAAAAGCTTTCCAAGGTATCTCCAGTTATGGATCTCCAGAGATTTAGAGTCCTCATTTAGATGCCATTGTTCTGGTTCACAAGTACTTGTGACAGCTTCCAAGGGATTATTAAGAGTCAGTTTGTGGTTCAGCCACTAACATTGGGAGCTGGAGCATATTTATGTGACATTTCAATGGCGCATTACATTTAGATTATAATATTTTAGATCCCTATCGGGCTTTAAAATTTAAGTTATAGAGGTTAAAGTTTACATAAGCAAAATTGAAGCTTTTAGATACTTTCCATTTGCCCTTTCATTTTGGTGCGCTCATGGGGAAATGACTTGAAGGCATGAAGCTCTGAAGTCAAATACAAAAAAACTCAATCTACTAAATGTCTTGCTTGTAATCAGAACTATACAACATGAAGTTCAGAGTATCAGATGAATTTATTCATTCTCAAACTGTTTATGGATAGACTACTTTTATTCAAATAGTTTCTGTATTTAGTGCATTAATTCTCTTCTAACCATTTATTTTCTTGTAATAATTCTGGGCATCAGCATATTACAGTTCAAGATTTTTGTTTTTTTGGTTAATTTTTATACTTTAATGAGGAGAGGTATTCATTTCTGTTATTTCATATAGAAAGCAGGTTTAATTTGTGGATTTTCTAGTTGAGATCTAGTCATTTAAAATTTTATTTTAGAATTACAATACTTAAGAAACAGCAGTTGGTAAAATAAACAATAAGGTATCTATGTTAACAGATATTTTAATGTATTTTGAGCTTATTTGCTTAAAAATAAGCAGGAAATGACTATGCTTGGGTTGAGATTCGGTTTACACCTAAAGAACCAATGCCTCTTAAGTAAAAATAATATTTAGGTGATGTGATACTTTTAATAAATGTCTTCTGTAAGCCTTAATATGGTAAAGGGCATGGCAAAAAATAAATGGTGTTCAATGAAAATATGACAGTATGAAAGAAAAGGAACTTTTTTCATAATTTAAACCTTATACTGTATTAGAAAGAATTATCCAATGGAATATTTGGGACTCGGAAGACTGGCAAGTCCATGAACACCTGCTTCATCCAAACCAGGAAGGGACATTGGTTGACATGTGAGAAGAAAGACATATGGAATGAGATTATTTTCTTGTGAACTATGTGAGTCATTGTTTCAATTACAGAGCATGTCTGTTGTTTTAATTCACACCTATGGATGTCTCCTTTGGCTTCCTCATCATTGAGATTACTTTCTTTTTACTTTGCAAAAGATAAAGTTCAGGTAATAAGTAAATGATTAGTACAGGGATAAACTTAAAATGCCAAAGGCAGATTAATAACTGGGAATTATTGTGTTATCAGATGTTTTGTTCATCTAGAACACAATGAATCAAGCAATTTACAACCAAGGCACCTTGTCTGTAAAGGATCTGAAAATTGAAATGTTTCCTGCATACCTGCATGTCTCTCTCCAACTGCAGTAGGTGATACCTGTGCCATGTGAGAAAAGCTGGTCCTTCATGGGAGAAATCCACTTCACCAAAGCTTTCCTGTCCTGCCCCAAGGAAAGTCTTCTTGACTGAGTAATAGTGTGTCCAAACAAAGTAGTTATAAATGGAAATGTTCTCAAATTGTGGTGTGTTGCCATCTGGCCCCAGTATTTCTTCTGATCTCCTGGTGGCAATGACAAACTGAGGGTGAGTTGTACGCTTTGCCATATCCAGGGCCTGGACAAAGTAGTTCTTTTCTTCTGTACTTAAGTCCAGAAGGTTTCTCCTGACTTTAGGGAATACAAAATTCAAACATGAGAACCTCTGCCTTGTGGGGATGGGTAGAGAATGAGTGTAATAATCTTGTAACACAACATGTCCCATTTACCAATAATGATAATTCGTATATGTGCTTATATGATTTTATAGTTTTTAGAATACCCCTTACTATCTATTCCTCCCTCCCATCTTCCAGCCTTCTCTCCCCGCTCCCTCCCTCCTTGCCTCTCTTTCTTTCTTCCTCCCCATGTTACTCTTGGATTCCTTTTAGCTTTCTGTAATCTTACTTGTGGACTTTATAATTGTTTCTATTTATTTCTTCTCACTATAAGCTTTTTATTGAAAATTTCTGCACTTTTAATATTGTAAATCTTACAAAAACAAGGTGTGTGGTAGTGGTTAAAACCAGAGACTTATTCTATGACACATTTCTCTTAAGCCTCAGTTTTTCATCTTTAAAGTGTGTGTAAAAATAATTCTCTTTACAGAGTTGTAAAGGTTAAAGAGTAACAAAGCAATTAGACCAGAGCCTGGCTCTTAATAAAGTCAATAAACATTCTTTTAAACCCTTGGTCTGGCACATAAAAAACAATCAAGTTTTGCTGCCTGTTACTATTTAATGCTTTGCTATTTATTGATATTTAGGCTTCAGGCCCACCTCATTATCTAAAATGATTGAACTTTATCATCACAGTGGAAAATTTCTTTGTGGGTCAGGAAGAGTAGTAGAAGAGATCTCAGTATGAATTCCAGGTTTTCTAAGTACCAGCTATGTGGGTTTGATCTTCCTGAACCACACCCATGATAATTAACTTAAATACTGTGAGGAATTACTGAAAGTATAGCCATAAATGTCCTCAAACTGAATAAATTACTTAATCTCTCTAAGCCTCGTTTGCCACATCTGCAAAGAGAGGATTGAATTATATGGTTTCCAGGTGTTCTTCCAGCTCAAATGATTTGGGTCTCATGCAGGACTGTGTGTCCATTTGTATCTCTGCTTACCTGTGAGAATCCTTTCATCACAGGCAGCTCCTCTCCATCCGGGACGGCAAGTCCCACAGTTGTGTCCTGAGAAGTTGCCATTGCAGTGGCATGTCCTATTGAAGAACCGTGTGGGCCAGCCCTCTCGATCATCTATGCCATCATGTGGGTACAGGGGGCTGTGGGGTCGGAAGTCTGCAGTCACTGCTTCACACCTGCCCCTCCCTGATGAGGAGCCACAGAGGTCAGTTCCAGGCCCAGAGAGTGCAGACAGGTCTGGGCAACACACACCATTTCTCAAAGCTTCAATGGTGGCACACTCTCTTGGAAATTGAGCCCAAGTCTGCTGGAAGAAAATCAGGGGCAAGAAGATACATCCCAGAGAGAGGAGTTTATGCTCTTTCATTCTGCTTGAAGAAAGGCTCTTGTTCTGCCGTCCTTTGTGTAAAGGTTGAGGCACATAGATAAAAATCAGGCTGAAAAGAAGAAAGCAAAATGAAATTATGCAAGTTTTTTTGTACTGTTATAAATGGAATGAGCCTTTTCCAGCCCCCCTTCAAAATGATTTTGAAATCTGTAAAACGACATTTCAAACAAATATTAAAAATAGTAATTTACCTTTACAAATTTGACATGTATAATGCCTATATAATTAAATTACCTGTCCTAGTCATTTAGTTCTCTTCATTTTTAATTTATATTTATATAAAAAAATACTTATCCTGGATGTTATTTGTCAAAAGCATTCATTAGCAGATCACCACCATTAATTACATTTAACCATGAAGCTGAAAGAAGAATTGAGTGGAGATTTCCATCAAGTTAATTTCCATTATGTGAAGTCCCCCATCCTAATGGAGTTTTGGTGGGAGTCCTCCTACTTCCTACAGAGCTTCGTTCCAGTACCTTAAACTCCTGAGGGGATTCTTTTCTGAACCTCTCTTACGGCTGAGTGTTTTATATTTGCTAGTCCCCTGATGTCAGAGCTGTTAATTGCATGTGGGTTTCTGTCTGATAATCACAAATCTGCTCACCCAAACGGGGAGGGGCTGGTTCTCTTCTCTACCCTTACTAATCGCCTTTCACTTCAGTGAGTTTTTCTGCCCTCTACGTACTTGGTTAGCACATGATTCCCTTCCCACTGATTTCCTTGTGATGTTTAAGGTTTTAAGAAAAGGTCAGAGGCACTAATTTGGAATATAACAAATCAGAGAAACTAGAGAGCTTTTGTTTCCATTGTTGAGATTTTATTTTTTCCTTTGACATATATCTTCAGAGGATGAAATGAGATTACTTACTCTTTTTTAGTGATATACAAGCACTAGGCTAGTGCTTGTGCCTGGTAGTTGCTTTTGATTATATGGTCTTGAAAACAGATGCTGCTATTCTTACAATTTCTGGCTGCCATTCTTACAATTTCTAGAGAAAATAATGGGTGTAGATTAAGGCATCACATACAGTTACACTAAGTCACATGACATTGGCTCTCATGGTGCCTGCTGGTGTTGACACCCTAACTCCCTTATCTCCACTGTGGTGGCATACATCTTTGTGGCAAAGCATTACAGGGGCATAGCTGCTTCTGTGGTTTAGGACCACTAAACATCTTCTTTTCTACTTTCTCTGTGAGCAGTATCGGCAGCCACTGTCACTAGTTTTAAATTATTTGAGTGGCTTGCTAATTTTAATGGCTTCATACAATCAATCATTAACCAATATCTCAAGGTTTTACATCCACTTACTTGGGGCAAAGTTGATTGTAAACAGTAATGCATATGAAATAATATTTAGGTAGTCTCTTCGGTTGTTTTGATTTTTTAGTCTGATGTCTTGCTGGATCAAAGTAAATTATTATTTTTCTCTTGAATAAAGTTAGAAGCAATGTGCCAGTATTGGTTTCTTAGTTCTGACAAAGATACTAAAGTCATGTGTGTTAACATTAGGGGAACTGGGTGAAGAATATATGGAAGCTCTGTATTATCTATGTAACTTTTCCTTATATCTAAAATTATCCCTAAATAAAATGTTTATAGTAAAAAGCCACTTTAAAAATTAGGTAATCTATCCATATGTATTCATGTGTGCAGATATAATTAAACTATGATGTGTCATATTATGATGAAAGCAAAACAAAAATAAAAATAAAAATGAGGCTTTGCCCAATACAGATCCACAGTTACCTCAGGACACTGTGTGTGTGCAATGTGATATGAAAATAACTGATAAAGAGCCTCTGAGGGCATCATTATCAAATCACATAATATTAAATATACAAATAAATATAAAATTATCCCATATTTTCCTTCTGGACCGTAATGAATGTATGCAAACTCTGGGAGAGTGTGGGAATCCGACCTTGGGTATCATTACTAAAGATGATCTTATTCAATCACATGGAATTCATCTACAAGCTGTTGAATTCCATGTTAATAACTAACAATCTTTCCTCAGAGATTCTGACTTATATATCTAACTTTCTATTCACTAAGTCCACTTAGATCCCTGGTAGGTATCTTTATAAAACATGTTCTTCATTCTTTCCCATCTCAGTAAGTGAAATCACTGTTCACTCCATTTCTTAGGTGGGGAGGGACACATGCAGAAGCCATTGTTTCTTTGTCTTTGTTTCATGCAGGCTGCTTTTGCCAAGTGGTCTAACAGCCTAACTTTGTTCTCTCTCACTTGGCATATGACAATAACCTAATTTATCCCCTCACTTTCCGTGCTTAACCACACAGAAGTTTATTTTCCATACAAGATGTTATTCTCCATTTAGCCTCCTGAGAGAGCTTTTTATTGATTATACCTGATTATCTCTGCTCTTAGGAAAACCCTCAATGATTTCTAAACATACCTATAATAAATCCAAGTGTATTACAGAAGCCTACATGATCGGGCCCCTCCTATCTTTGACAACCTCCTACCCTCCTTCCACTGCCCTCCCTGTCATTTCTTTGTTCAATAGCAAGCTTATTACAACCTCTATGCCTTACACTTACTATTTCCTCTGCCATTTCTTCAGGTCTTTGTGTGACTCACTCTGTCACTTCATTCAAGTCTCTGTTCTAATGTTACCTCTTTAGAGTGGCCTGGCCTAACAGCCCCACCTAAGATAGATCTCTTGACACCTAATACCATCATTCTTTACTTTCTTTTTAAGACAGTCTTTTTCATAGTACTAAACGCTGCCTGAGATTTTTAGCATTTATTTATTTTCACTTATTGTTTGTTTCACTCATCAAAAGGCCATCTTTTGTCATTCTTTTTCAGTAGTTACCTAAAAGATCTCTAGAGAGCCATATAGCCATATTTTAAAATGAACTAGGACTAAACATCTGATTTATTTACTCCAGGTCTAGTGCTAATCAGTACTTTCACTGAAAGGAATAGATATAACCTACTTCCAGTGTTTTTATTAGTTGCTATTAAAAAGCATCTATTATTTCCCTAAATAGTATACATTATCTCTCACTTTTTTTTCAAAATATTACTTTTATTCATTGTTTTGCTGATGAGGAAACAGAGGCTTATGGAGTTTAAAATCTTTTTTAAAATTTTGTAATTTTTTAAGTAGAAATATCAGGTTTTTAAGCTGACTAAGTTTGTTTTCAAAATGTTTGTGGTTTGCAAGTACTGCTCACATTCTGAAACTGGGGAATGAAAAAAGTTCTGTATTTTGAATGACAAATTATATCAGCCTTGCCTCATTGAGCATGTGCCTTTGTTTTTTGGTGTCTCAGCCCTTCATCTGTAAAATATTTGTAATAAATACATATTGTTGGGGCACATAAGCTCAGACAAAAATAACCACTAGAGTGCAGACAATCAATCAATACTAATTTTAATAAGTAATGAATCAAAGTTAGAAATTTTCAAGTAGGTGAAAAATGTTAAAATTAATACCTTATTCATGACTACCTTACTAGATTCTACTGTATTTTGCACAATCCCTTCATTATTAATATATAACCAAATCAGTGTTACAAATAGTCCTGTGAAATAGGAATTTCAAACACTGAAGAGGGATGAAAAGCTGAATTGGCACTCTCTACTAATAGACACTCAGCAGTGTGTTCTACCATACAAATACTGACATAATTCCTCAGCTTACTGATGTTTTTAATGCAGAAAGCTGGTGTAAAGTGAAAAAAGAAAAATGTACTATGTCTTTTCTCTGGCCGAATGTGAGGGAGTAGTTAAAATGCCAAAATCCTACAAATTATTCACAGAATAGGTCAGAAATGAATGTCAAAACACATGTGCAACACTCCTTGGTCCACTGCAGAAATTATTTCTAAGATTTCTTTGGTAGAAATAAAGTTTTATATAGTAATTTTGCCTTATGATAGAACTGTGGGCTAAGTCTGAAGCATTGCTCTCATGTATCTCCCTACACATGAACCTAATACATGCATTTATAGAAAAACAATACTTATTGTTATTAGTTAATAATAGCAAATGCTCAAAGATCTTTAGATAAATGATACTGCTGAATTACGTAAATTATCTCTTAGCATTGAAGCATTATTAAACCAAAGAAATAGCTTTGAAGATGTAGGGAACTATACACAGGAAGAATAGTTAACAAAGAATTAAGAATTGTGCTGTTTGAAAAAACACATAGCATCATAATAAGACTTATTAGTAAACATCATTAGTGCACATGTCATACATTCATAGCTGATAATGAAGGTAGCTCAAGAAAGGCCTGATTCTGTTTTTCTTTTAAGTCTTATGATTGTAACTTATAAAAGACCTAAGAAAAAAATCTGATGATGGAAAATCAGAAATTTAGGCTAAGTCAAAGAGAAAAAGTTTCAGGAGTATCTTTATTTTTCCAGAAAAATTGTTAATGAATATTAATATCTTTGTAATTATTTGTGGCAAATGATATTGAATATATTCATTGTGTATTTGGATTACATGTTATTAAATTATATGCTTAGTTGTACTAAGCTTAGATTAATGGTCAGAATTCCAAAGGCATTAAGGCAGTTCAAAGTCATACTTTAGGCAAGTCATGTGTTTTTACCTCATGGAGAAGCTTAAATTCAGTGAAAGGAAAGGGGAAGAATTTTAGACCTGTGTTTTTGTGTAAATGCAGTCAAACATATCATTGCTATCCTGGGGCAGAATATTTGAAGTTGAGGGCTCAGATAATGTGATCCCTGATAAAATGTGTCATTAATTTCTTAATTGAGTTTTTAAAACTGAACAAAATATTGCAAGAACTGGTGCAGGGACAGTTAATTTGATTTCTGTTTAGTGAAATTCTCTCAATAAATTAATATTAAAGTATTTCAAGTATTTCTTTTACTGATGATTTATTTCTGCTTGTTTTAGAAAATGACCTTGTAAGATTTCCCTACAGACATTTTTACATGTGTGTTAGGCATCAAAGTCAAAATAATCAAAGATACTTATGTTTGAAGTGGAACTAAGTAGTGCATTTGTTTTGTAGTTAAAATTATTGTGCTCATTTCCAAAGATTGTGTGCGTGCTGCAATATTGGTAATGATAAAGTTTCCATTATTTTGACCTTTCTAAGTATATCTCTATGGTTGTCATTACGGTCATCTTTTTATTTATCTTGTGTGTGCAAGAGGCTACAACAGGCTGATGCTCTGAAGTGATGGGTAGTATAGTTATTACATCACAAGTACTTATAAAATTGTTAAATATACATATATAAAAATAATGTGTGTGTACATGTAATATAACATAAGTACATGTGTTATATATAATGTATTATATATAGGTATATATAGGTGTGTATATACCTACATTTATATAATGTGAGTATTATATATAATGGATTGGCTCACTTTTTACTTTTTAACCATATTTTGGAAGTATATGAAAAGCAAAATATGCCTATATAATCTATATCAATGATGTTGACATTTTTTCTGTTTTAACTTCTATTATAATATTCATAAAGTACAAGGATAGTGATAGATTTTACTAGCAAGATAAATATTTAAAAAGGCATAAGCATTCAAAGAGATGTCAGTGTATACAGAATGAATACATATACAGAATGATACAAAGCCAGTTTTATTAACTACTTCAAAAATCTATGTATGGAATATAATTTTAATTTTTATATATATAACATACTATTTACAATAGTCACATATATAAAGGTATGTATCATATAATATATAATAGTTATATATAATTTACTATACTTTATATATTCTATGATATATAAAGATATCTAATATATAATAGCTTTTTATACACATATCTATTTTTGTAACTTTAGCTGCAGTCTGATAGACAAATATAAGAAACTCAGTAGCTTATAATATCATAATTGTTAATTTCTTGCTCATATGAATTGTAAAATGGATGTTTCTAATCAGAGTGGTTCTACTTTAAGTGAGAGAACATACATTTTTTTCATTTTGTAAATCTTTCATCTTCAACATATGCTTCAAAGGTCACCATGCATATTTGTATCAATATAGTGAAAAGGGAAGAAGTAAGGGGTATTATTATGCAGAAGATTTTTTTTACATGGGCCAGACATGAAAGTAGCTTATATCACTGCAAAGTTTCATTGACCAGAAATTAGTTATTTGGCCCCACCCTACTACAAGAGAGGTTGGGAAATGTAATCTAGCTACATGCCAAGGAAAAGAGATAGGTTTGATGATCAACTAATACTCTCTTCCAATGACAAACTATTAGCTATTTTGAAACCTCCAAAATAGCCAGCATAATAATAATTGCAATTACTTTTATTAACATTGCTGATGGAGGAGTCATCATATTTTTGAGATGTAGATATTATTAGTGATTCTGTTTTCTCTCCTGATCCTCTTTTTCCTCTGACCTATGCTCAAGCCACTCATTAGAAGTGGTCTAACAGAATTCCTAAATAAATGGATGTATCTAATGGGTAAAATTTTTCACAAATCATTTGATGCTTCAACTGTAGGGGTAAGAACTGCCCTCCTCCCTCAATGTGCTTACATCTAGCTGAGGAGTTGAAATTATGATTCCCACAATATGTTTGCTGAAATGCCTGATAAATGATGCAAAGAAAATGGAAAATTATGATAGAATGATGCATCGTCAGGCTTGTTTTTCATACTACAGTGTGAAGAAAACAGAGTATTGATACTTGGGGATTGTAGTGCTGCTATGGTGTTAAATAATATTTTGTGCTTATCTTGTGCTACTTAATTGTAATGTATATCATGTTTTTTATATATATATATTAAGGGCTAGGTAGCACATTATGTTGATGATACCAAGATAAGTGCCTCTATTGATTGAGGAAGAAGCATAGGAAGAAGTGAGGACCTCAGTGATCCAGAAGACAAATAGAAGTTGACTGAAAAACACAAGTAAAATTTAAATCCCTGGTATAGTTTATAAAATTTGGGGGAATTACATGGGCTGGAGAAACCAGGGACACTTCCAGTTGTGAGAAACCATTATTATCTACTTCTAACCCTCTACAAAATAGGAAGTCCAGAGATTAATGAGACTTCTCAGTGTTAGCAAAATCACGTTTTCTATTTGGGAATATTTCTGGTCCCTATTCACAAGTGATGCAGTGCAAAACATGAAAAGAGATACAAAGGATTGTGGCTGTCCCATTGGAACCATTGACCATTGAGTTTTAGAAGTATCTTTACATAAATAAATAAAATGGATGTTACCAGAAAAGAAATACTACTAACCAAACGACACTCCCCCAGTTTTAGATTCAACTCCTCTTTATTATCCATTTGAAAGACAATTGGTAATTATTTTACTGGGCAATTCAATACTCTTCCTTCATTACTAAAGAACATCAGATAATTCTGAGGACAGAAAAAAAAATACTAGTTTTGGGTAATATCAGAAAAACTTTGAAATAGAGAAGAAGCATCTTAGGAAAACTTGTTGATCACATTTAAACAGTATATTCAAGAGCAGGTGATAGAGGAAGCTCAAAGGTGGGAACTTTACTGCCTTTATAAAGCAAGTTGTTTACTGCCTATTGGCCAAAATGATTTGCTCAAGTTTGTGTACCAGTACAAGCCGGGATTAAAATGTTTTTCTTCCCATTTCTAGCAATTTTTCCACAACAATACAGCTAATTGTGGTTGTGCTATCCTATTGTTCAAATAAACAGGACAGTTGTAAATAGGATATGGGGATGAAGGGAACAGAGAGGGAATTATAATAAGTAGTCACTTGATGTCTAAGGACCGCGAAATTGTTTGATAGAAAACATGTTTCATTTATGAGCTGTTTATATCCTGTCTTAACAAGTATAGCCTATAATCTTTTAATATTTAACTCTTTGTCTAACCCTGGCATAATGTTCCAGGCACTATTTGAGTCTCTTTTTCATCAGTGGTTGTTATTAAATCTTTTTCTATAATTTGAAATGTACTCTACCAGTAAGCTTTTTCCTAGGCAGAATTAAAAATTGGCCAATAGAAATATAGCTCTATATTTTTTCTGAATTGCTCAATGACTTTCCTCCAAAATGCATGAAAGTTTTAAACAAAATAGGAACCTGATAAGAAAGAAAATTAAGCCCAAATGTTAATCAGTAGGAAAGATCAAATGCAAAGCAAATGAAACTTTCTTTTGAGTAGAAAGCATAGTAATCCCCTTACAAAATTATTTATGTCCTCTCTTCATAGTATGTATGTATTAAATATGTATTCCTGTCATAATTTTCATCCATGAATTTAAAAAGTCAGGTTCTTAAAACATTAGGCACTGCCATCATTGCAGTTTATTATTTTTTATAACTAATGTGGTACACTAATACTTTTACCTGACTAATAGTTTTAAAGATCTAGCCTAAAATTGGCCAAAACAATTAAGCTTTCTTTTCTTTTGTAGTGAGACATTTTCTACATAAAATTATCCTTTCAAAATAAAAGTATTACGTACATACAACCAGAACGAAAAGTGAAAAGAAAGGCATTAAGCCACCCCTCCCCCTGCCCTGTACCACCTCTATCCCAGCTTCTGAAGAGTAACTTTTAAGAAAATAAAAAACTAGTTGACTGACCATATATGTGTGTGCATGTATATATATGTGTGTGTATGTGTGTGTATACGTATATGTATATATGTATGTGTGTGTGTATATATGTATGTGTGTGTATATATGTATGTGTGTGTATGTATGTATGTGTGTGTGTGTGTGTGTATATATATATATATATATATATATATATATATAGTAATTTTCACTGAGCTGTCTTAGCCTTTAAAAGTGTTCTGTTCCTTTTTCAAATATTTGTTCATTCTTCTTAAAATTATACTTTCTCAATTTTTACCTTATTTTCTATAGTTGTTTTTCTTTTTTATTAAAGTACAAACATTGGCAGTGATAGCTACAGAGTGAAGCAAGTTTTAGGAATTATAAAGAAATAGGTTTTAGTTTAACAAGTTCAACAAAGAAGAAAATCTTTAAAAATGAGCCATGAGCCTTATGTCACTGGAAACATATGAGCAAAAGATAAATAAAGTTCTGGTGACATCCTGGAAGTGATTTGCACATTAAGAACAAGTTTGGAAGACTGAGTGTTTATCTAACTTGCAGATTCCATTATTACTTCTAAAATGATAAATATTGTGGTAAAGACTTGTACTCACCCACACTGGTTCCTTTCTCCTTCCAGGTAAATGAGGATTATATTTTGCTTCCCTCTTGTAACTAGGTAGGGCTACAAATTTACCTGGAAATCCTGTATTTTTATTTGCTAAATTTGACAACCATAAGTAAGAGTCTTCAAGGCAAACACTGTGCCTATGAATCTATAATCACAGCATATTCTATATTCTGAAGAACAATGTAATTTTTTAAAATTGAAAAGTGAAAGGGCATTGTTTATTTTACTTCTAGATTATTCTAAAAGGATGTGGATAATTTGGTGTGAATATTCTCAAAGAATGTGAATAATTTGATATAAATAAAACTGATATACTTGATATACTCACTGCTCCTTAACTCAATGGCAAAGAACCGGCTGTCACCACTTGGTCTAGGCCAGCATGTGATAACAGCAGTAGACAAACCACAGGGCTCATTTCCCTACCACCATTCAGCTGCATGTGGAACTTTCACTAATTCATTACATTCATTCTTGTGGATGCTACATTGTGTCAGATTGTTTAAAAAATTAACATAAATCCTCTTATGTGTCCCAAATCTAAAGATTTTAAGAATATCAAGTTTCCTTTTTAGTTTTCTGGGGGATGAAGGAGGAGAAGGAGAAGTAGTTAAGCTATTTCTAATTTCCTCAGACTATCCATTACCCAACTTTCCAGAATTTGGGAGAGACATCAGAATTAAGTCCTGTTACTTTTTTGTTGTTGTTTCCTAAGGCAAAGTATTTGAAATCTATTTTAGGAAAACTCAGACAGCAATGTTTGATTTGTCAGTGATTTGTTGCTAGATTTTTCATATGACTTTTAGAGTAAGAGCATTCTTTCAGGCAGAAATAGTTTGCATTCCTTTCTTCTTTTTTCTTTGTAACTCATATGACCTTGGAATAAACCCAGTGTTTGAAGATTGAGATCCAGCCTTTTAATAATTAAGCATCTCAGAGTCTAGTCAAATAAGCGTGTATTTGTTGCAAGAAAGTAATAGAAGCAGCTTTCTTGACCTCCATTCTCATTTCAGCTACCATATAATAACTATCTATGGACTTGTTAATGGGATGGCATACCAACATAATGAGATGTGCCCCCACTTCTCAAGGAGCTTAAATCATTAAAAAATGACACATAATATTAATCATTAAAATGGAGGTAAACAACCAAAGAAATGGGAACATAGAACATGAAGTGATTCATTTTGGTTAACGATATAAGATCTTTATTTTTTCAACAAATTTGATTATCTATGTGCCAGGTACTGTGAATACAAAGGGAATACATATATGTACAATGGAAAAGTAGTCCTAGTTTCAAAAGTAGTCCTTGTTTATTCCAGTTAAAGAACCTGTGTACACACACACACACACACACACACACACACACACACACACCCCTAAGTAAAAAATAAATCCCACACCTTGATAATTAAACAAATAATCAAACACAAATTTAAATAAAAAACATTGCAAGTTATCATATGTAGTGCAGTCAGACACAGGGATGGGAAAGAGGCTAACAATGGAGGGTTGGGAAACACTTTATTTTTAATGAGGAGATCAGGGAGGTTTTTGTGAAAATGTGGCCTTGATTATAAACAGTGTTAAAATACTGCTTAAGATAGTATGTACACTTACATTGAATTTAAAATTATATTGTTTGTATATCATTTATAATACAGGTGATCAATTTCTCTTCATTTTCTCATTTCTACTACAGAGAGAAGAAATACTTAATTTTACTTGACCCACCTGCCTTAGCTCACAGAATATTTATGTGGTTACATGCAGGGCTAATCATCAGCTTCTATACACAAGTAGATTTGTTATTTGTTGCTAAAACATTGAAACGCTTTGTCATCAGTAGAGAAATAGCTTCCTAGAGCCCTGTCAGAGCTCCTTTCTCAGGATGCTTTGTACATTTTTATGTTCCAATAACTACAAGGCTAAAGCCAGGCACTGCCAGGGGCTTTCAAGACTCTGTGTTTTATATCTATCCAGCTAATCATCTTTCTTATTGCTGTTAACATTTTTGAATATTACTCTTGGTTTTAATCTAATAGTTATCAAAAATAATTGGCCTACTATGGGATACTGGCCATTTACAGAAATCTCCTAGGAGGTTCCAAGATGAAGAACATTTAAAGAGCTACAGATACTGGTTATATAATCCTAAAAAAATACATAATC
Source organism: Cynopterus sphinx (assembly GCA_030015415.1). Lineage (NCBI taxonomy): Eukaryota > Metazoa > Chordata > Mammalia > Chiroptera > Pteropodidae > Cynopterus > Cynopterus sphinx. The sequence goes on from CM057385.1 coordinate 76,463,506, forward strand.
AGAGACTGAAGGCTGAAATTGCAAAATTGTAGTTAATTTCCTCTAAATCTCATGAACATCAGGATTTTACATTCACTGCCTTACTTATTAATGGTTTCATTCCTTTTGCTCCTAGGTCCTAAACAGCATATTCATTGATTTGCCATAGTATGTATCCTTACATATGTTTTACATTTTTCTTAACTAAATGACATCAGAAAAATGATTTCATATTAAAAAAATTCAGAAAGCAATATTTGTGATTTGTCAGTGACTTGCTGCCAGAATTTTCATGATTTTTAGAATAAGAACATACTTTCAGACAGAAATATCTTATAAAATATACTACGTTATTGAATAGTTTTTATTCGTACTTTATTTTTCTCTTCCCTCTCATTAGTGTAAGCCAGGCTTTGGGAATCTTTACCTGAACAGTAAGAATAACCTATAAAAGACTGTTTCAAAAGACTGAAGAGAGTCCATTTGATTTATTGGCAAGAGAAGAAAATGGAGGGTATCTTTAAAAAGCAGATGAAGAGGCTGTGTTAAGAATGGAATGCTATAGGGTGGGAATGAGTGGAGATATGCTGGGGGAATTGTCTAGGGTTTAAGTAATGGGGACCCAGGAAGTGCTCTCTGGAAGAGAGACAGGAGGTGGCCAGTCTTCACAGTGGGTTGGTAGTATGGTGCACATAGGGAGGTAGGACTTGAATCATAGGATCCTAACCAAAATAAGATTCCTATGCCTAATGTGTGGCAAGAAATGGAGAGCCACTGGATGATCATGAGTGCTCACTCATATCTTTCAAAATAAGGATGCCAGGAGTGATTAGAATATACTAAACTTAGCATTTCTTTTCACAGTTTCTTTGCATCTTTTAAAGTTCTATATTTTTATACTTCTGGATGGCAACAGATTTCCATTGCTCATTGAAATTTCTCACATCTCATTGGGGAAGGGGCTATCTTAAGAAAAATAATACAGTGTTTCTCTTACACCTGAGTTGTGGACTAGGAGCTTCAACAGACATTCTAGAAAGCACCAGTTTCTGAGATGTAAACATGTCTAGTTCGGCCAGCATAGTGTTAGGAAAAAAGAATGTACATGTCTTTAGGCCAGGCTTGCCTACTCCTCTCATCCCAATTATCTCATACCTTCCTATCTGGCCTGAAATTTACATTTCAACCTATCCTCTCCTGCTGACAAAAACATGATAGAGCTTTAGAATCTCAGACTTGATAGTTTTTAAAGACCAAAGTTGTGTCTTTGAAATTAATTATTTTCAAAAAAGTTTTAATACAAGTCATAATTCATCTAATTTTTCAATTTATAGGCCACATTTTTAATAGGATTTGAATCAACTTGTGAGAATATATACACACTAAATATTGAGATTTAAATAATCAATTGACTGAAGAGCAAAGAAATTAGAAAATCAAGATGGGAGAAACTAAGAATACAAATGTCATATATGTATATCATACATTTCTAAAGAGTTGGCAGCACTGTAGAGCGATTGATCGTTTTTAAGACAAGTAACAGATCATGTTATTCCTTGTTCAGGAACTTCGAATGACTTCCCTTCAAACATGGAGTAAAATGATAATTACTTCTTGATACTACAGTATGAGTACTATCTCTTCCTGCCCATCTCTCTGACCTTCTGATTGCACACTAAACCCAAACACTTTTGCAGCCTCCTCATCCTCCCCCTCTTTTCTATCAACAGTCCAGATTCTTGCCTATCTTCAGGCTTTTGTTCTTGCTGTTCCCTTTGTTTAGAAACTCTGATTCCAGAGTTTTTTTTTTTTTTTTTTTGACAGTTGTCCTGAATTAGTCAGGACTCAATTCTCAATCATGTCAACTTATTTTTCTCCTTAATACTCTCTCTGCTGAAATTATTCATATATTTTTTTGTTTCATGTCTTTCTTTCCATCCTCCAAGTCCAAAAAAGTGGGTGTTTCACAAGAGAAAGATCCCTTTCTGTCATTTTCACTGTTGCTTGCCTAATACCTAGAACAAAACTGTTTCTGAAATATAATAGATTTATATAATAAGTAAACATTGAATAAATGGATGGGTGAGTAAATTCTGACTTTCCAAGTAATAAAAAGGAAAAAAGGGAATATGATCAATTACAATCTTTTCATTGTTAAAGAATAAGAGTTCTGATGAGGGTTCAAAGTTTTAATATAAGTAATAATAAAGAAATTTCACAGATGGGCTTTATATTGAGATTTTATTTTTTGGCTTGTTTTACAGTGCCATGAGGCATTCTTAAAAAATTAGGTTTCTATATTGCTATCCAGCCAGTGCTTGAGCCCATCAGAAGATAGACAATGAAGCAGAGATTTCTTTTCTGATTCTAAGTGCAGCCTTTAAATGTCAGACATATAAACAAATTTAGTCACCCAGTAACTTCTGCTGTATTGTGTCATGTATAACATCAGAAAGAATAAGACCAGCTTCAACTGGGATGATATTGTGGTTGTCACTTGCCCCAACCTAATCCTTCTGTTTTTTTTTTTCTCCATCATTATTTCATGATCCCATTTATCTATCCATCTGTCCATCTATCTGCCTATCTCCCTACCTACCTATGTACGTATCATCTATCATCTATCTATCTATCTATCTATCTATCTATCTATCTATCTATCTATCTATATCTATATCTATCATCTATCTATCTGTCTATCATCTATCTATCATCTATCATCTATCTATCAATCATTTATCATCTATCTATCATCTAAGCATTAAATTGTGGTACCTGGAACTGTAGCCAGGTCTCTTTAAGTGTATTTTCTCCACCATGGAATAACATGATACTCCCAGCACCATTTTTCTATATTCTATTCTTTAGTTAAAATAAATCCTAAGACTGTTATATTTTTTGACAGTCTCTTTATCCACTGAGGTTGTAGTAAACTTAAATCTGAATTATTTATTCATGTAATAGAGCAATAGCTTCCCTCAAATTTATTTTACCTTATGATCTGTTTTTGATATTTGATTGTCCTTGTTATACTCACTTGCCTAATTTTGCCAAATTTTTAGCTTGATAAAATCCCTTATAATTCTAAGCTATTATTTTTCTGATTTTTATATTCAGTTGTGTCACTCATGAATTTAATTTATGTCTCCTATCTATTTAAAAATTTGACACAATTTTAACATCTTAACTTCTACCCCTATATTTTACTGAAATGTTCTTTCATATGGACTTTGTTTTGTTGGTAACAACTCATTGAATAATCATTCAGCCCACTGAAAAGCCACTTATTATTAAATGTTTCTGAAAATTGTGTACATGAGAAATTTTATGACAGTTGAATAAAATTTAACTTTAAAATGATAGCTTATGATAGCAGCTTCTTTTAAAAATATATTTTATATTTTATAGGATACAGTGCCCTTATTGATATTAGTACTTGATTGAAATCCCACCAATTTGAAGGAAAAGTAATCATTATTATAATAATAATAGCTATTGGAGACCCACTATATGCTATGTATTATAAAAGCATTTACAGACAGTTCTTTTTAAATTTCACCACAATCTTATGAGGTAGGGTTTATTGTTATTATTTTTTGTATGAAGATACTCAGAATTAGAGGATTTAAATAAATTAGGTTTAAATAAATGCAAGTAAATTAAAAAATATAAATTTACCTTTAGGTCATTAATGTGATTTAAAATGCTACAAATTACATTATGTTACATGGGTTCAGATCTTGGAAATCATTAAATCCAATGGAACCTATTTAATATGAAGAAATGGAAACTCAAAAAACACGAAGTACTTTTATTGACCAAGTCAAATTGGAGAAATTCCAAAGTAAGAAAATTAAAACCATTTTACTTTTTTTTAAATAGAAGGAAATGCCTAGGGGATATATACAAAAGGAAATAACTGAATAAATTCCATAAATGTGGTTCTCATGGATGTCTTGATAAGTTGGTATTGTTCATTGAGCCAAATGACGTCAGTTATGTACGCACGCATATATACAAGTATAACCCATGATCTGCAAGACAAAGAATGCAATATTGTGTTTCTCTCACAAGCTTGAAAGTCACCAGTTTAAGCTTTGAAAATGGCTTAAGTTCAGCAGCACCGTATCTTCCCTTTTCTAATTAAGTTTGTCATGCCACCGTAAGGCACCCAGTGAGAGCCTATTCCATCTGTAGTTATCAGAGATTTAAAGGCATTAAACCTAAAACAACATCTTGAAAATAAGTGCAATAGTTGGAGAAACAAATTATTTGTTTTAAAGGCAATCTGTCAACTCAAATGACACCACCTATATGTTAGTTCATTAATTATACATTAACAGAAATTAACTTCTGAGAATAATTAATGCCAAAGAAGAGCTACAAGGTGTACAAATCCTGTTAGTTATTTAAAATGAATATGGTGAGGGAAATTTAACTTTGGATGGTGAACCCACAATGCAATATACATATGATGTATTATTGAATTGTTCACTTGAAACCTATTTGATTTTATTAACCAATGTCACCCTGATAACTTTAATTAAAAAATAAAATAAATATGGCGAATTATTAATTTTTAAATTGAAAAATAAACCTGTTCCATATAACCACGAACTGGAAGTGCTGCACTATTGAGTACAACGATTTAAAAAAAAAGCACACAAGAAACAAAACAAATATTGTGTTTATATGGAAATGGAAAGCCAGGTGTAAAATCTGTGTTGTGTGTTTAACCAAGCTTTATTTGCTATCTATTTGGGCCTACATTAGAGAAAAACATTTTGAATCAATGCAAACAAAAATTTTTATATAAATATATGACTATTTATGCATAGTTTCCTGAGACTAAACTCTGTACCATACGAAATAATTATTTTATATATTTCTAAATAACAGAAATTCTTGATGTATTAGGCATGGAGGATTTCTTTGAAGTCAAAATATGCTCCTCAGTATTTGATGGGAGATTTGGGCACCCTGATAAACTTAACCTTTGTGATTATTAGAAATATATAAGGAAAGTTAGGATAATCCTAGTCTCAATTGTTTTCTGTAATAGAAACAGATTACATAGATTTTCACTAATCCACCAATATTTTTAGTTTCCCACTTTTGATGAAGATTTCTGTCTATAAATAGCAAGGTGTACTTATGTTCAGAGTGATTTAAGACCAATGAAAAACATTAGAATTCTAAATTGTACTAGAACATAGAAAAAATGTTGAATTCTTTCAAGTTTATTATAGAACCTCTAAAAACTTTATTCCTCAAATATCATAAATATAGGACATAAAAACAGAACTACAGATGAATCTCATGTAGGAATTTACATACAAAAATTAAAAATAAAAAAGTAAATAAATTTCACTATCTTGTTAAATATAATAAAATTTAAATCAAGATTTCACTAGCTTGTTAAAATATAATTTTAAATCAAGAATTTGTTTAGCATATACAAATGAGAACTTAATTTTAAGAAAATAAATAATATATTCTATCAAGAATTAAAAAGAAATATAGAATTCTTCGTAAATGTTTAAAATACATATAAAAATGTAATAGCTGTTTTTGATAAAAATAACATCTTGATTACCTAATAACAAAAATATTTTCTTAACTTATTAAAAATGCATATGTAAATCAAGAACTAACATTGAAATTAAAAGGGAAACATTTTAGTAATTATCATTAAAATTGATGAAATCAGTGTGGTTACTGTTACTACTATTTTGAATATTGTTTTTGAATTTCTAGTGCAATGAGACATGAAAATAGAAAAAAAAAATTTACCTACTGGAAAAAAAGAGAGAAATTTGTGACACTGCTGCTATGCTGATGATACGATAGGGGAGAAAATTGAGTTAGAATTTCATCTCATATATTGTATCAGTAAGAAAAATAGGTTAAATGGAGTAAAGCAGATAATGTAAAATATAAATTTCTATAAAAAGAGGTAAATAATTGAAGTAAATAAGAAAACACTTCAGCACAAAGCCATTTTATTATAAGGAAAATATTTATAAAATTTACTGTCTAAACCACACACATTATACTTAAAAAATCCATTAAAGATACCATCAACTATTTAACAGGCACTTGTTTTACACAGCCAATTTAAATAATAGACATGCATGTTACCAATTAATTTGGGAAAGTCTATACAATTTTATAATCAGTAGAGACAATTGTAAATGTTGTTTTTTCACTATTAAATTGAAGACTTAAAAAAAATTCTTTGTAGCTCTGAGCATGTAATTCTGTCCATATTCATACACAGCAGGTGGGCAAGTAGATATTTATGAAATTCTTCTTTAAAGAAAATTTATATATAACAAAAAATACTAAACTGTACATACTTATGACATGGATTATTTCAAGAACTCTTATTAAGTAATAATCAAATATATGATGGCATTTACATGAGGCTTTTATTGCACTTCCTTATTCTAGTGATAAATAGTTCAAAAAAGTGAATTGAAGAATGAATTACAGTAAAGTCATAAGAGCCACTGCAAGATCCCTGACAGCAAGAATCCTATCTGCCTTGTTGCCTGCTGTATCACATAAATCTAGAATGGTGTCATGTGCACCGTATACCCTGAATAACTATTTGTCAAATGAATAAATTGGAATAATATAACATTACTACCCATGCTTATGAAAATTTATGGGGAAAATAATTAAAACATGAAGCTAAATGAAAACAAACACAAATTTCTATATATTGTGGGTTCTCAGGCTTTAAATATGTTATTTACACAAATAAAAAGGTATCCAGGAAAGAATAAAATTATTAAATATTAAAGTAATCGTTCAATAGTTTTTACTTTTCTATTTTTTAATTTTCCTACAATATGCATGCATTATTATTACCATAGAAAAATGGAACTATAATCATTTTAAATTTTAAATTTACACTAAGCCAAATAAAATAAACACAACTGTTCAAAGAGAAATACTATGATTGCTGTGAGGACTGGGTCTGTCTTGCTCACTTTTATCTGTCAACACCTTAGCACGTTGTCTGGCTCAGAATACAGGATCAGTATTCATTCACTGAATGAATGAAACAGTTTTGATTATGAAGATTGTATTTCATAATCAGGTTTTTTAGGTCAGAATGCCTTAAAAATATCTTATAATGACAGTATTTATTTAACTCATTAAGTTAGAGATAACCTAATTTTGATTTTATTTCTATCATTCTGTCAAATATGTCAATTTAATTTCTTCTAATTTTGAATTATTCTTGAAATTTGACCTTGAAATATTTTATGATTAACAATAGGTTTCTCTGTGATGATTTATTCCTTTCATTGGCAGAAACTACTGTCATCCCCATTGATTGATATAACTGTTTTTGCATTGTAGTAATTGTCATGTCTATCTGTTAGTCACTCTGACTTCTGTGTATCCACCTACTTTCTGACTTCCATAGCCTGTGGAAGATGTCCATTATAGAAAGAATTACGTTCTTTGTCTTTTCATTCACTATTTAAACACAGTTCTTAACATAAAATAGGCAGTTCAAGTATGTTGTTTTCATTACCACACAACAATCAGTGTTTTACTAATATATCAATAAATTCTATTAGTAACTATTATATTCTTAATATAATATTAATAATTTCATTAAAAATTTATAAAATTCCACTAAGGAGGAAATATAGATGTATATGAAAGATTAGCAAACAATATAGAAGTAAGTGTTAAGCAGTGTGGAATGGACCACAAGTGCCATTGAAGATAGGGGAAAATGGTGATACAGTGAGGCTCTGGTTCATCAGGGCTGGCATCAGAATGAAGGTAAATAGCAGTGTAAATCGAATTATATTTTCTGGGCTCCAAATGTTATTACAGCATGAAATATTGATCTGTTAAAAATATCAAATATCTTATTTGCTTTTGAAAATGAAATATTATAGTTCACAATTTTTCTTTTAATGGGTAGATATTAGTGTTCATTGTATCACTAGTGTTGAATTTTAATCAATATTTCAGAAATTATATGTGAATTATCTGATGACATGTTAATGGAGCATTACTTTCTTGCAGGTTTCTTTAATATCATAGTTTATATTGAAGGTCTAGTACCAATGACAAAAATTAGGGAATAAAATATGCTCCTGTAGATCCCTACCACATGTAATAAATTACCTCCTCTAGGGATCCATTAAGTCTTACCTATTATTATATATACTGTGTCTAGTACACTTCCTCAGATTTTCACAATGCCTTACATTTTAAACATCTTTCTTTTTTGTACACCTGAATAAATAAGAAACTGATGGAAAGAAAAACATTTTTTTCTTTATAACTGTATATTTAATTTTTGATTGATAGTTTGTGTTGATATAGGAAATTATTTTAGTTTACAGCATCATATTCTACAATCAGTAATTGTCAGTCTTTTCAGTGAAAATACTTTACATACCATTAGTGGCTTGCATGTAAACCTACTACAAATGATGAAAATTTGAAGTCTGGTGATGTTAAATGCATTTTAAATGTTTGAAATATGTAAAACTGTATGAAATGTGAATGAACTCTTTTTCTTTAGACTGCCAGTGATAGGACTTATGGTCGATTTTTTTTTTTTTGTCTCTTGTTATTTTATAATGGGTCAGAGGTTATTTAGGCCTCATATGCATATTTCTGAAAGGGCAGCATGCATTCACAAAATGTCATTGCATTAATGTGTGTCGTTCTTGGGTTCCTTGGCCATGCCCACTTGTCACAATTATTGCCAAAGCAATGCCATCGTGTGTCCTGTGATACTCTGCCCATGCAATTTAGACCAACCCATTTCCATGTTCTTAAGGTAATTATGTCCCTCCAAATGTCAGCTAAATGACTTTGACATTCAAGATTCGTAACAGCTTTTGAACACCATGTTATCTGTGCTATTTGTAATTCATATTCATGCAAATCCCTAGCCCCAGACACATTACACTATCCCATCTGCTGAGAAGGTTCCCAGTCCTTCCGCCTTTGAATTGTATCTGGCTAGAGAGGCTATATACCTTTTGAAAATGCTTTTAAGGTATTTCCAGACTCCATAGATTCTACTACAAGTATGATGTTCTTACTGTGGAGGCAAGGAAACACTAACATACTTATGTCAACATGAAAGTTATTATTATTTTTTTTTATTTAGCAATTAGTTGTCTTGTGGGAATATATTAATATTTTCTTTCTTTTAGCAGTAGCAGTAACTTGCCCAGATTATTTTCTGGCTAAGTTTATCTTTGGTTAATTTGTAAAACAAATAAAATATGAATTTGTACAAAAATCTCAATTAAAGGAAAATATGTGGAGATATGTCAAAAGAGATGGGTCATTCTGCATTTTTATGTGACATAGATAAAGTACGTGTCTGACTGGAAGACACACACACACACACATTCAAACAGGACAGCTTGCTCAACATAAATGTGAGATCGCTCAGCTAGATAGTTTTAAAAGTCTACTTTGAAAATAATTTTTTTAAAGAGCAATTATTGTATAGTATGAAAAAGTGACCCAACAGCACAATATCACATCCTAGATGGCTAAACCTTCGGGAATAGCTCTTTATCTCGTAGCACAATTATAAACCCTCAACTCTTTTATCAGTCATATGAATTTGTGTGATTAGCTGATCTCTCCATCCATTCCCAAGGAAAATAATTTCCCATCATAAAATGAATATATTCCTGATACTACTCACACAAGAAATATACTTCATAGAGTTGTTCATGTGAGCACAGTTTAATCACAAATCAATGCTAGTAATTTTTTATTTGTCCCTGTGAATTACAATTTATGGCTTATATTGGAGTCATGCCATATACTTATGATTAGGAAACACAAGGGCTTATCCTAGCTTCTCCTATTTCTCAGTTTCAGCTACTTTTTACATTAATTGCTTATTTCTTTTAGATTTATCTTTTCTTTGCCCCAAATCAATGCAGAGAAGATATTGTTTATGCTTTATAACCTAGAAGTAATTATAATAGAAACAGAATTTTAGTAATGGCACAAGAACATCAGTCTCTTACAATTCATTTAAAGTAATTGAAATGCCTAACCAAATTAGACTTCCTTCACTCCTGAATTGTTTCAAAATATTTTATATTACAAATTTTATGTTGCTGTTATGTAATAATATTTATTTAAAAACAAGGAGAAAAATCAAGTGTTACACATCAGATGATAATTAAAATAGATAACCCTGGTTTAACTTTAATGAAGCTCAACATTGTTCAACCTTTTACTATTATACCACTAACACAATAATTCTGTTATACCATATGAATCATACTTTATGAGGAATCCATATTATTAAAAGGGAATACACAAAACAGTGCATTTCAGAGAGAATTTTGTTATAGAATGAAAGAAGTAATTTGCTGTAAATCTGCATATTAAGCATAAAGTTAGCTGTACATTTTACTAGGAAGGGAAGGAAAATAGTAAGAATTTTTTAAAACATGCTATTTCACGGCACTGTGCTAGGTTATATGTTCATGATAAGTTTCATAACCTTTATTCCTCACAATCATCTTTTATTTTTATTGTTGTATATATGTTATATATCAGGCAATGAGTTAAACTCTGAGGGTAGAACAATGAATAGGATCTTAAGATCTGGTGCTCTGTTCTCATGCAGTGAATAGTTATTTGGAAACGTGCATATAAACATATTAGCAATACAGAGTGAACACGCAGTCAGAATAGTCTAAGAGATAGCTATTGTTTATAAGATGAATTGTTTGCTTTTGTTACCTTAGCACTTTGTCTTTTTAAAAATTTAAGTATAATTTAAAAATAGTGAAGTGTCTAAATCTTAAGAGTACAACTTGATAAATTTTTTCATATGTACTCCATCTATGTAACGACTACCTAGAGCCATATATAAACCATTTCCAGCAGATGCTGAAGGCTCCCACATGCCTTTTTCTAGTTAAAACACATCTTCAGATAAAGACTATTCTGTACTCTCCTTATATGTCTTTGAGATTCATTTGTGTTGTTTTATGTGGCAGAATTGTATTCTTCGTTATTTCTATATAATAAATAATTGTATACATATACTACAATTTATTTCTATTCAGTTTTAAGTGAATACTTCCAATTTGGGACTATTACAAAAGTACTACTATGAATGGATATTTTGTATATTACATTTGATGCACAAAACTGTGCATTTCTCTTGGGTATATACATCAAAATGCAATTGCTTGGTCATAGATTATGTGCATATGTAGTGTTAGTAGTTATTGTGAAACTGTTTCCCTAGGAAATTGTACAAATTTGGACTCATACCAGCAATGGAAGGGATTTGTTATTTGCTCTACACCTTCCATTTATTTAGGTCTTTAATTTTTTTTATATTTAATGATGGATTCTTAAATAGAATTTTAAAATTTGTTTCTAGTGTATAGAAATGGAATTATTTTTTTTTAACGTATATTGACTTCAAATTCAGTTAACTTGTTAAATTGTTATGGACTCTTCTGGGTCAGGGACCCAAACCAAGGTCCTGTCCAATGTTGTTCATGCCAATAGAACAAGACTGAGTTTGGTAAAGCATAATAGGAACTTTATTCTTTGATCAAGGAATGGAGAAGGGTGGACTCATGCTCTAATGGCACTACTGGGAAAAAGCCTTTTGTATTTGTAGGCTGTGGCATAGAATTATTAAACTCTTTTAGGCTCTCCTAAAAGATAAGGCTCTCCAACACAGTGCTGACTAGAATAAAGTTTTGTTCTTGAATGCAGGAGGAAGCATTCAACATTTCACTAATAATTGCAATATTACTTGTAGGTTTTTTAGTACATATCTTTAATTAGATTAAGAGAATTCTCTTAATCTAATTTGCTGATACTTTTTTAAGATCATAAATGGAGATTGCACCTTTTTAATCTCTTAAGATTATATAGTTTTTACCTTCATTCTATTAATGTGGTGAATTACACTGATTTATTTTCTAATGCTAAACCAATTTTACATTTATAGGATAAACTTACGTGCTATTATATAATTACTGGATTTCTTCTGTTAATATTTTATTTAGGATTTTTTTTTGCATCTATGGTCACAAGAGATGGTTACCTATTATTTCTTTTAATATACTTGTCACGTGTTTGTGTCCATATTATACTTGTCTCATAAAATAGTCTGTGAAGTATTGCCTCTCTGTTGTCTGGAGGAGTTTCTGAGATATGTTAATTAACATATGTTGATTAAAAGTTTGTTAAAATTTACTGGTGAAACAAACTGGAGATTATATTTTTCTTATGGGAAGATTTTAAATTATAGCCTGGGTTTTTTTTTTTTAAGTTATAGTATTATTCAGATTTTCTACTTCTTCTTCATCCCTTTCCTAAATTGTGCTTTTTATTTTCTCCAGTTCACCAATATCCAGGTATTTTCTGCTCTCCTTTTGGTCATAAGTCATACTTTGTATTATTTCAGTCCTATAAAATTTGTTTTAGCCTATTTTATGACTCAGATATGTTTGATTTCAATAAACTTCCATCTACACTTGAAAATAATTTATATTTTGTACTTTTTTTAGTGGAATGTCAGTAAATGTCAAGTAAAGTTGGCAAATAATGTTCAAATTTTCTATATTTTTCTGACTTTTTTAACAGCTTTCAAACTATGCAGAAAACTTTAAAATAAAATAATTTCTTATTTTCCTTCTCATATTTTGCTTTGTGGTCTTGTTAATTTCTATGCCTATTATAAACTTCATTTGGAATAGCATTTCATTGCATATAATATAAAATTCTAGCTTATCAGCTTTCTTCCATTATTTAGCCTATGTAATTCCATTATATATATTTATTGTTCCACTTTTAAGGACTTTGACTCCCCACCACCACACCCCCCTTTCTTTTTTTATGGCTGCAATTAAGGCTTTCCTATAGATCTTTTGTTCTCAGCAATTTCATCATAGTGTGCATTTGTGTGTTTTTTTCCCTGCTTAGGATTTGTTGAGCTTTTTGAATCTATGGGCTAATCAATGAAAGAAAGAATCTGAATCAAGATTATTTTAGTCTCTATCAAGACTTGCTTGATAAAATAAATCATAAAATGTTGTATAATTTATAAATTGATTTGTAAGTCATAGCTAAGTAGGGGGGTAGCATTTTAATTCGATGCCACAGAAATTATTTTGGTAGCCTAAATTTGATATAGAACATTTACTATAAAAGGAAAGTAATGAATTATAAATTCACTTTCCAGTTGGAAACATTAGGAATCCACAAATCTGTATCAGTAATAAATAGATTAAAGATAAATGTGAGAGAAGGGAAAATGGGGATCTTGTTTATAGTAAAATGCCAAATGCTAACTATTAAATATGGGGGAAGTACTGGAGATAGAAAACTGTTTTTTGTAACCATCACAGGAAAAACTAGAGCAAGCAAGAATCACAATAACTGCTTAATCTAAGAGGGAAATTTTGATGAAGAGCAAGATATTTTTTTGATCTCAAAGAATCTCCCTGTAGACCTCTTATTAGTGGGTAAGGAAAAACTATACAATAGGAAAATAAAATTCTTAAAAGGTAATCAAAATTAATTTCAGAAATAGGGGCAGATGGATTTAATGCACCTTGGAATGTGATATGTTGACAAATTGTATTATACAATTTATGTTGTATTCCTGCTGGGAATGTATAACCTGAATCTAATCCTGAGGAAACATCTGACAAACAGAACAAGGAACATTAGATTTCAAAAGGAGAATGTTAGAGATTATTCAGCAAAAATTTCAATGTCATAAAAGACAAAGGAAGACTGAGCAAATAGTGTGATTAAAGAGAACTGTAAAGACATTATGACTGATCTTCAGCCTTATGCTGTACTGGAGAAATACTGCTGTAATGGAGATTATTAAGTTCAGTTAAAAAAAAAGAAGAAGAAGAAGAATAGATCTTAGAGTGGTATTGAAGCAGAGCATCTAGCCCAGCCCAAAGCTGATGCATTAGACTCATATTATTTTTAACAAGAATTGATAGAAAATAATAGTCTTGAGAATGTCCAGATGCTTTCTTGACAGACTTCCTCGATATAATGGAAAAACAGCAAATTTTAAAACAAATAGGGTCAAATATTAACATTGGGTAACTTGGGGTAGAGTATACGGGTATTCTTTACATTGTTCTTAAAAGTTTAAAATTATTTATAAATAATTTTATGTATTTATTATTTATAATACAAACACCTGGTTTTTAAAGTTTTAAGAATAGATCTAGGTCATCTATGGACTATCCTAGCTATGGCCATATACATTGAAAACAAAGAGCTCTCTTTAACAGCTAGTGGTAAAATGCATAATTTAAAAAAGAAAACACAGAATTATTTAAACCAATATTATAAGTGATTGTGGGAAAATATTTTCTATGTTCTGAATTTAAAATGTCATAACAGTTTTTGAAGGTGGGTGGTAACCTACCATATGCTTTGTCTCCAATAGTAGTCTACACTACTACTCTCCCTTTTTGGCTGTAAAATTTCAAACTAAGTGGCAAAGAAAAATCAGTTGAACCAAATAAATGGCTTAGCATTTATTTCAATGATTCTTATTACTTTTGACTGTGAATTCTTGTTTAGAAATATTTAACATGGCTTTAAAATCAAAATCTTTTAAAAAAATAAATGGAGAGTGAAATGCATACTCTTTAAAATATGAAAAATATGACAATCTTTAAAGAATTGATAGATTTGATGACAAGACCCAAATTAATTCTCTTGACCCTTCATGACCAGATAGGAAAATTTCTTTTCAGGAAAAAAATGTGACTAACAAAACTAAAATCTAGATAGTCTATGGCCATCCCACCCTGAACAAGCATGATCCTGTCTGATCTTGGAAGCTAAGCAGGGTTGGGCCTGGTTAGTACTTGGATGAGAGCACCTAGGAAGATCAGGTGCTGTAGGCATAAAAAATAAAAAATAAGTGATTGTAAGCCAAGAGGTTCTTTACAGTCTGTGAGATCAGTCAAATGTTGCCTCGCCTAAAAAACAAACAAACTAGATAATATGCCATTATATTAATAAAACAAAATTAATTTTAGTTATATGTCTTATTATTTTCCCTTGAGAGATTATATTTCTGTATGGTGTTGGTTACATAATATTGACCTCCCAGAGGGCTAAAGCCTAGGTCTAAACATTACTGGAATTTGGAAAGTTAAACGTAGGGAAGAGTTGAGCATCATAGTGCAGTATACGTCTGGAGGTATAATCTAAGGCTGCCATTCTCCATGCACTTCCTCTTCAAATACCCTGACCCTTTGATAATGCCAATTTTTCAAGAGTTTACTGATACCTGGGTTTGTGTGTTAAAATAGGGGTGGTGGAGGGAGCTTTTGAAGGCCATTAGAGATACCTGCATCTCTTATTTACTTACCACCCAGCCACAGTTAGTTATTACCTGAGGTTACTTTCCTATTCACCACAGAGCTTGTCTACATCAGGTGTTTTCAGCTTTTTCTATAGCAAGGGGCAAATGAAGACCTTCCCAGGGAAAATGTATGTCAAAGAAAAAATACAACCAACAATATTTTCTACAGGGGAAGCTTCCCAGTATTAACTGCCCCTAGTCTACTCTGGGTAGATACCTGCCACATACATTTTCTCTGGAAGATTCTTACAGGTTTTCACTAATGTTTCCAATCTGTGAACTTTTATCACATTTAAAGACATTGGAATGAGGTGGAGGTAAGAAGATTAGAGTGGAAACTGGGAGCTCGGTTAAGCTGCCATTTTATCCTCAGTAGCATTTCTGTATTTATACTTTTTATTCTTGCTCTAATGAATGGGATAGTTCTGATCAAACATAGAGAAATAATAAAACACATGTAATTTCTTCAGCAGTCATAGTCCTTGAAAGAGTAGGAGCAACATTCAGTGAAATGTGAAATAAACAACTGTTATCATCAAGGAACTGTAGAAATAGGGTAGGGAATATTTATTGCTATCTTTCAAATAGCAGTAGAATGGCACTGGTAACTATTAGTTCTCTTATATAGAAATCTTTTAGATTCAGTTCACATGTATTTCTTTTATTTAATTCTCCCAAGTATTCTATGAGGAATTTAATATTATTGTGTCTGTTTTACATGGAAATAGACTGAGGCTTAGAGTTTTAAATTTCATTAACAATATCTGAGTTGAGGAATCAAAATCCAGGGCTCTTTGATTCTGTTTTACTAGTATAACATATCTAATGGCAGATATGATTGTCTTAATTATTCAGGAATCATAAAATCTCAGAGTTGGAGTGAATCTCAATGGTCATTTAACTCTCTCAATTTCCAAAGAAAGAAATTGAGGGCTGAAGGAAGTTTTGTGTATTGAACATGTTAACAAGCCAGTTTATACCTTAGTCGAAATAAAATAATTATTTCTGGTTTTCCAGTAAAATTTTCTGTGCTCTATTCTGTACCTCAATTTGATATTCCTCCTAGAAGCTGTTATATAGCATGCTTCATGAAGAATAATTCTGCTTTTATTATTAAAAGAATTTATTAGCATCTTTATTTTTTTTCTAGTTTTATTACAGTATATTGCACGCGATTGAAGTATTGTCTTTTGAAAATAAAGTATGCAGCTATAACTTTGGTTAAATTAATATAAAAATCAGTAATATGAAATTAAATTTGTCTAATTTACTGAAAGTAGAAAAGCATACTTTAGTATTTTAAAGAAAAAAAAGAAATAATAAAAATGAATTTTCTTTATTTTCTTTATAACTTAGTTTACCAGAGAAATAAATGAGTTGAAAATGACATGAATTCTAATTATTTTAGAAATTCTATTATGAGAGTCAGGTATTTTGATAGTTATTTCCATTTAAAGTCAATACAAAATCATTCTTTTCTATTATTATTTATAGTACCAAGACCACTACATTATTTGTGGTAACATAAAGGTATATCCTACTGCCCAGATTCTATGGCATACTTGTTAATTATCCAAGAGTTTTAAGTATTCTTTAAAAATAATTCAACTCATTGAATATCTTGTGAATAGACTTTTTCACTTATATAGGAATGGAAAAGGAATAATAGCCTAAATAAGTAACTTTTGTTCTTGATAATTTAATGATTTTGGAATTGGAGATAGAGGACCAAGCTTAAGTTCAAACCCAGTTGATTTTTTTTTGTCTTGTTTTCCTCTTTATATTCTCTTCCTACCTTTCTCCACCATGCTTTGTCTTAAGACTGCACCAGTGGGCTTCCTTATCTTCTGGCTTCCAGGTGGGTGCAACCAAGGCAAAGTGGGGTCAAGGTTTTCATTTCCCTTCTTCCTTCCTTCTGGTCACAGTAGGTAAGATAAGGGGCTTCTTTTTACTGAATGTCAGATGACCTTCTCCACACATTTTTTCTCTCTTGCCTCTTGCAATTCTTTCTTCTTGTGGCCCATTAAGCTTAGAGATAGTAAGCACTTTCTACTTAGATCTGTACCTTGTTGATTTCCCTACACCCTGAATTCACGTTTATAAGTAGTATCTTTATTCAACTCTCCTCAGTTACCTAGTCGGAGTGTGTCATCCGTTTTCTGCCAGAACTAAGACCAATTCACCAGATTACTTTGAAAAATCATATTTGATCTTTGAACTTCAAATTTGTCTTTATACAGAGCACATAATAATGCCCATTACCGAGCACTGTTGAAACGGCTCATCTTTTGCTCTCAAGATACAGTTCAAACTTGACAACATCAATTCAAGTCATGTGTTTACATTTTTAGTTTTATCTTTTGCTGAATTCCCCTCTATGGTCCAGCCATATTGAAATACTTTCAACTTTCCTATGTGTTCAATGCTCTATCTATATTTAATGCATTATAAACAGTTTATATCACCTAGAACCCTCTCTTCCTCTCATCCTTTTGTTTCCTTCAGTAATGTCTTCTGAGAATCACTTAGACTAAAAAGTCTATCCTTACTAGTTTCATTCCCAATCTATACTGAACTAAATATTTTTTTTAAAAAAATTTCTCTGTTTTTTATTATACACATTAAGACATTTAATTGCCTGACTATTTGAGTAGAATAAAAACTCTTTCAGTCGGAGACTAGGTGTTGCTCACTGGAATTTCAGTATCTAGCATAATCCTGGTCCCACAATGGGCAGTAGATAAGAATATATAGTATAACCATATGTCTGTCTATAAACATAGGTTTTCTTGGAGATTTTTTTAGTTATTTTCAGAATATTAATCTATAATTTGTTACTTATAAGACTAATACATAATCAAAATAACAAAAACAAGCAAACAAACATGCCTTACTAACCTACTTTTCGTCACTGTTAATTAACTTAAACTTTATCTTTTCACAAATATATTTTTAGGGCGTGGATATAGGCCAGTGATGTCCTGGCAAATCATCTGAGGCAATTTCAGATTATACCAGGCCTCACCCTGACAATCCTTCAACAAGAGAATTACACCATGGCATCAGGAAATAAAACTCAGACTATGTCTTTACAGGTAGTGCTCTTCTGAGAATCAAGACTATCATTTATTAACTCTTTTGAATTTTTACAAGATTTGAAACTATGTTATCTGGACAATTGTCTAATTTCTTCAATTCTTGTTTCCTATGGACTTTGATATGCTTAGCAGACTGTGTGAAATAATTTTCAAGAGGCCTGGAGATATAGTCTAGCAATAGTTTCTTAGATATTTGTTGTGTTCTCATTTATGCTTGCATGCAATAGATTGAATAAGCAGTAATTTATCATGCAATCTTGATTCATATTCTGGTTGATGGAGAACAAGTCTGCTGTGTATGTGGAACTCATTCAACCAAGACTTTAGATTTTTTCTCCCCATATTAAAAAAAAAAAATCTAAGAAGTTTTATTTCCCCTTGTTTGAAATATATAATTATTTTATAGAAGTCTATTTTGTGTCTATTTTGTAGATTGTGCTTTAAAATGTTTCATCATTTTGGTAGTATTATTGGGCAATGAAAACAGTTTTTAAAGCTTGGCATGGTTTATTTGATATGCCTTTCACATCATTTCACCCCTTGATTTGAACTTGTTTTCATTTTTTCTCAGAGACAGCACAAAATCACATTAAATACACAATAATGCTGTGTTGTTATAGGAAGTCATTGAAGAATCTTTTAGTAGGTACTTCCAAAGTAAGATAAGGTTTCTGGGAGCTGACAAGCATCAAATAACCCAACATGGCTGTCAGCTGAATTATACATCTTTATCTCCATGTTATTGTATTGTTGAATCTGATATTTGCTCTGATGGGTTTTTCAGTCAGATGTGACCTTTTCAGCATTTGTGATGGAAAAAGGCACACTGCAAAATTACTAAATGTGACTAGGATTTCAGAACCACTCATTGACATTTTAATTTTTATTTTATTCATTTTTAAAAGCTTTCCTGTAAGCTAATGAAAATGAAGGGATATTTTAACCATTATTTAAACACAAATGGGTGTATCATTTTTGTTTTTATTTTTTTAGCATATTATTTTTAGTTGTTTTTTTTTTTTAACCATTTTTACACATGCAAATCCCAGAATAATGAAGCAGTGCCTCTCTCCCACAATATTGTTACCATGGGAGAAAATGTAACAAGCACAGCATCATCATTTAAATGCAGAACTAGCCTGTTTATAAGAGCTTGTTGCAGAATGGCAGGAGAGTGCTCATTAATCTGAGCTGGAACACTCAGTTCCTTAACAGATCACCATATTTCAGGCCGTCTTTCTAATTGCATCTAAGGCACCCTCTAAGATGTGCCTGTGGTTAGCCATGGAGGAGAAGGGGGTGTGAGATTATGGCATTATTTTACAAATCAAGGAGAAAAAAAGTATACTTTAGACTAATAAATTAACAAAACTAAAAGGACTTTTGAAAGAGAAAGAGGGAAAAGAGGGGAAAGGAGAGGAGGGGAAAGAAGGGGAGGGGAGGGGAGAGGAGAAAAGGGGAGGGGAAGGGGGGAAGGAAGGGAAGGGAAAGGAAGGAAAGAGAAGAGAAGATTTGGCTAAGGAGTATTCCAGAGCCTATAGAAAAAATGGCTCACAGTGTAGTTTCTGCTGTTAATTGGAATTTATGGTGTCTTCAGTATGTGCATGTATTGCATGTTGATGTAACACTACAAATCTCTGTGTAATCCAATATTCAAGTGCTTTAAATCTAATAAATGTTTATGGGGAAGAGACAAACAATCCAAAAATCCTAGGTTGAATTTGAACCTTCAAGAATCCTAATTTAAACACACAGACATAGACACATGCAAATAAATATGCTAAAAACATTTTAGAGGATCTTATAAGAGGTCTCTGTTTCTCATAAAAAGATATGATGTATTAAATACATGAAGTCCTTATCACAATATAGTCAGGTAGTGTGTCCCTATAACTATCTAAATTCAAGACAAAGCCATTTTTTTTCTATGCCTTCTTGAGATATCTATGTGGCACTAGCAACAATCAGGAATCTAGAATCAATTAAAAAAAATTTAAAAAAAATTGTAGTCATTGTTTTCCTTCATTAAAGATATTCCAACTTTCAAAGCTCCCTAACCACCAGAAACTCTCTACCTCTACAGGACAAAAAAATGAGGGAAGAAAAGTGAAGCTATACCATATTTCTTATTTTGACTGTTGTATCATAATAGATGGGGCTCTGTGTAAGATCTTGGCTCTTGATTCTCCAAATTAGGAAGGAAACTAGGAAATAGCCTCAGAACACACACACTAACTCATGGGCACCCTATAATCTAGGAAGACAAAGCCAATTACTGTGGTGTAGGAACCACAAATCTTTTGCCCTAGATTTTACTAAACTCTTTCTGAATAAAACCAGGAGCAAATCCAATTTTGCTTGCCCTGAAAATGGGCAGCTGTTCAATGAGGAGAAAACCAGAGTGAGACGCCTTACACATGGTTTGGAGACCATGGGACCCTACATTTTCAAGCCTCATTAATCTTTGCTTATGTTTTATGATTCCTGCAGCCTCTGTAGGTCTGTTTAATTGTTCAGCATCACAGAAGAAGTTGGCAGTTTCTTTTCTTGGAGCTGTTTTATTCATTCTAAGTATCAAACCTGATGCCCTTTTCTTGGAGGAGAACATTCCATGAAATATAGGAAAGAGGAGAAATATAGTAAAACTCTTAATTTATTCTCTTAGATATTACAAAAATAGAATGACCTCAGAAAAACAAGAAAGTGGTCATTCATGGAGCTCAATGAGTTTTCACAGCTGACCTATTTACTCAGGCTGTAGGCTTTGCTTCAGAATGATCTCAAGAGTTTGTTCTAAAGAGAAAAACCTATCATTTGTCATGAATCATCAGTATAATAAAAGATAATTTATTTTATCTTTGATAGAAGAAATAATATACTTAAGAGATTTTAACAATATGAATTTTTATATGTGAATATTAAGTAGAGACACATTTTGGTTTATATTTCTACGCACTTTCCAGATTTAAAATTTGCTTCTTTGGTAAGGAACTAATTTAACTTGCTTTACAGCAGATATTGATAAAGTATCAAGTTGTAATTTATTCTGGTAAAGTGAGAGAACACTGAAAAAACTATAAGCAGAACCTCCATTCCATCTAAAGTTTCAGTTTTCTAAGGCTTGTAGGAATAAACTGGTCTGAAGTGCTAGAATTTATCTGGTTTTAGTTGTACTTCCTTGATTCCTAGAGCTCTACAATCTGTTCCTATTAATAATGTTTTAGTATTACTTACACACACACACACACACACACACACACACACACACACACACGATGTTGGCATTTTGCCTTTACTGTGCTTAACACACTTTTCTATGAAATTGATGGAGGTGCTGTGCAGATTCTTCTAATTATGTCATGTTACCTCTGCAGAATACTGAATTTAGAGAAATATTGCCTAAGTGCCAGAAGGTGGCAGCTTCAGACCACTTTGTATTAACAAATCAGCTTTGCTTTGTAGAGAGACTTGTTAGTATACGTTCTTAAGACATTCATGCAAGGAACCATCCAAAAGATAGCTTTAAATGATTTATTTTTTAATACAATCTTGATGAAAAATGACCTTTCAGAACAGAAGTAATAAGTTTGGTCCCATTTGGTTTAAATAGAAATACAAGGGCCACTATTCAAAAACCTGCAGATTCTAAAACTAGCAGATTTATGAGATCCGACTTTTATGAACAGTAAAAAAATACATCTAAAAATAAAAAATTCATAGCTATGCCCTTAGAATCTATAAAGATGCTATATCTGCTAGTTTAGAGCTTTGAACTTACAACTGAACTTAGATCTGAGCAAAGAAAGTATAAATTTAGAAAATATTTAGTCATGTCAGGGGCCTGGAATTATTTCATAATGGTTCCTATTTCCTGAGAATTGTAACTTATTTCCAAGTATTTTGATAATGAAAGAAAAAAAGAAAGAAAATGAGTGAGAGTGAGTGAACAGAACAGGCAGAGAAATTAATGTAGGCATCGATACTTTAGGAATTCTCTCTCAGAACAATAGACTGAGAACTATCTTTTCAAAGTAGTAACTTGGGAGTAAGTGGATTTGATATGTTGAATATGAAATTACATCCTTCTTGTTAGGTATTTTAAGAATTTTTTAAAATAAATTTTTCAAATAGTGTCAGGAACTAAAATATGAAAATATGTAAACTGATAAAAACAAATATCTTACATTCATTTACATGATCCACAGTAACATTATGTGACAACGCTGAGAAATGCTGACTTCCATCATTTTATTACTATATCATTATACCATTCAAGGGACATTTTTCCATTCTGTTTAAATTAGGTTTGAGGATTTGTTTTTATATGAAGATATGCTGTACACTAGAATACAAATTGACACAGAAAAGGATGTCTTCTCCTGGAACACTGCAGATAGCTTAGAAATCAGGAAACAAAAGATACTCTGAATGACTGAAATAGATTTAAAAATATATATAACTGTGTACCACAATTTCATCAAATATTCTATATATACTGCCTCCTACAATTTCTATGTATGTTTTAGGAAAGGTCTGTTGATAACCAAATAGACATCAAAGATATCAAATGTTCCCTGACCTACTTTGGGCTAGCATTGTAGAAACATAAAATAACCCTTTTTGAAAGCATTTGTCACATACTATCAAATGAATTGCCTTTGGAAATTATTAACTATGTGATTACATGATAAACTGGTTAGACTTTGGAAAGCAAAGATGGAGAGGAAAGGGGGATTTGCTAGAAAAATGAAGCAAGACATTTATTAATTTATGAGTCAATGTGTGTTTTGTGGTTCCCACAGAATTTCTGTTGCCATATGGTGTATCTAATGCATTTTTTTTTGGAAGGTTTTACCTGTAGTAAAATAATGTATCATCAATGACTTAAGTATTTTCAAATTTCCAACCAAAAGATTTACAACATGGCATTTAAATAAGTCTGGAATCCTATCTAGATTTGAAATGTCAAAGATTAAGAGATCTAGAGAAACTGTTGAACTGAGACCTACATTCCGCTTGATGGGTCTCATAGGACTTATCTTTTGGTGTTAGCAGAGAGAAAGAGAAAACTGTTTTGTTTTGTTTTGTTTTGTTTTGTTTTGTTTTGTTTGTTTTTGTAGTCTTTAAGTGTGTTCTGTCATATTCAAAATGAAAACACTCTTTTTTGAAGGTTTCTTAAATGATTAGAGATAGATAGTAACTAAGGATTTACTGAAGTCTGAGGCCAGAAAGCAACATTTTCTAATGGTGTTCACATAGGAAAGTGAAGGTATTAATTACAAATGGAGGATGTTGGATCTGAAACCATCTACCAGTACGTTGTGTTATCACAACAACACAATAATGCCTATTACCTTGATTTGAATTGAAATGATTTTGTCCTTTTAAGCATTTGTTGACATACATTCTAATGACAGAACAGACTGCCATTATGTTTATTCTTCCCAAATTTTTATGAACAATATTTGTATTGTCCAAGGGCATGGGCTAATATTAGACTCTATAATTGTAATAATTTATATTATTAGAAATTTCTATGACAGAACAAAAATTACACCCCTGAATTCTACATACCTGAATGTAAAACTCATACAGCTTTCCAAGGAACACTTTGTTGTTTTCAACAAATACCCAGAACAACAATTCAAAATGATACAGTGTTGGAGGCACTCACAATTTGAATTTTATTTTTATTGCTTCGATAGTCATTTGACTCACCTCTTTCTAGGGATTAAGATCATCTCCTGTCTCTACTCTTGGAAATAATAGTATAATCTCTTGACAGTTTTCCTGATAGGCTAGCAACTACTTTTCAATCACAAAGTAATTTATTTCTTCTTCTTTTTTTTTCTATTTAGCAAGAACATTCTATAAACATGTGCTTAAATTCAGCTCTATGTTGAATGCAAGTGTATTACAACAGCCTAGACTAAAAGTGTGCTTTTTAGGGCCCAGTTGTGTAGAGAAGAGACAAAGATACAGTGCTGTTAATGCCTATTATTTTCCTTGGCTAGGGAAATACTTACTAGCATGCTGAAAATAAACTGCAGACATCTTCTTTGTCTCAGAGTGACTACTCTGTGGATGATGAATTTCAATTAAGTTGATTGTGTCTTCTAAATTTAAAATAGAAATGACAAATGGCTTGTTTATCACACCTTACTTCTTAATCAGATTATTCCTCTCCTTAGGCAAGAGTTAGTTAAGTTTCCAGTTGTATTAAATAAGAATATGTATTATTACTATCATGGTTGTCATTTATTTAGTACCAAACAGGTACTGGACACTATGATTTACCACTATTTTCTTCAATACTTATCAAGCATTTATTATACACTAGATTTTGAGATAAACTCTGGACATACAATGGTAAACAAAACAGACATGGTCTTCTGATCCTAAAGAGCTTATAACCTAGTGATGGATACAGAAAAGTAAACAGGTATATCATAAGTGCTAGGAGAAAAAAAATGTGTGCTGGTTACAATAGACGCATCACTGAGCCCACCAAAATGGGTCTCTGTAGGGGATGTGAGAGACCAATTCAGACTACAGTTTATTCAGTCAACATTTACAAATCACTTACTATGTGCAAGGCACTATGATTAGCCCTGGGGTAGTAAACGAGACATAATTCTTGCTATCATGAATATTATTTGTGAGGGGAGATATATATTAAATAAGAACAGATATGTAATCTTAGGTAAGAATAAAGAAAAGTTGACAGTGTAATAGAAAACAGCTGGGGAAGGGAGAGTCCTCTTGATGGGGAGGTCAGAGAAGGACTCTTTAAGGACGTTATTGTGAGTAGTGACCTGGGTGAGAAAAAGAAGCAAACCATGAGGAGAGATGAAGAAAGTCAGTGTAAAGGCCCAGAGATCAGAGTGTGCTTGGATTGTTCAGCTTGGAGCAAGAAGGCCAGTGAGGATAGAGGAAGGAAATGACTGTGGAAAATTAAGTTTGAGAACTTGCCAGGGACTATGATTATGTAGGGTCTGGTATGCAAATCTAAATCCTTGGATTTTTTTCCCAATTGGAATGGAAAACCTCTGGAGGACTTTAAGCCAATCTGATTTATATTCTAAGTGGTGGCTCTAACTGTCACACAAAGAATAAGATGCAGGAAGGTAGGAAGCTGGGAGATTAGGCAAAAGGCATTAAAGTTTCCAGGCAATGATGGGGATTTTGACTAAAGTGGCAGTGCTGGAGGTTATGCAAAATGATCAGATTTGGGATTTATTTCAAAGACAGTGCTGGCAGGACTTATTGATGGCTTGATTGTGGTGTTTGAACAAAAGAAAGCAGCAAAGTCACACAGGATTTTTGCTGGAGGAACTGGGTAAAAAGTAGGTCATTTTACTAACTAGGGAAGCAAATTTTGAGGTGATAGGGAATGGAGAGTGGTGAGAAGTAGGAAGAATTCCATTTTGGAAATACTAGAGCATTAAGGGTGGTGACCTTAGTTGGATCTGAAGGATGAGTAAGAGTTAGCCAGGGCTATGAGAAGAAAAAAGAGAATGGAGCTTTACTTTGTCGAAAGTTAGTCCAGATCTAGAATTTTAACTCAGGTCTAATTGACCCCAATATCCATATTCTTTCTACACTGTTCTACTTTGTCCTTAGCATCTAATCTAGAAATAATAAGAATTTACCTGTTGCTCTGTGGGCTTCTCTAGAATTTCAGAATTATAAAGGAAAGAAAGGCAATAACAGTAGTACACTAGTGCTAAAAATATGGATTGTGGCCAACATTGCCTGGTGTTATAAGAATGTTTCTAGACTGAATTGTAGATGTGGCAAGCTCTTCTGCATCATTACTCTACCAATCTATTTTTGTTATACTTGAAACATACACACACATATGTATTTATTTATCAAAATAACTAATTAATTTCCCCTGTACTGGTACACATCTGCCACACACCAATTCTGTCTTGACAGCATTGATTAATTCTTCCTGAAAAAAAATCCTGGTCCAAAATGAATTTAATGTTATTGATACTCACGGTGTAGGATCTCTTGTTAAATTTATCTGATAATCTACAATGTCCAAGCAAACCTTAAAGATCAAATTTTAAAAACTGTATTTAGTTTATAAAACAGTCCCCTCTAATTGCTCTTTCTCTCTTCTTGCTCTCCACCTAGCCATTGTGTTAATGGCTTACTGCATTCCCTATGCCATGCTCCCCATCCCCGTGACCATCTATCAACAGCTAAAGAACATCTAATTGCTTCAAGAAATAAACTATGAGGAAAACAAAACAAAACAAAACAAAAGAAGTAGATGGGAACTCTACAGATTAAAAGACACTTAAAAGACCTGTCAACCAATCACAATGTATGGACCTTATCTGAATCCTGATCCTAATAAACAACCTATTGAAGAAACTATAAAATGTATGAGACAACAGGGAAAAAATCTGTATTTACATAAACACTGTCACTACTAGTGCTAGGCCTTGATCCCTTGTAACACATTAGAATGTTCAAATAAGTGAGAACTATAATTTCTCATTAGTTCTATTCAAAAAATATTTGCTGAGTGCTTAATACTCAATCCACTGCGGGAGAAACAATGATTAATCAGATACCCTCCCTGAGCTCTAGAACTTATATTTCAGGGGAGACTCTACATTTAAATTCGTATACACACACTCCTATCTTGGGGTATTTAAACACTTATTTTGTATTTCGTAATTTCACATGCTAGATACATGTCCTGACCTGATCTAGAATGCTCTTCTCCTTATCTACATGTCTTTCTCCTTCTTATACTTTCAGTTTCTGTACTGCACCATTTGCCATGTAGACTTCTCTTATAGCAGTTACAATTTTATCCTGTATTTGTTCATTTAATTTTTTCAGTTGTCTACTAGACTCTGAGCACCTTGGGAGCAAAGATTTTTTATTTACCCCATATTTTCTAGGCCTCTCAATATGCTTAGCTGATGTAATCTAAAGAATATTCGTTGGGTGAACAAATGAGTTAAATATTGTTTTGGGTTATTGTATTGGAATGCACAACATGAGCAGATTTAATTTCAGTCATTAAATCTTTCATTCAAAGAAATAAAAAGCATGTGTTTAGCAATAGAGTTGAATAGTCACACAGTCAGCTAAGTGATTAATTATTATGTATTTAATATTGACATAATTAAGATTTGAGTTGGTTTAACATATGAGATTGATTTGTAAGATAAATTTGGCATAGAATCAACTGAACTTCAGTGGTGATTCAAATGAAGAAGGCAGAGGAGCAAATGCAGGAGTCTATAAGTGGCTCTGAAATTTCTGTATTCTCTGAGAGAATACAAAGGAGAAACAATGTGAGGGCAAAAAAAGACTGAGTTTGCAGTGGTTATAGATCAAAATAGTGAGTTTCAATAGAAAGGAAGCTCAGAAGAAATATAATTTTGTCACCTTAGGAGGCATTAGCCTGGTTTAGAGTTTAAGCCATAATTGTGGTGGGTGTCATTTCTCAGAGAAATGGGTAGAATAACCTGAAGAGACATCCTTGGGACACCACAAACCATCTGTCTGGAGAATCTCTTTCCCACATTACTCAACTAGTAAACTTCTATTCATTGGTTGAGACATAGTGTAAACTATCTTTTTTGTGAAATATTCCTTTATGCTTCCATTTTACCTCCTCCCCTTCTTCTTCTTCTTGCTCCTTCTCATCTCCATTATGATCATTGTTACTATTACTTATCTAGTGTTTATCAGTGTTAAACTCTGAGCTCTTTACATGCTTAGTAATGTTTATTCTTCATTGTGATGCAATAAGGCAGGTACTTCTATTATTCCTTATTATGCATAAGAGAAAATTGAAGTACAGATGAAACTACTGATTGAAAAAAAGAAGGGCACATAGCTAGGAAATGGCAGAGATGAGATTTGAATATGTGTCACCTAATCCAAAGACCATGCTCTTTCTTTTAGGTCAGTTGTTTCATTCTCTGGGAATCAAGTTGTTTATTCATGTGACTGACACAGCACTTAGCATACAGTGTAAGTTATCTAGTCTCTATATTTGTTTCCTGCACTAGAGTGGAATTTCCTTATGAACTGAGACATTCTGATTAAATTTTTACATTTTCTGGCACTTAAAGACATTTAATGAAAGAATAAATCTATGAGTGAATATTTAAAGTACAGGTTTGAGAAAATTTGTGAGGAAATGAGGCAATTTAGGATAAGAGGAGAACAGGAAACAGAAATCAAAGGAACCATGAAAGAAGTGTTTCAGGAAAGATCAACAGTATTGAAAGTCCTTCATAGCTGTGACCTAGCATTCTTTACCTCCACTTTTAGTTTTTTTTTTTTTTTCTTCTATTATTGGTGCTTTTTGCCTGTCTATGCAGATCCTGATTTTTTTGTTGTTATAAAAAACTTCAACTAAAATTTAATGCGGAAGGTAACATATATGTAAAACATGAAAGTAGAGTTCTCTGGTTGAGTTCTCAGGATTCTGAGCTCTCCTCACTTT
This sequence comes from Cynopterus sphinx, assembly GCA_030015415.1. Lineage (NCBI taxonomy): Eukaryota > Metazoa > Chordata > Mammalia > Chiroptera > Pteropodidae > Cynopterus > Cynopterus sphinx. Next base: position 76,492,478 of record CM057385.1, read on the forward strand.
TCCTCTCTCTATCTCAAAGCATGCTCTGAGAGTTTGGATAAGCATGCATCTTGATCTTTCCCTCCATTTATATTTGCTGCTCCTGTTTTGAACATACCTCGTATGTCAGCTAAGCTGAGTGAACTATTGACATTTTCCATTGCTTCCAAAGCCTCTATTTTTAAATATGCTCTTTCTTCCCTGACTTTGAAATATCTCAATGGCCTTACCTCTCTCCATTTTTGACTGGATGATTTCCAGTCATCATTCAAGATTCAGTTTAAAGATCATCTTCTCCATAAAGCAGTTACTCATCACACCAGCTTCCTTGGGTTTATTAAACTACCACATGTGTTTAGAATAGTCCTCTTAAAATGTGTGTGTGAGTGCATGTGCACACATGCAATGATTGTGTGTATGTTTGGTGTTGGTGTCTGTTTACTTATCTATACTATGCTTTTTCTCTAAATTATAAAATTATAAAAGTTCTCATTTTTTATAACTGTATAATATAGTATTTGCACACACTAAAAACTCAGTGTGTTTCTGAATGAAAGAATGAATGAATGAGCCAATTGTCTTATATTCTCTATAACTTTCACATTTTCTCTATCAAAATCATTAACTTACACCATTTTACTATATTTTTTATGACGAGATTCTAAGATCTATACTAGGCTCCCCAAACCTCTTTTTTCTACCTTCCTCTTCCAGTTCAACTACTTGTCTGTCTTAGCAATGTTAGCATTTAACTGTGAGTCACAATAACTAACAGGAATTGTGAATGCTGATTTCTAGAAAATTCACTTCAGTAGTCACACAGAAGACACAAATGTTTGGAAAGTAAGAAAATGGTGGAACTAGCTTCCATGATTAAACCACTGTTTTCCAATGTGAATTTGTATTCCCTGTCAAAAAGTTGCATGTGTGTGTATGTTTTCATGTACACACCACTTTAATATGGTGAAGGTAAATGTTCAAATTTTCTTTATGTATTTCTAGATACCTCCAGTAGATGAAAAGGCTAATTGTTTGCTTTGAAACAGCATCTTCCTGAGCATTGCTGAACTTTTGTTAAACTTAAGTGTAATTGATTTCTTGTATGGGCTGCACTTGGTAGAGCAAAATCAGAAAACCACCTTGTTTTCTTTTTTCCTATCACTAGCACCAGGTGCAGTGATTCTTTTTTCCATTCCAATTGGTGGCTTTTCAGGCACATATCACAGCTTGTCTGATTACTTCTATCTCTTAGTCTAGTTCCAGAGCATCTGGACCAACTTAATCAAACTTCCGTCACAGATCCAATTCACATCTCTTCCTCCTCCCTTCCTATATCATGCCTGGTGTGAGATAGAGGGCTAATGGGGGGAAAAAAGGTACCTGGGTCTGATCTCATTATTGCTATTGTTTATCTATGTGATATTCCTCATCTACCATTCCTCTGTAGGGTCTAGCCTGTAGCAGAACCAACATGCTGATCCCTGCATGCCATTTATTAGGTTTGTAGGCAAACACTATTCTACTCTCTTTCATGCTGCGACATCCTTTTTCTTAATAATAGTGTTGCCTCACACTACCAGGTAGCATTTTTGGTGGGATATTTTAAATATCATTAGCATCCGAATACTTGGGTGAAAAGGAAAAGTCAGCTTTTCTTGTCTCTTCAAATACTACTCCCACTCTTTCCCTCTCTTCATTCTGCCACTGCAGGCTACTCCAGCTTGCCACTTGCTTTCACACTCTCTAGGAGAGAAGAGCATATCAGCATTGATCTCAATGCTCCATAAATTCCAGAGGACATAATTTAAAGCTTTCTCCAAAACACTCTTTTACTGTGCTCCTGTGACAGCAAAGGGCAGGCTGACAAATTCCTCTACAAATATTCCTCTGGGGCATAAAGTTCCAATCTGCCATCTTTAAAACTCTGTCTTCTATCTGTGACTCACTTGGGGAGGGAAGTGGAAAAGCAGGCAGTCTTAAATGTCACTAATCCTGTCAAAGAAGATTTTCTCAATGAATCTCTAGCTTTGTCCAATAATGAATGAGAAAAGGAGCCAGGTTGATGGAGCAGATTGGTTAGCCCTTAATGAATCTTTCAAGAGTATCTAGTGCTTTTCTTTAGAAGCTGAAGGTGCCTGTCAATTATTGTACTCAGATTTGATGATTTAGGTGAATTTCCAAGACAATAGGGAAAGTTTTGTTTTAAATCTTGTCGTATAAGGCAATTATTTCCTCCATTTTTCTAAATTCCTTTGATCTACAGCACAGTTCTAAACACTTATGTAGCAATATAGAGGTAGAAGAGGGCTCAGTAAGCCCTATTTTAAAAATAAATTAGCACATTCCAGTAAAAATATGAATGGAAAAATATTTGATACAAATATTTTCTATAATATTTCCTCTCACTGTAATTGAAATTTTCTATTATAAGAATACAAAGTAGTGTTTGTTTAAGCAATTAGTCTACATAAGCCTTTTCTTATCCATAGTAATTTGTATTCTTTGAAAAGCACATGTCCTTGGGGTTATTGAGCATTGAATAATGACAATCCAAGACCTTGACGCACTATTTCTTTCTTCCTTATTTGACCAGGGATTTAAAGATGGTTTTCTGCAAATATTCATTTCTATATGACTATGTACAATGTAATAATAGAAGTCTTTTGTCAAATAAGATGCATGAACTTTATGGAGATAAAAGTAAACTAATCAGAATATGTAATTCATTTCTGTGAGTCCACAAATCAGGGTTCTGTAAGATATTAAATTGGATCCTAAATAAATCAAGTTGCTGAAAGGAATTATAATGGTGGTTGAAAACATTCCCTTGCAGTGTTACTGTTGTACACACGCACGTGCAATCTAAGTTGTATCACTAGTATGAAAATGACAAAAGGGTGGGTAGGTTTTATGGGTTCCTAGATTTAAACAAATTATTTGAAATGAATTTTCATAAAAGTTCAGCAATTGGGTCATTAGCATAACTGAAATATCGTTTTCTTATATTTTGGAGTGAGTGAATAAATTTTTTTTAAACTTCCTTTTCTTTTTCTATCCTGTCATAATATACAAAATTAAAATCATGATGGTTTTGTTATTAAACAGTGATATGATTTGATTACATTAAGTATTAAAAATGAAATGGCTTACATTTAAGTAGGTTGATGCCTTCCTAAATAACTGAAGTGTATTGTCTTATTTGGTGAAAAATGTATTTTCTTTTGTATTATACTGTACTGTAAAATAGTGCGCTATACTAAAATGCATAGATTAATGGTATTCAGAACAGGATATAATAGGAGAGGCTATCTACTAATGCTACCGATAACTGGTTACACAAAATAGAAGTAGAACTTACAAAAATGATGGAAGAATAATACCAGTCAGTGAATTTACAGACACCTGATAATGACTAAATATTATAAATGAATATTACCACATTTGACTTGCTACTTTAGTTATAGTGATTTCTAGTTGAAGAAGGTATATTGTAGGTATTTTAAAAGACAAAGCATTCACTAATCATCTTAGATGATAAGTCAGGTCATGAATTAGAAATAAAAAGTTAAAATTTATCTATTTTAGGTAAAATGCAAAGTTTCACTGACATTTAAAATTTTGAAATCATTAAAAAATAATTAAAGATGGATGTAAAATCACTGATGTTTAGATCTCTTCATATCTGGGTTCTCCTCTTTGGTCTCAGTGTAAAGTTTAACACAAATGAGAAGAAAGGCAACAAAAATAAATGAAGATCAGATGATGAGAGCGAAAAGAAAATAATGTTATTTCGGAAAGAGGGTGCTGTGAGGAGACCTGGTCACTGGGAATTCTGTACCTTCCAGGCCATAAACAACGTACTAAAGGAAAATAGTTATTCACAGTCTCTGAAGATTGTAGGACAAGAAACAGTGGCCTAAAGCCTAGGGAAAGAAATGTAGTGGGATTAAATATAAATGTATGTATGAACATAAAAGGAAATGAGCAGGGGGGAGACTTTAAGAAAGATGAAAGATAAATACTGTAAATGTTAAAGGGTAGAACAAATATTAATTATCCAGGATAATGTAGGGAATGTATTTATTAAAAGTAAAAACATTTGATGTTCTCATCTTTCTGACTTAATTTTTAAGAAAACATTTTCTTCAATGGCAACTGATTTTGTTTATGTAGCTGTCAGATTTGAACAAAGAAGTAGAAATTGTGGAAAGATGTAAAGGATTCCTTATAAGGATTTGCACAACTGTGGAAACTGGTTAATAAATCTTGATGAAACTAGTATATTTGTATCTGTAAAGGGAAGAAGGATGTGGAGCGGAACGATGACAAACTAGAACCTGTGAAGGTGAGCAAAAAACCATGAATAATGACTGGAATCTACTTTAGTTTCTCAACACCTCCATGTCTCCAGTTTCAATGATGCACATGATCTGTAGGAAAAAAAACTGACACCCTTCTTCATGGCCCAGCTGTTTAAAAGCCAGGAGGAAGATCCAGAAGGAATGCTGTTTCCACAGGCCTGGCTGCTGCTCATGCCAAGAAGCTGAGCCAGCAGATAAGGCACAGCATGTGTGAGCTGCAACAAATTCCCCTGCTCCGCTGCAAAGCGGGATGCTGCTGCTTCACTGGTACTTTCCAAATCTCATGAAAATTGTCTCTGTGGCTCACACTAACTTTGAACTGTGCAGAGAAGGGAATTCTGGAAAACAATTTGATCATATATAAATTGATAATATGCAAACCCACCGCAATATAATTTCAAACTTCCTTCATTAAATTGTTAATGAGATATAATAAAGATACTCTAGTACAGTATAATGGTAACTTCAGGGGCATCAGAATTACCTGAAAATATTGTTAAGGCAGATTTCTGGTCTTTACCTAAATCCAGTTTCCAATTTAATAGACATATTAATTGGGTTTCTCCAGAGAAACAGACCAATACAATATGTGTTACATGTGTATGTATTCATCAATTTCTTAAAATCTCTCTTTCTCTCTCGCCCTCTCTCTCTCTCTCTCTACACACACACACACATGCACATTTACAGTATACTTTCATCGTCCCTATAAGATGACAGATAGGTAGGTAGGTAGGTAGGTAGGTAGGTATATAGGTAGATAGGTAGGTAGGTAGGTAGGTAGGTAGGTAGATAGATAGATAGATAGATAGATAGATAGATAGATAGATAGATAGATAAAGAGATTTATTTTAAGGGATTAGTTAATCAGATTGTGGGAGCTGGCAAGTCTGAAGTCTGTAGAACAGGCTGGTAAGCTGGGGACCCAGGGAATTAATATGGCAGCTCGACTCTGAAGGTAGTCCAGAGACAATACTTCTTTCTCAGGGACCTCAGTCTTTTTCTTAAAACGTCGATTGATTGATTGAGGCTCAGGCACATTATGGTTTTAGTCAAAGTTTTCTGATTTCAATGTTGATCTCATCTTAAAAAATAAAAAATAGCTTCACAGTAATGTCTTGACTGATGTTTGGCCAAAATACCTTGGTACCATGGCATATTTAAGTTGACATGTAAAACTAACCATCAGAAAATGTCTCAGGTAGATCTGAAAATTTGCATTACTGACATTTTCTCTAAACATGCAATGTAAGCCTTCAGCATATTTAGCTTAACTGGGCCTTCTTAAATTTTTGCCCCACAGTAGCTTGATAGCAGTCATCAGGGAAATGCCATGCACTGACTGGCTTAAACCAATCAAGGTTATGTTACCAAAGATGAAGAAAATAGAAAACCTTACTCAAAAACCAAAAGATCTGCTATAGAATATATGTCACATAATTGCATTGTATTAATACAGAAAGGTGAGTGTAACTTCCCATAAATTAAACACTTGGTCACCTTACCAGGGCAGCCCTTCCATAGGGTTCAGGTATTTGAAAAGCCAAATTAATAATCATAGGACTGTCAGCATATTGGGTATACTTTAAACTGTAGTGGAAGGTGTTTTTTTATGCCACATTTGTGATTACAAGGCAGAATTTGTTTGGTCACTAGACTCCACAAAATGGGTGTCAAATAGCATGGCTCTTTCTTTCAGAATAATTTTGAATTATGACAGTTATTTAGAGATCTGCTTTAAGGGGATCACCTTGTTTGGGGCCACAGTGGCTCTTCTATGCAGGGTTTTTGAATATTGTAGTAAGTGGATCATGTGAAGAAGCCATCATTTTTATATTCTTAATCTTTCAAACAGTTAAACCATTCCTTACAAAAACATGGTTTAAATAACAAAGTCAAGCAGCAGTTATTCAGTTGTCCAGAACAAACTACAAATACAAAACCTCAGTTATGCTCAAATATTACTCTTTATTTTAATACAAAAAACAATTCCTGTCAATACTTTCAAAAATGGGTTTACCTAAAGCACCTCCCAACACATTCCCCAGATAAGCATTCCAGTGTCTTCTGTTATGGGTTCATGGTCCCTCAAAGGGGTGAATTTAGTAGCATTCTCTTATAAATACTGTGGTGGGAACACAGAAGAATCAATAACCAGGCTGTGGGACAGGTTTAAAGCATGTTTCATTCTCTCCATGATGGTACTGTTTGGCATCCTCTTTGGACTGGTGTGAAATATAGCTGTACTGTTGAATGTGAACATTATCAAATCAGTATAACAAAAAATTGCAGTTTTTGTGATGTAAAAATTAGTCATCTGTGATGCATACCAAGTGTATCAGTATCAGTAGGAAATTTTTCCAATGTAGTGTGGCTTCTCAAGCCTCTTCCTTGTCTCTTGGGAGATAATGCTGGAGGTAGTGCTGATGGTAATTTGGTGGTCTATAAAGGGTTGTCTTTCTGGTCCTGGGAAATTCCATGTGAGAGCTTATCAGTTTTCTCATATTCCTAATTACATGATGATTTTAAAAATGGCATTTCATAATCTATTTGACAGTCAGCAGGCTCTTTCATCTAGGTTCTATTATAATTTCTTTCTGTGCCAGCAGATTATTTCACTACGTTATCCATGACATGGCATGTGGCAGTCACTCTGTAAACACTATCCAACTGCAGGTGGGATGGGTGAGTTCTTATTAAGAATAAGGAGGTCTGTGCAAGGAAGTCTGAGGGCCCACCTCTCTGGCTATCTGGTAACAGAAGCTACTGTCTTTTGGATGATTTATTAGTCACAAACACTGTGCTAGATGCTTCACAGGTTTCTTAATCATTAATTCATTTTATTTAATTGCTATAACCACATTGGAAGAGAAGTATAACAGGGTCATGTTAATTTTAGATAGTACATTTGAAAGTACAAAAATTTTATTTTCTTATAACTAATTTACCCTTTTAAAATCTACATATTACTAGAAAATGAGAATGGTTCAAAAGGAAGCTAAATGTATTCCTATTTGGGAAATTTATCTTATTTTAATTCAGATATTCTCTCTCTTTCCCAGCTTTTCTGGTGGCCTCTTTGAGGGGCAAGCTAGGAATATCATGCGGCCAGGAGGCAGTTGGAAAGGAGAGGTCTTGAGCCCCACTCATGAGGTTCTTGCACATTCATTTAAATTCTTGTTGCCCTGCTGGTACCTGGTATTTCAATCTAAAGGTTGTCAACCTATAGCTATTACTTCACAGCAAAGTGGTGGCTGTCTTTGTGAATCAGAGCCTGTCTTTATCTTGCTAGTGCTATATGTACCTCAGACTGAAATTATTTGACCTGAAATCCTCAGCCTTCTCTCCCTGCCTGCCTTTATCCTCCTCCACCCCACACACCTCAGCAACTGTCTGTGGATGTTTTCACTAGAGGGCAGTGTCATCTACTTTAAGTATTTGCATTCTCTAGGGTACTCGTAAACCAGTGAGGAGCTTAGCTATATAAGAACCAGGATATTGTAGCAAGCTACACTTGTTCTGCACTGCCAGTTTTACTTTGCTGCAGCTGCTCTATTTTGGTGGATATGTGTGGGTCTTTTGTGAGGTGCTTTCTTTCCCAGAATTCTGACATTATATTCATCCTAAGCTCCATCTCCATTCCTGACTTTCATGTCAACCTCTTTAACTTATTTCCCTGCTCTGATAACTCTGTTCATATACAGGAATTCTGTTCGTATTTGATTATAACATATTTATCTGTTCTTCCTTCCTCTTTCTATCACCTCCTGGTGGAATTTTATTGCAAGATAGCACTGGACTCAATCCCCATCCCTTTAATTCTTTGCAGCTATGTGGCAAACTGTTATAACAGCTCCCAATGAATTTATCTGCCTGTGTCCATGACCCTTTGCGAATGACTGTTGCTCATTTCAGTAAGAGAAGTCAAATAATAAATTCTAATATTGCTTTTTAAGTGATGAAGACAAAGCAACTAGAGAGGTTAAACATTTACTCAGAGAAATGTAGCTTCTAAATAGTGGATTTGGAGCTTCATCAGGAAAGACTCCAAGGAGAAGGTGGACAGAGAGATTTCTCTAATTAACTAATAATTTTGGAATGTCTAAATGTTCTAACATTTCTCCTTTTGATTTATAGCATTTTTCATCCACATATATTTCATATTCAGTTGATGAAATTATTAATTTTTAAACCTAAGAATTTTAATTAAAGCATTAATCACCATGTAGCAAATTAGCTTAAGCCTTAAGATTTAAAAAAAAGTGTCTTAGTTTGTGTTGTCTATTTTCCAACCGATGGCTGCCTCTGCATGAGGAAAACAACACTTTAGGTGTGAAATATTAGCACAAAATATCACAGCATCTTGGTAAAATGTTATTTTCTACCCAGACACTTCTACCCAAAGTGTTTTAGTCAACAGTTTTACTATTTAAAAAGCTCTTCTTTTCTTTAGTAGTTAATGTTCTTTGTACTTTTAGACTTAAAAAAAAAATCAGGCTCTCTCTGTAGAACTCTGCTAGGTAATGTAAATTGGAACATTGTTGATGCTTAGAACTGTCAAACAGAAGCAGCAAATCTTTAGGATAGGAATGCCTCCATGCTAGAGATATTATTTGGTTGTGGGAATTTTGCCTTTGAAATGACAGTTTAGATCTGCCTGATTAAAGAAATTTGATACATCCAAAGCATAGAAAAGTGGAAGTAAACACTTTTATTAAACTAAATTTAATGTAAGCTTTGGTAAACTTTATTCACACATTAAAAATCAAATAAATTTGATCACTTGAATTCTGGTAATATATGAATTCATATTTATTAGAAAAACTATTTAGTTTAAAATAAAGGGTAAATGGAGGCCCTCCAAAGAGATAAAGTATTTTATAGAATTAAATCAACTATTATTTTATCTTACTCTGTATATTTGCTTATATGCTTCATGGCACATGCAAAAATGTAAGAGAAACATATGTAATAGTAAAATTTGAAAACAGTGTTTTCTTTTCCTATATGTAACTGTTGTTATGAGTTACACAGACTTCATCAGTCTTTTTTCAGAAGAACAGAATAAATGTTAAAGAAAAGATGTAGGCTCTGGTGTCTGAAAAGGTGAATTTTGCTTCAATAAAGAATTCATTATAAAGTAATTCTTTGATTTTTAGTTTAAAAGGATTTACAAATTGACTTGACATTTTCTTTATAATAAAATTGATTTTTTCAACTAACCTAACTCTTTGTATTTGAAGGAACGCACTGTCTTCTTAAAGCAGTAAATAAAGACTTTAAGTATCCCAAGTGGGAGGATAAATGTAATTGCTCTTATTTCATAGATTTTGAACAGATTGAATGAAATATCTCTACAGGTAAATGGAAACAGTGTACTTCACAGATTTACTGTATTATTCTATTTCTTATAGCTAGTCTCTACTCAGTCTCCAAAATGGCACCTTATCATATTCTCTTAAAATATTTGTGTAGGGTGAGGAAGAATTATGTTTTAATGTTGGAATGATGAGAGTAGACAGTAAGGGGGACATGTGAGTGAGGAGCTGAAGTAACTGTTGGGCTAGCCCCTGGGGAGGGGAATAGCAGTCTAAATTATTAATTGAATTGTGTCAGACCAGCTTTGTTTTCTATGCACTTTTGAATTGGCAGTGGGATGGACATTAGGTTTTCTAAACCAGCAGTGATTCATGATGCCAGCTTTGTAGCATTATAAAGAATGGCTAGATCTAAAGGGGACAGCCTTAGGAAGATGTGTTTGATATGAGCAATGCAGATATCAGATGTCTGAGATTTGAGCAAGGATTTAGGCCTAGAAAGAAACCATAGTTCTAGCTATAAATTGAGGAAGGAAACCCCAAATGAGAGATCAATTCCTAAGCTCTACACTTGTGAAGGTAGAAATAACATTTCTTGCCTTGATCAGGATGGATTTAGTACTGAATTGTTTAGCTTGCACATTGAAAATAACAGTGTTTATCATTAAAGTGGGATTTGGAAAGAAAGGGTAGTATCATCTGTGGCCTCTGGGGGTGGGGGTGTCAGAAAGTTGAGGGATATAAGGAGAAATAATTGCTTTCCTTAAGTTCATTCTCCAAAAGTATAGTGTTCTTAGATGGAAAGACACATTGACACTCAAATTATGGCTCTTTTTTATGGTATTGCTGCCCAGAAGCTAGAAACTCTTTAGGTTCTAAAAAGAAGCAAATTCTAAAATTTAGCCCTTCTAATATTTTTTCCCCCATAAAACCCAATATGCTAGACTGTGATATATAATTTAGCAGATAATCTTGGGAAATTACTGTAATTAAATTTTACCTCTTAAATACAGGTTACATTTATGTAAACTTGAGCCTTTTTCAGCTTTTATGAATTGGATTATATTGACATATTACTTGATTAATAATTTCAGAGAAGCTGAAATTTTTAAAAATTTTCCTCAGATGCTGGTGGCCCTTAAATACCTTTACTAGTATTGACTCTTAAACAATTACGCTGGGGTGTTCTCTACTCACTTGGAGTCACTTTTACATTTTTTTAAATTATGCAACGTTTTGAATTTAAAACTGGAAGACTCAGACTATTTTCTTTTCCTGAAATCATATTTTCAATATTGCCCATTTGTAAAACAGAACATCAATATACCATTTAAATAAAGATCTCTTATAATAAAGTTTATATGACCTCAAATAATATACAAACACAATTGATCTTTATTACTCATAGATTTCATATTTGCAAATTCACATACAAGTTAAAATTTATTTGTAACCTTAAAGTCAGTGCTGGTGGTGCCTTCTTAGTCATTTATGGATGTTCTCAGAACAGTGAAAAATTTGAGTCACCCAACACGCTCCTTCCTAGCTGATGCTGTAAAAGATGATGTTCTGCCTTGTTTCAGCTCTAAAATTATAAACAGCAGTCCTTTTTGCCATCTATTTTGTGCTATGTTTTTTATATTTTTGTGCTTTTTCTGTTGGTGATTTAGCTTTTTAAAATGGTGCCTAACTGGAGTGATCCCTAGTGTTCCTAAGTAGAGGAAGGCTATGATATGTCTAACAGAAAGGGTGTGTTAAGAAAGCTTTGTTTAGGCATGAATTATAGTGCTGTTGGCTGTAAGTCTAATGTTAATAAAACAACGGTTTATTATATATAAATAATGTCTTTGAAGAGAAACACACACACCCACATACACACACACATGCACGCACACACACATGGGAATATGTATAAAAATATTGTGACCAGAAGTTTGCAAGCACCTAACCCTGCATTTCCCCTAGGAACAGTGGTTTAGCACTTGCCAATTCAATATTCATGGTGACTTGGTGAATATTATTTGGCTACTTTCCTCTGTTAGCATATATATCAAAACCCTAACTATTCCCAGATTATTTTCTTCATCCAACAAAATGTCATAAAGTCTTACATGTGTTGCTGCAGTCAAGCTATTAGCCTTGGTATCTAACTCCATGATTCCCTGGATACCTTGACACTGAGTGATGTAGCTCTAACATAGTCACCCATCATCTTTGCTTGATTTTTCTGCCACCATCTGTACTTTTTCTTGTTGCACCACAGAGAAACGATAATTAAAAGCTCCAGGCCCAGTGAATTATCTCATAATTCCTATTTTGAATTGGGATTAATGAAGTAGGTTCATTTGCTTGGATATTTCTGTTTTTGAGGTAGAAATAATTAATATTGAAGAGATATGTCAGTTGCTTGTGGACAGCTAAGCAGAAACCAAACCAGAGTTTAACTTTTTTGTCTGTCTAAAGGTTGCCACAATGTATAGGGACTATTTGGATTTTTCTGAGGTAGAACACAGTGTTAATAGGGATATGTCATCATTGTTTTTTAGTTTCTATTAACTGCTACTGGAAACCACTGGAAATACAAAAACCTCTTGAAGCTGAGATCAGTATATACTAGAGCGGAACTGGAAATGATTGATTTCAAGTTAAATGGGGCATTGGTTTTTAATGGAGTCCTGACCGTCTGCTAGGCGTTAAGCTAATATCTTTATAGAGATCATCTTATTTAATCCTTGTAGTGGTCTGACGTGGTAGATATTATCATTAATTTAATTTCTTCAGTTCAAGAAATTGAGTTTTACAGAGGTTCAGGAGCTTGTCTAAGTTCATGGAGCTAAGTTATCAGGATTTGAATGCAGATAGTCTAACTTTGGAGCAAGCATTTTTTACAGGTCCTTCACAAATTCACCGAGCCCCAAATATCTCACACAATTATTAAAACTATAAGGACATGTTAATATTAAACTGCATAATAACATTTCTATAGGTGGACAATTCTAAAGCTTATTTTTAAAGAAATAAATGCTTCCGAGGGACTTTAGTGCCTTGCTCACTAATCCTTCATTTTCCCTTATCAACCAGCACCAAGTGATTAACTTAATGTCAAAAGTTCTTCCTAGAAGTTTGTCCTTAGTCTCTGGGCTGGCAAAGTTTCAAAGCTACCCAGGGCTGCTTATCTTTAACAGATGGCTATCTTCCCTCTGACTCAGCTATAGTGTGTTTGTTCACCCCATTTAGGCTATTTGAAGCCAATGAAAGGATGGCTGTGTTTTTCTTTTCAAGCACTGCGAGACCCTGCATACATTCTCCAGCTTCCTCAGGAGAGAAGAGAGAGAAATTACTATCAAGGACATCTTGCTACAGAGAACATTAAACACCTGAGTTTTTTCCACCAATCTGAAAAACTATTTATTTCATACATTTATTTTCACTATCCCAACAAATATTTCAAAATGGAGAAAGGAACTTTCAAAATTTATATAGAATATTTGTTTCCATCTCTATCTGCCAATGGCTGTGCTTTCAATTTATAAATTGATTCAGAGTTAAAAACTTATTTTCTTATAGGATTCATGCTTCTTACATGGGACAATAAATTTTGGACAAAATGAAATAGAAAATTAATTTTAATACGGCACTCTGGAAAAACAATGGTTCTGTTATGGATTGAAACAATTCTTGGAATAATAACCATCATGGATGTTGTGATTTTCCATGGTTCTGCAGGAAAATACCTTTCCAGAGCTAGAGAGAATGACAGCAATAATCATAATATTATTATAATAATAGCAGCCATGAATTAAACCCCTATTTTGTGCTAGGTACAGTGTTGTGTGTGACCTCAGTAGTATAGCTTTGTAGCAGGGCTGGATCAGGCTTTGTGGGTCTTAAAGTTCAACAGTTTTTTGAGAAACTGCTTTAAAAATAAGAATATAAATTATATAGAGAATATTAAAATGAGAAAAATAACAGTAAAATCGATTTTTTTTTTTAAAAAGTTCACAAATACAACATCATAAAATCCATGAAAAAGCACTAAAAAAAATTAAGGCAACACTTATTTTTTTGTTGTTTTTGATGAAACACTGATATTCTTTTCATATAAAATGTTGTTGTATTATCTCTTATCTGTAGAAAATGGGAATAGAGCTAGGATAAAATTTTAAATAGTGCTTATTACTTTGACATAATGTTATGTTTATAAATAGACTGAGAGCTTCTTGAAGAAGAGGTATAATTGTGCAGTTGATTCCCAGCAGGCAAGATAGTGACATATATAAAATGCACTGATCATATGTTTATTGAATAAAGAAATAGTTAAACTATGAAGAAGGGTTAAACTAAAGGTGATATAGTAGTTCAGCTAGGAAATCAATTACTACCTAAGATGTTGTTAAAATAGGTTCCATGTGCCTCCCTTTTGCCTAAGGAGCATGGAATGCACGGATATTTCTAAAGAAGTCTCCTTCATGCCTAGCACATTTCCCCTTAAAACAATCAATATTTTGTGGTTAAGCCAGACCCCGACTCAGATGTGCTATGTGGCTCTATATTAGTATTTTATAGATAAAATAAGTAGTGAGTACAAGTTTCTGGGCTTTAGCAAGATAAGGCAAAGTGCTGCAAAGTCTTGTGTTTTCACAACACCCATGCTGATCCAACGACCCAAATAATACGTGACACTAGGTCATGGTCTTTGCAAATTACCATTCACATGTTTTCAGTGAACCCTTACAGAATCCATTTCAGCAATGCGCAAAAATGAGAAAAAAGAAAACACATTTTGTAAGATAAATGGTTTCTCTTTTCCCTTTTACATAAAATGAGCTGGGAAGAGACAGAGAACTTTTATGACTCAGTAATGGCTAAGATAGGATACTCTAGCTCACAAATCAAAGAGACACAAGCTGCAAAAGCTTCAATTTTGTATAGAACAGCTCAGGGCCAGGCAAAATGTCATTCTTTTTATAGGTTCAACAAAATTCTTCTGTTTTTCATCTTGCAACATAGGCATTAGATTAGCTCTTCAAGCCCCTGGAATGTCTAGAATATTGACTTGTGCACAGTTTCTAAAATATAGGGTCAAGTGTGAATAAATGCTACAGGGAAAAAAAAGGGGAAATAGCAGTAGAGATCCAAAAAGTCCAAGTAAAATCTTGATTGGAAGAATGTCACGTAGAGTTCTTTGGTGTCATATAAATGCCACTTAGGCCTTGTCACCTTGTAAACTCACACTAATGAGAGTGGCCAGCTTAGAAGACAGTCAGGTCAGCAGACAATGACATGTAGTTTGTTCTTAGTCACATTTAAATTTGGTACTGAAGGAGAAAACTGACTCTGAAGGTTTACTATTGAGAAAAAAATGTTTGAAAGAAAGCAAGCTTTAAATTCAACCTTCATTTCTTGTCCACCTGTATTTTCTGACTTCCATGAGACTTGAAAGTCCATAAGTAGGCATTTAAATAATTACTTTTTATTCGCCAGTGAATTTTAAAATTATAATATTCCCCTGTTGCCATTAAATTTTTCCACTGTAAGGCTTATTTTTTTTCCCAAATGAGGCTTTATTTTCACATTTAAAAAAATAGAATTAAGCAGAATTAGGTTCTACTTTGGAAAGGAATGGCATAATATTTGACCTTTATGTATCCATGAAGCAGATACACTTTAATTTGTAGTAGATTACTTATTTATTAATTTAACAAAAATTGTTTAAATACTCATTTTCTACTTTATATATGTTACTTTACTGGCAACTAACCAAATTAATCAAGATCTATATTTCATACATAGAGCAGAATAACTCAAATTTTAAATTTAAAATTTGATTTCTATGCCTATCTGGAAATTGAGAGATTAAAGCTACTAAATAATAAAAAATAAGACATTACATGTATGCAGTTATTTGATAAGTATAAATGAACCATCTTGTATGCATCGTACAGTGTGATAGGTACTCTAATGGATATGAGCTTGAAAGAGATATGTTATGCCCTTATGAATAATAAATTTAAGTAAGTACGATAAGGTCATAGACAGAAATAACCATTATTATAGACTCAAATTATATGATTGCATAGTGAATTAGGGAATTGCATACAGGAAAAGAAGTATTTTCTTCTGTTTGGATGATCAGGAAAGCCTTGTGAAAGAGATGACATTTTTGCTTGTCACTAGAGGATTGATTAGCTTCAAAGAGATGGCAATGGAGAGAGAACATTCTCTTTATCATGAGCAAAGATAACAGGAAAAGCTCAGAGCAGGTGACAGAGAGAAGACCAGATGGCCTAAAACAGGGGGTTAGTGTCAAGGGCTAGTAGGAAATGAGGATGGAAAAGTAGATTGTCATGAGATCATCAAGAACCTTACATACCAGGCTAAGGAATTTGGAATGTATTCGATGAGCACTGAAGACGCATAGAAACATTTTAGATCAAATGAAGTGTATGAACAAAATGACATTTTAGAAAAACTAATTTTGTTATTACTATATTCCAGGGCGTTCAGTGTCTGAGGTGAGTGATGATGGAGATTAAGCCTAGAAGGGACAGGAGAATGAACTTTTGAGTACTTTCAAGAAGACTTGATAATTTCCCAGGTGTCTAAATGTACCACAAGGTCTTGAGTTGGATGATTATGAGTATGAGTAAAATCTTTTTAGGATTTGAAAGATATTAGCTATCTGTTCTCCTGAACAAAAGTATATTAAAATTTTTCTTTATCGTTCTCACTGATACATGTTGGAGATAGGTCAGACCTATACTCTCTTTTAGCTGATGACATTATTAAGACATTTATTACAACATTGAGACAAACATTATTATTAGGAATGTTTTATATTTAATGTTCAAAGCTTCCTAGTGAAATATTTTTTTTTTTGCAAATTAAGAAATTTAATTTCAGAAAGAGAAAAAATTCCCAAAGTCCCAGGACTTGTGTCTGAAATGAGTAAGTCAGATCTTTGCCCCTAACCCTTTCCCTCCTTCACCTACACTCTGAGTTAAATATGTTTCTTGCCTTTGTGACATTGCTTTTCCTTTGACAGATTTTAAGAGTGTGGGTGAGGTTTCACCATCATACCATGTAGTACTTATATCACTTGTCTGTTAAATCACATAACTGTGTTTCTTCTGAAATTGTTATCTAGATCAGGTATTGCTATTGAAATTGTAAATAGTATCTATCACCCACAAATTCACTGTAACCTATGGCCTTCTATATATTAGCTTATTAAAAAGATTTGTTGAATGAAATACATTCATGAATTAGAATAACCATAAAAATAGAGCACAATTTGACTTTCACTTAGTTTAGAAAGAGACACTAGAGTGGAGATTGTGACCCATACCCATGTTGTCTAGGGTTTGTTTTCCTGGATATGGAGCCTGAGGAGAGAATGTGTAAGTGATTTTTTTTTCATTATATTAGTTTCAGATGCACAACATAATGATTCAATACGTGTATGTATTGTAAAATCATCACCACAATAAGTCTAGTTAACATGCATTACTGTACATAATTTCTTAAGAGAACTTTTAAGACAAATCTTAGCAGCTTTCAAAAGAGCAATAGAGTATTATTAATTATAGTTACCATGCTGTATATTACATCTCCAGGACTTATTTATTTATAACTGGAAGTTCATACCTTTTGATGATTTCCATCCATTTTACCAACTCTCAATCCCTCACATCTGGCACACCAATCAACCTGTTCTGTATATCTGTGAGGTTTTTTAAATTAAATTTATTAGGGTGACATTCGTTAATAAAATTATATTGATTTCAATGGTACAATTCAATAATATACCATCTGTATATCGCCTTTTTTCTGTGTATTTTTGTTTTTGGTTTCCATATATCAGTGAGATAATATATGTCTTTCTTTAACTGACCTATGTTACTTAGCATAATGCCCTCAAGATTCATTCATTTTGTTGCAAATGTGAGGATTTCTTTTTTTTTTTTTTTGCCTGAATAATATTTCACTGTATAGATATATACCATGTTTTTTTTTTTTTTAAATCCATTCATCAATAGTGGACACTTGATTGTTTTCCATGTCTTGGCTATTGTAAATATGCTGCAGTAATCATGAGATGCACATATTTTTTTGGGTTAGTGTCTTCATTTTCTTTTGATAAATTCCAGAAGTGGAATTGCAGGATCATATGGTAGTTTTATGTTTAATTTCTGGAAGAACCTCTATAGTGGCTGCACCAGTTTCCATTCCCACCAACAGTACGCAGGGGTTTCCTTTGAATACATGCTCTCCAATACTTGTTATTTCTGGACTTTTTGATGATAGTCTAATAAGTGTAAGATGATAACTCATTCTGATTTTGATTTGCATTTCTCTGATGATTAACGATGATAAGCACCTTTTTTATGCATTTGTTGGCCAACTGTATGTCTTCTTTGGAAAAATGTCTAGTCACATCCTCTGCTCATTTTTAAATTAGATTATTTATTTTGTTTTGTTTTTACTGTTGAGTTGTACAAGTTCTTTATATATTATAAATATTAATCCCTTATTATATACATGATGCAAATACTTTTCCCATTTGATACGTTGCCTTTTCATTTTGTTGATGTTTTCCCTTTCTGTGTGGAAGATTTTTAGTTTTGTGTAGTCTCACTTATTTATTTTTGCTTTTGTTACCCTTGCTTTTGGTGTAAAATCCAAAATCTCATTACCAAGACTGATGTCAAGGAACTTACTGCCTGTGTTTTCTTACAGGGGCCTTATGGTCCAAGTCTTTCATCCATTTTGAGTTGATTTCTTTATATGGTATAATACAGTGGTCCAATTTCATTCTTTTGCACACAGCTTTCTAGTTTTTCCAACATCATTTATTGAAGTTAGGTCTTTATCTTATTATATATTCTTGGTTCTTTTGTCAAAAATAATAACCAGGTATGCATAGATTTATTTCTGAGCTCTTTTTTCTGTTCCATTGATCTATGTGTATATTTGTACACTAGTAATTTACTGTTTTGGTTACTATAACTTTGTAAAATTATTTAAAATTAAGAAGTTTGATACCTTCAATTTTGTTCTTTTTTCTTAGGATTATTTTGTGTATTTGGGCTTCTTAGTGACTCCATGCAAATTTTAGGATTGTTTATTTTATTTCTGTGAAAAATGTCATTAGAATTTTCAAAGTAATTGTATTGAATCTGTAGATTGCTTAGGCTAGTACAGACATATTAACAATATTATTTCCTCCAACTCACGAGTATGGAATATCTTTCCATTTATTTGTGTCTTATTTAATATTTTTCATCAGTGATATATAGTTTTTATTGTACTGGTCTTTCATACCCTTGGTTAAATTTATTTCTAGGTATTTTATTCTTTTCAATACAAATTTATGGGATTGTTTTCTTAATTTATTTTTCTGATAGTCTGTTATTAGTGTATAGAAACACACCTGATTATTGTATATTGATTTTGCATCCTGCAACATTACTGAATTTTTTAATTCTAACAGTTTTTTGGTGGAGTCTTTAGAGTTTCCTGTAGACAATGTCATGTGACCTGTAAATATAGTTTCATTTCTTCTTTTCTGATTTAGATGTCGTTTCTTAATTTTTTTCTTGCCTAATTAATTGATCTGGCTAGAACTTCCAATACTGTGTTGCATAAAAATGATCAGAGTGGGCATCCTTGTCTTCTCCCTGGTCTCAGAAGAAAAGCTTTCAACTTTTCAATATTGGGTATGCCCTAGGTGTGGTCTTGTCATATATGGTCTTTATTATTTTGAGGTATATTCCCACTATACCCTCTTCATTGAAAGTTTGTATTGTGAATCGATGTTGAATTTTGTCAGATGATTTCACCTACATATTGTTTATGTGGCACATCACATTGATTGCTTTGGGGATGTTGAACTGTCCTTGAATCCTCAGAGTAAATTCCTGTTTGTCATGGTGTATTATCCTTTTAATGTATTGCTGAATTTGGTATGTTTATATTTTATTGAGAATATTTGTATCTATGTTTATCAGGGAAATTGGCTTGTAATTTTCTTTTCTTGTAATGTTCTTATCTGACTTGGGTATCAGGGTAATGCTATCTTCATAAAGTTAGTTTAGAAATATTTCCTATTTTTAGAAGAGTTTGAGAGGAATTGGTATTAATTCTTTTTTAAATTTTTGGTAGACCTACCAATGAATGTATCTGGTCTTGGAATTTTGTTTGTTGGGAAGTATAAGTGATTTTTTAGATGAATGTACTCATGGGAAATCTACAGTGGAGTGGAGGGAGCATGAAAGGAAAGGAGAAGAAGTTGACTCTGACGGGAACACTTTGGTACAGAGATACTTCAAAGTTTATTCTTCCTTAGGCAGAAGTACCCCCACACTACTAGTCATTGGCTACTGGCCATTACGGGGGTTGAGTGGGATCCAGTATAGTTCCCATTTCCTTGGGATGGGAAGGCAGCTCTAGTTTCCCAAAAACAACTTGCTGTAAAAGGTTAATGGTGTAGGTAGGTACACCAAATCATTGAAAGAGATGCCAGGGAATGTGAAGAGGGCACAGTATTGTCCATTTCATGTAAAATCTGGAAATATACACTCAGCATTAATTACCTATATGTAAATCAAGTTTCTGTCTCTAATAATGATATCCAGTTGCAGAAAAAGTAAATAGTTTTTTACTTTGGTGCTGAATCCATTTGATTGTCAAAGGTGTTCTGGAGCTTGTGTTAAGATATCTGTTGAAGGCACATCTGTCTAAGAACGCAACATGTGCAATGTCAGAGATTGATCCCAAACCCATTCCTCAAAATGATATCTATCATGATCTTACCCATTTTAGTAGAGGCCAGCCTTTAGGTTGAGTAGGTAAAAACTATAAAATCATCGTTGATTTGTCACTTTGTCCCAAATATCACATTCTATCAGCAAATATTCTAGTTTCTTCTTACCACGTTAATCAAAAACATTGTCTCTTACCTTGGTTATTGAATAACTTCTTAACCAACCTCCCTGCTTCTGCCTCTCTGTATTACAGTCTATTCTCAAACAGTAGTGGGAGTGAAATGTAAATAATGTAATCAAATCAAGTAACTTTACTTTAGAACCCTCTGATTGCTTTTCTGACTGACTCAAAGGAAAATCCAAAGCCTTACCAAGATCCACATGGCCCTAGAAGGTGGAGGTCTTACCAGCCATGCCCCTCCCTCATCTAGGTGTTATCGCTTCTCCATTAGTCTACTCTAGCTACACTGCCACCTTGCTATTTTTGAAACATATGAAGCATATATCACTTCAGGCCCCTGCATTTTTGATCCCTTTTCTCAGAACACACTTTTTTGGGGGGCCAGGGAAGGCTACCTGTTACCAGCTTCCTTCAGGTCTCTGATTAAATGTTGTCTCAGTGACATAAAATTTAACTATACCCCCCCATACTTATTGTGATCTTTAAATGCTTTAGATTTCTCTATAGCACTTATCACCATTTGACATATTACATAATAATTCGTTTTCTGTCTTATTGTAAAAAATGTAAACTATACAAAGCCTTAGATTTTATTTTGCTCACTGCTGAATACACAAAGCTTAGAACAGTTTTGTTACATAAAAAATGCTCAATAAATATTGTCTGATTAAAGTAATGCATGATGCAGTTAACACAGCTTCATGGAAATATTGTGGTAAATGATCAGTGATTCCTAACGTGGTATCCTAAGGTGTATTAAAGGCCAAGCTTTTTGTTTTATTTGTCTACTTTTAACATTCCTGTAAAATTGTTTATTTAGGGTAGGAATGCCTGATTGAATTTAAAGCCAACATTGGGTGTAGAAATTTATATCTACACCAGTGGATATTTATGCATAAATAAATGACAATTGAAAAATTCACATGTATTTACAATTAGAGACACACTGAGATATGGTCAAGTAAAATGGAAAAAGCTAAATGAATGATAAACTATTTCATACTGTTCACTGACTTTTATCTCAGAAATGTGAAAAGAAACATTGATGTCCTTATAGTAGGCATGTATATTTGATTAAATAGCAGGGTTCAATCACTTTATGATGTAAGGCTGAGAGATTGAAAGCAGGGTTTTTGGACTTTGGGAGATTTTGTCTCTGCTACCTACAAACAAATAAGCATGGACAAGTCACTTATTCTCTCTAAGCTTTATTTCTCTCAATATAAATAGCAGGCAATTTATAGGGTCACTCTAAAAATAAATGACATATTTCACAGAAAGCACTTCACACAGCCTAGAATATAATAATGTTCAATACATGTAAGAACTGTGTTTGCCATATATATTCATGAAGACATTTTCTACCACCAATGAGAGAGAAACAAAAGAATAAACAGAAAGATAGAAGGTTTAAGAAAAGATTGGCTAAAAAATTTTACAGATGGAATAATTTGGCAAACTGTTTTTGTTACCTTTAGAAATAATGGAAAATTCCTTTAATTTTTGAATTGAAATCAACTACAGGTACAGCCAGGTATAGATTAATTTTCTGCACTTGAAGGATGATATATAATTTTATTTCTCTGACAGCACTATACAGCTTCTTCATCTTTTTTTTATTGACTTCCAGGTAACATCTAACTTGTAAAAATTATTTCTTACTCTATGTCAATTCAACTCACAAAAGAAAACTAAAATGCATATTACACTTAAGTAACAATATTTAAAACCAGCCTCATTTTTGAATATTTTTAAAATTTGTTCTTACTAATTTGTATAACTGAGATTTTACAAATTAATTTGTTTAAAAATGGTTGGAAGCCAAATATTTTTGGTGAAGTGCCTTGGTCATTTGAGTTAAAGTCAACTTATTTTATACATTAAATCTTGGTATATATTTAATAAAAATAAAAAAGGTGACAGTCATTCAGGTCAGATGGAATACAGTAATATACCATGTATTTTGTTAGACTCTAAAAACATAAAAAATGAGTAAAACATGGTACTTTCTCCTACCATAGACTGACATACTGGTGAGGAAAACAGATTAAAAGTTCAATCTGTGTTTCTAGTATTATGCAAAGAGAAAACAATTTCTCTGTGATCTTAGAGAGACTCCATGTTCCATGGGAGCAAAATGCTTAAAGAAGGAGCTTTAGGATATGAAGGGGCAACTACTTTTTTTTTTTTTAATGAATTCATTATTCTTATAACTTCATTAACCTTTCCTTTTACATAGTAGATGGAAATTGGTTACTTTATAATTAAGTATTCTGCATTTGTCCCCTTGATATTGTGCCTTAAACTTTGAAGAACAGAATTTAGGCCAAAAAAATAGGTTTTGTTTTAACATTTCCATTAGATGAATGACTAAGTGACCTTGGAGAAACTCCTTAACCTCTCTGTGCCTTACTTTACTACTTGGTAGGATGAAGCAGATGGAATAGATAAGCTTGAGTTTTCTTTCTGTCCCTGACGACATCTCCACATTTCACTTTTTCAATCATGGACCTGAGAAATTCAACTCGATTGTACATCACTATTCATTAAAGACAATGATTATAATAGTAGCCTTCTTTCATTGAGCCCCAAACTACATAGCAGGCTTTGTATTCATTGTTTCATTTATTTTTCATTCTCTTATTTCTTCATTTAATTCCCACAGCATTAGTTATTTTATAGTGAAGAAAACAGGTTCAGTGAGGTTTTCTTTACTCAAGGCCACAGGACTAGTATATGACAGAGCCAAGAGTTTAACCTGGTTTTCTTTGACTCTATAGCCATTTATATTTGCAAGTGCTATGTTGAAATCATTGGCTTAAACTTTCTTTTTAACACTGCAAGATAACTGAAAATAGTTAGATTTTTAGCAGAGCAGACAGGAATTTGGTATTGCTCTGATTCAGAAGACTGTCTTACTCAGCTTCACACATAGTGGTATCAAAAATGTTCAATGTAAATTTCCTCCAGACCTAAGGTCTGGATTAGTATGCTAATATATAAGCTGTTGCAACATTTCACAGCTAGGAATAAATGACTAAATATAGAGATGTATATTTAATGTGGATAGATTTGCCTGTAGAGGCACCAAAGGCACCACTAATATTATCTGTATTTCTTTATCCATGAAGGATGGAAGACCTTCAAATCAGCTCTGAGGTAGAATGATCTTGCTGCTAAACTTCAAGCAAACAGGCTCTGAGTCAAATGAAATAGAATCAGAGAGTGCTATAAAAAGCCTAGAACAGCAGATATCACTATGGGAATGGCAGTCACATTGCTGTTACCAGGCATCTGATGGCCCACCACCTCAGTGAACCAACACCCAAAGTCAATGCCTGTCTAGAGGAAAATCAGAAAAGTAGCATTCAAATGCTTTCATGTTTAACCTTCAGTTAATAGTGGAAAAGTACCAACAAATAACTTTGGAAAAAAAGATGCATAAATGATTTTATCACAAAGGACTATGGATGGCTTGAAAGTTTCAGATTATCTATAGAGATGGATAGCGGTGGGTTTGATAGAAGAGAGGTGTATCAGATTACATTTGACTTGTCCCAACTCCCAACATTTTGGAAGGGGAACAAAAAAAAAGAGAATAAAAACAAGGGGAAAAAAAATAATCCCAAAGGACCTCTTTAATAGCTTCTTTTATTGTTTTTTAAAATTAAATTTAAACTTAATTTTATCTTGTTGGCACATAGAGTCTTTGATAGTCTTGTTTAAGCCTATGTCTTACTTAAAATAATGTTTTAAATGTGTAAAATGACATACATAGGATTTTAAAGGTTACCAAATAGTTATCAGAACATTTAAGAAGTTTATGACATAGTAAAGAACATGATTCATTATTCACACAATAACAAGATTCTGGCAATGATTCTGATATTTACTGTAATGTCAAAGTCATGATGAAAGTAAATGATATGTGATGTATGTGCAATAACTGCAATGTGGTAGAAAATATAGGTGATATCTATTGATGTCAAGTCATAGGTTCTGCTAATATGAGTGTAGTGTGTTGCCTTCATTTATAATAAAAGAAATGCTAAATTTCACTTAATGTTTACTAAGATGTCAATTTTTCCCATTTGAGTTCCTGCACCTCTTAAAATCCAGGGTCCATAAACCTCAATTTAAGAACTTCCATACTATTCACAGATTATAAAACAAATAACCAAGTTAACTTTGGGTGAATAATATTGGAGACTGCTATAACTTTTATGTTGTAGTAACTGCGAATGATAGGTTTATTTATTATATCAAAGATTATGGTTCTGAAAATAAGTTTTATGTTCTTTTTATTCTCAAGTAACAAACTACAGAACCTGGAGTTGGTATTTTCCCAGGTGAGAGTTTGGGTGAATCCTGAAATTTACTTAGTGAGACATCTTAATCTAGAGTAGTTGATTATATGAAAGGATCAATAGTCACTTAACATGAACACTTCACTATTAAGTCAAATTCTTTTTCTAGTAAGTGTGTTCAGTACAGATACATCCCATTCTTATTTCTCATGCAATGATTCTCTACAGTGTCCCTGTCGCCTCAGCACACTCACAATTACACAATGGTAATTTCTATGCATCCTTTAAAATTCACTCTGTTCTCTTGTTCCTCCCATTCCTTCTTTCTGGTATGAGTTAGATGCACTTTTCATATCAGTTTCCATAATATCTTGTGTATGTCTCTGTCGTGTATTGATTGCATTGCTTTGTAGTTACTGGGTTACATTTTTGTTTTCAGTTTTAGACTTTTAGCTGCTTAAGAGCAGGAACAGTGTCAAAACCAACTTTTTAGCTGAAATCTCAGCACACTACTTAATGTCAAAATAAATGAGCAAAATTATATTAAGCTCTAGGGGTGCAAGGATGTATAAAGCACAGCACATTCCCTCAGAGGCTTGGATTCTTGCTGAGAATCCAGACTCCATGTGTGTGTGTGCGTACGTGCTCACGAGCACATGTGTGTGTGTGTGTGCCTACGCATGGGTAAGAACAATAAGAGCAATTGGTATAAAGTACCTGGTGCCAAATGCAAATTTAAAAATAATAATAATATAAATTAATCTTTATTTGAACAAGGATTCACAGAAGAAAGATATTAATGGAATTGTAGATATACCGTAGAGCATCCTGTAAGAGGTGAAAATAGGGCTGAAATTAGAAATGTGGACAAAGTTAAAGATTGTGAATGGAATGGTAATGGATCCATTAGAGTTCTTCATCAGATTTTTTGTCTATAGGTTGAAGAACTCTAGCTTTTTCAACTTTTTTTTTTTAATGTGGCATGATTTTTAAAGCCCTTAATTTTCTACTGATTTTTCTCTGTCTACTCTCTTTTTTGTTATTTTTTGAAAAGGTGACTGAAAGAGCATGCAATGATTTAGACATACCCTGACCAGGACAAAATGATTTCTTCATCTCTCAATTTAAACACTGTATTTATTGCATTATCATCTGTAATTTTGTTTGATCTTTTGATATCTATGGCACATTACTGGGACAATAAGCAGATAACTTAAAACCAAGGATTTTTTCCACATGTCCTGCCATTAAGACTGTATCCCATTTTTAATTCATTTATTAAATCATTAATGTATTTATTAATTACATATAAACTGATTAAACTACTACTATGTACCAAGTATTATTTAATAGAGTTTTTAAGCCCAAACATAAAAAAAATTTTTTTTAAACTTTTATTAGGAAAAATTTTAAATATAATGAAAAATTGAAAGGATCATACAGTGACTAAACCACATTCACACAATTTAGATTCTACAATTAACATTTTCCTATATTCACTTTATTACATATCTATTTTCTATTCATTATTTGTTCATCAAAACACATTCTTTATGATGTATTTTAAATAAAATGGAAGATATAAATACCTCATAAACACCCATAAATACCTCAGCATGTGTACCATGAACTAGATAGAGTTCAATATGTCTGTTTGAACCATTTTACAAGAGATCTATGCCAAAACTTCATAATGCAGTTTTCTATACTAAATAAAATGGTGTCTAATTTTAGTTATACTAGCCAGAGAAATAAAACAATGAGGAAATTACTATAGCAGTTGTTTGTTTAGATTTTCTAAAAATGAGAGGCACCAGTATATTTTTCCCTTGGATTTTAGTGGAATGTTTGATATGATAAATGCTACTAATTGATTTTGAGCAATAGCTTTACAATCTGATGTAAATCAGCCCAAATGCCTCTCAAGGTTTAGAACATATCATCACCCCAGAAAGTTTCTTCATGACCCTTTTATATGAATTTAAATTTTTCCCAGATAGGTTTTAATTTGCTTATTATGTTTCACTATTTTAGACTGTTTATATAATTTTGAATCTTGGTTTTATTAGTTACATAATATATGTATCACCTAGTTTAATGTCATTCACTTAAGTGTACAACAAAAATAGTTGCTTAAAGAATTGGAACTAGTCAAAATTAACATTTAAAATAGAAATCTCTGGATTATATGGCTAGAAATTTTCCTTTGGTTGGCATTGATTCATTATTACCCAGCTATGTTTGCTATCGTTTGTAATAGCCAAGTAAATAGCATAGATCGAGAGAGATTAAATTTATTTAATAAAATAATTAATTACCAAAGAACTCTGATAGTATGCATATCTTTAGGCATTCTAGTGTACATCTGAATGCTTGGATTCAAACACTTCTTATGTGTCCTAATTATTGATAACTTTGTATTTTTTGTAAAATCATAAAACAGACTTGGAAAGAAACTAATACATTATCAGGCCCATTGCTCTAGCAGACTATTAAATATTAATTTCAGACATTAGAGTAAGTGATCTCATTGTTCCATTCAGTACTTCTCTAGAAATGAGACTTGAGCTCTTTATAAAGTTCATTTCAGTGAATTAGAATTATGGATACTAAGGATTATAAGGTTTTATTCTTGCCATAACATGTCAAATAGATCTGAAGTTCACACAGGGTAAAAGGTAAAGCTATTATTATTATTTGTGCCTAAGAAGCAGGCCTGAAATTTTAATAATGAAATGTTTTTAAAGAGAAGACTCTTTAAACTCATTTTATGACCTACTAGCTTCGTGTGTGTTGTTGACAGGTTGCTACCATTATTGGTACAAAATATCATATGTATATTTTTTAGCAAACAGTTGTGGAAAATGTTTGCAAGACTTTACACCTTGTATCTTTTAAATCTGCTTAGACTCCTTAATTATTAAGAGAGTCTCTAGATTTACTGCAATTTTAGTTGAAACTTTTATCATTTTCAACCAAGGCTTAGCAGTTACTAAAATAAATTGATCTTAGCCATTCTCAAATGAAAATGTTTGCAAAGAAAATTCCTAATTTGCATTACGTTATAAAGCTATTCCTCAAAGTTAATTAGTATTATTTTATCATTTTAAATGTCACTAAAATTCAAGGTAAATATGTTGATATCTCTTATTTTAAAAATTTAAATACAAACTAATGCCACAGTAATTTTTTCATTGCTTAACTTGATTGATTTGAATAAGGTCACTAGTATAATTGAAATTAATACCATTTGTTTAGCATAATAAACTCCATTATGAAGGTTTGGCATGGATCTATTTTAAAGTGGTTCAAGTGAGATTTATCAATTAACCCCAACCCAGTAATTTTAATGAAAATAAATAAAAGCTTATTACATTTAAACAATAAATACAATTCTACTTAATAATACTTAAGGTAATAAACAACACTGCCACTCCACTGATCAATTCATGGGTAAAGTTATGTCACTAACATGGAAAGGTATCATTTGAAAGGACTGAAACACACCTAAGGCTGTATTAGACTACATTTGAACTTCGATATGTTTAATTTGTTGTAGCCTGCAGCCTAACAACTTGATCTTTTGTCACTATGTGCACTAAAAGAGATCATATATCTCTTGTGTGCTTATGTCAGGAAAAGCACCACAACCTACTTATCATACTCTGAAAACACTTAAGAAAACAAGGCAAATCGCCTCATAGTTATTCAGTTTTGGTAAGAGTTTTATTATTGTAATCATTTACAGTGTTGCCAGACCTGACAAATTGAATTTCCTAAAAAACTGGCTCATAACTAGGCCCCTTAAATGATGTACTCTGGCCCTTACTTATTTTTATATGCAGCTTTAAGAATCATTTAAAAAGTTGTTAAGTAGGTAAACTGTAACATAAGAAGACCATATATAAGGTAGACTCATTTTAAAGGGTATATAATCTAACAAAGTATAGCAGAAATATTTTAAGATTAAACAACAGTTTTAATATAATAAAACCAATTCAATAGGAATCATTCAATTATTTATTTTAATGATAGCTGGTTAATATATAATTCTTTGATATTTTACTGTTACCCAAACTGTTTGTTAATTATTGTTTTGACTGAATAGAGTCATTGATGATTAAAATTTTTAAAAGGGTGACAGGAATATGTAGGCCTGCATATAGAAACACCAAGTTATCTTTTTAGGTACATTTGGAGCTTTAAATGTTTCAGACATATGTGACTTCAGATCTTAATCTTAACATTGAGAGTTGCAAGTAGGAAAACATTTCTCTTTTTTCTGGGGTGATATAACATTTTATATATTTTGCTTACTATAGCACATCTTAGAATGGTGTAACGTCTCCTTTTGTGATGAAAAACACTAGAACAGAGCTGTCTTATTCATCACTATATTCTCCTCACACCATGCTAATATAGTAGTAGAACTGTGGTAAGTCCTCAGTGAAATAGAATGAATGAATAAATGAATGAAGGAAAATATAGAGTATGTAGCATAATGTGTGGTAAATAGCATTGATTCTCCAAATTTGTCTACCCTTCCCTGTACTGATTTGCAAGGATGTGCTGGTAAATGTTTAACAACTGGCTCTCAGCAACAAACAATGCTCTGATATTTAGGCCCCGTTGATTTGTATGGTATAAATATACCTACCATGGCCAATTTTAGACTACCAATATGACATCACTGAATTCAGACAGGAGAAGAAATCAACTCTCATGAGTCAGCACAAGCTGGCACCAGCATACCAATACCCTTTTTTCTGCAATGTGTATATTTTCTCCCACTAGAAGCAGAGATTGCTTTCTTATCACTTTGGGATTTGGTTCGGTCATATGATTTGCTTTAACAAATGGAATTATCGTGGACAAGCAAGTGTTTTAAATGTGCTTGTATATTTGTGTTTGCTGTTTTATATTTCTTCCATCACCACCAGAAATACATGGCACTGGTCTGAGGAGGAAGAGAGACATATGGAGCAAAGTTTACCGAATTTATCACTTAAAACCACGTCCAGCCAAGCTCATTTGAAGTCAGTCAAACCTCCACCAATCTAAAGATGTGAGAACAAGAAATCACTGTGTACAATGTTAATTCCCAGAGGTTTTGTGGTTATTACACAGCAAAAACTGACTGATACATACAACAAAGAGAGTGAAGATGAAGTAAGACAGTCTGGCAAAGTATTATAGTAAAAGTCAAAGACCCATGGCCCCATTTCTCATTTTGCTACCACTTGTATGTTGTTGTTGTTGTCTTTTTAAATGAATGAGTTGTTTGTATTATTGGTCTACTTTGTTCTTTTCTTCTGAATTAAGAAGCGTAACCTCTTCATGCTTAATAGTGATATGAGCTACTCCATAATTATGGAATATTGATTTTATTGTTACCATTGTTATTTAGAAATTTGAGAAGAATCAACAGATTTTTAAACCTTTTCATTCATTCATTTTACAATTCATCCACATGTAGGTGAGTGCTTACTAAGTCTATGAGCTATGCTGAGTGTAAACAATTCATTTTTCCTTGAAGAATACATTTTTGCAACTTCTTAATTTTCTATGTATAGATATTTTCATTCTAATAATCTACTGAAATGTCTATAAATGGTTGTAGTTGTCACCAGGAGTCTTTCTCAGTTGTCAGTCTGCATGGACTTTTTCTGTAATTATAAGTTAACAGTTTTACTTTTCCTCCTTGACATTCTTTGGCTTCTGTGGAACTTCTTGAGCTTTCCATTTTTGGCTTCCCTTACTGGTTCTAATTTCCTTCATTGTAAGAGGCAACCAAAGTTCAGTCCTCAGCTCTCTATCACACTTATCTTTCTGTGCTCTAAGAAACTTCATCCACTATTATTGCTTAAACTATATTTTCAGTTCCTATGCCACTCAAGTGAACATCTCTACCCCTCATATCTTCAGGGCTATCACTCCTAGAGAATGCTGTGCATTTTCACTTAGTTTCCTTTATAGCTATTGCTTCAAACTGAAGATGACTTAAAGAGAATTTGTCCTCTTCCTATTGAAAGCTACTTCCGCTTTTTAAATCTTTATCAGTGGCTCAATCATTTCCCAATTAAGACAAACTCTAAAATAATACTTAGATATTGTTTGATATATCTTGAGATAATTAATTTTTCCCTGTATCCATTTCTATTACAATTTAGCCATGTAGGGCTCATGAATTTTTCTGGTAGCTATTAATGCTTTTTATTGATATTTATAGTTTTTTGTTTTTTTTTTAAGGAACGTAGGGTTCTACTTTTACCTTTAGAAACTAGAAATGGCTTTATAATTTGCTTTGGCCAATGTAGCATGAGCCATAATGTCATGTGCTTACATATATATAATATCTAGAGGTATAGCTTTTAACTAAGGACTGAAGCAATAAGCATGGGTAGAGATTACACATTACTAATGGTGGCACAGAAGAAAATGGGTAGATCTAGATAAGAACCAAGATTCTTTTTGGCATTACCAACGCCTCATACACACCCTGGATAGTCTATTTATGGTAGTTTTACTGAGTAAGCCACATCCATCCTTTATTTATTTAAGGCCTTAGTGATGTCTTTGTTGAGCATATCCCTAGCAAATACATGTACTGAATTGTGGCCTGTGTGTGGATTCAAAACAGAGGTGGCTTTTTGTCATATCTTAGCTTTCTTAGGTTCAAAAATAGGAAAATTCCTATTCTAGTGTATACTATTGTTAGAGTCTCATTCAAGGCCAAACAACTATTTACATATTTTTCTTCTTTTAATTTCTAACTGCATTATGATGGAATTAGAACCCCCCTCCTTTTTTTCTAAAGGAGATCAGAATGAGAAAAGATCATAGAAATACTGTTTTAGGGAACAGATGCAAAAATATTTTGAATACGTTTTCAGGTTTATAGATTAATTTTATTGAGGTACTAAATCTTTAAAGGTTTTTCATCCCCACCCCATCTTGACCTTAGCTTACCTTTCATTTGCCAAACAGAATGTAAGGTTATATTTTGCTAATAGAGAGCAAATTGGCTAGAATTATACACGTTTATTCTTATGAGGTAGAGAAACAAAATAAAGGCTAATGCTGCTCTATCCAGTTAATAACAATATCAGAGTTGAAATAATTATTCATGGGATAAAGAAATCATCTGAAAACAATTTGTCAAAGTAGAGTATGACTTTGAGTTAGAGAAAACATTCTACTAATATGAATTACAGAGAATTGCTTAAGAGAAATATGGAACAAACAATTCACTTTAGTTGCAGAAGTGTCTTCATCTATTGAACCCTAATGTCTTGTGAATGTGGCTAATAAGGTTTTCAGAAGTGCAAGACTGAAGTGTTGACTTCCTCTTAGGTCTATATTACCATTTAGTTATGTATTATATTTTAAGACTCTTAAGGGAAATGAAATATAGTAATTAAAAATCTCTTTCTATATAATAAGCACATGATGAAGGGTTATCAGATACAGTGTAATTAGATATTTCAGAGGCTTCTGCCTCCTTAAGGTTATAAACAAATGATATATATGTAACATTGATCTATGGATGCTTTCAGAGAGGCCTTCTCTACTAAAACAATTGAAATATCAACAAATGCAAACATAGAGCATAAAATTCTTTTTATTAATGCTATTCAGTACTTCAGAGATAAGAAGGGCTTGAGTAAAGAATCAACACAACACTATTTTCAAAGTCCGGATGATGTAAAAAGCATACAACTTCCATAGTTTGAGTTATCATAGTAAAATGATTTGTCTCCAGTCATTTGATATGAATGTCAAAACAATTCATCCCATTCTGTTAAAGAGATTACTATTTTTCAGTCTTACTACTCTGTCCTAAATGAGGACCCAGAAAACCATATTTAGATATCATGCCTTCATTTGTTGTGCATTTTCCACAGGGTGAGTGTAGAGGTCTGGCAGATGGTAAATTCATGGATGCTGTTTGTCTTGGGGAAAATTCACAAGTTAAGTTTCTTAAGGAAAAAGACGGAATGGATGTTTATAGAAAGATTTTGAGGAATGATGAGTTCCCAGACTGCTGGAGGTGATGCTAGCACCTGGCAGATTGAACTGATAGATTAAAGAAAGACAATTATAACACTCTACAGGGATGATAATGAAGGCAAGAACAAGGTTGCTAATATTCTTATGAATGTGGGCTCACCTAATACGTAATGTCTGAGTAAGAGAATTAAAAAACAACAGATGTTAAATTTAAAAAATGCTAGTGAGTTTCAAGGCAAATAAGTCAATTGTTTTTATTCTAAAAATGTTTTTTTCAGCTTTAAACCAAATAACTTATATTTAAAGTGGAAGATAAGTTTTTAAAAATACATATCCTGAATATGATCCATCCTAAATACAAATTCTTTATAATTACACTAACTGTAACTATAGTTTCCTCTCTTTTAAATTATTGGTTTCTTATATTTCTTTTGGGGAGAACATTAAAGAGGAACTAGAGGCTAGACCTGGGGAAAAAATAAGTAAAATTGGAGAGTTTCATACAATTGAGTAGATGGTTTTGAAAATCACCTTGGGAAAGAAAAAAGGAGCTGAGGTAAAAGTACACCTAGTTCTTGAAACCACTTTCAGTATATGTCAGCGTTAGGTGGAGGGTCTACATAAGATAGGTGCTGTATTTTGGGTCTATATTTTGATAGCAGAGTAGCTAAAGATTCAGGGTACCTGGTCTCAAATAGATTGTGGCTCCACTATTCACTAGTCATATGCCTTTGGATTATTTCCTTAACCTCAGCTACCTCATCTGTCAAAATGAAGACACTGAACATGGTTACTTACTAAAGTTGATGAAAGAATTAAGTGAGATACTGGATATAATACACTTAGCATGGTCTCTAGAAAATGCTTATGAAATATTATGGTGGTGTGTTGACTGTGATAGAGTCACAATGGGCAGGGCTAAGCCTTTTTTAAAATTATTTTTATTTCTGTTTTTAAAATGTATTATTTTTTATGGTGACATTGGTTAATGAAATTCAATAAGTTTCAGCTATACACTTCAACATGTATGCGTGGCGTGTGTGTGTGTGTGTGTGTGTGTGTGTGTGTATTTATACTATGTGTTCTTTCTGTCACCACATATCTGACCCCTTTCACCTTTATTTAATGATTTTATTTAGATATTCTTTTTACCTGGGAAGTAGATACTTAGAGTTGTGTGAATCCTTCCCGTATTTTAAATGCAGACTCTTCTGTTACTGGAATGACACTAGCAACTAAAAATGTTTTAAGCCCAGAATTCACCCATTAGCTAGTCATAGTTCTGCTCTTTCTTTTCCACTTGCTATTTTTTTCTTATTTTTGAAGACTATGTCTTTTCCTCTTAGTTTTCCTACTTTTATCCAAATTGAATTTCTTTAACTTTTTTTAGATTTATATTATCTAATATGATATTCATTAGCTACATGTGACTGTTGAGCATTTGAAATATAGCTAGTTCCTTTGAGATGTCCTATAGGGTAACAAACATACCAGATTTTAGACTTAATATGAAAACAGGTAAATAAAGTTCTCAATAAATTTTAATATTGATTATGTTTGAAAAATGTTTTATATTTATTGTGTTAAATAAAATATCATATTAATTTTATCTCTTTCATGTTACTTTTTCTAGTGTGGCTAGTATAAAATTTATAGTTACATATGTGTCTCACATTTGTGGCTTGCCTGTATTTCTCTTGGCTAGCACTGCTCTAAATAGAATAGTTGTGGAATTGAAGGAATTAAAGGAAGCGTTTACCAGAAAAAGAAAAGGAAAAAATTACATGAATTAAAAAAAAATGCTGCATTTTTGAGACAAATAGTATTTCCTTGATATATATTTGTCATAATTTCCCGCATGGCTCAAATTCATACATTCTTTAACATATATGTTCATGAACCAATATGAAAAACACATTAAACTAGGGTTCTGTAGTCCTAAGTGAAGCCTATTTTTGCAGCTCCTCACACTCTTGCCCACTTTCCTCAGGGGGAGAATGAGACGCTGTCCTTCCACTGGCATGGTTGCTTGAAAGCTAAAAAGAGAAAATTTATCCTTATACCTGAGAAGTCCTTTTGAAGATCAGTTGAAATTTCTTCACCTAAAAGCCTATTTAGCTATGCCACAAATTGCAGGTAAATTCTAATAACAAACAAACAAAAAAACTCCCTTTTCATTAATCTCTGAAGACAAGTTAGATATTTCAAAGAAGAAAATATCTCAAAGCTCAGAGAGATTTAAACTAATCTTATTAGTTCTCTTCTAGACAGAAATCTCCTGTATAGCTAAAAGTATTTCACTGAAACTAAAGGGAAGAAGACCATCATATAGCACTGTTAAATGCCTTTACTTTCATTTAGTTTAGTTCTGACTTTTATAAGGCTATAAACTGTACATGACCATTGTTTGGTAAATTATGTTTCCAGTATAGTTCCCTAAAGTACAACAGAGTCCTCAGCTCAGCATCTATATTTACTTGCTTTTATTGTGGGGCTCTAAAATTTCTTCTAGTCCATACTTCTAAAACAAATAGCTCCTATTCTTCTTGAAAGCACAAATAAGCACAGCACATATTTAAATTATTTGGAACATTTTATCCTGAATATTTGAAATAAATTTGTTGGATTAACTTTCAACCAATGAACATTTACTAACCATAATGTAAGTATTAATCTAGGGATTTCTTTAAAGAAGGTGTTAATTTTAAATGAAAAAATATATCAGTCAAGATAGCATAAATCAAGTTCCTCAATTGGCACAATTGACATTTTAAGCCGGATAATTCTTAATTCTGAGTCTGTCTTGTGCAGTGTAGGATATTTTGCAGCAGCCCATGGCCTCTGCTTTCTAGATGCCAGTAACATCCTTGCCCCCAGATGTGACAGCTAAAAAAGTCTCCAATTGGTGCCGTATGACTGCAGGGCAGAAAATTTGCCCCTTGTTGAGAACTAATAAAGTACTGAGGACTTTATAAAGTACTGTGGGTAGGGGGGTTAGTACTCAAAAATTGTAGTTAAAAATGTATTTGACTGTACATTTTTATTTTTTAAAATTTTATATACCAAATCAATAACAATAAAATAATTAATGAATGTTTACCAAGTGACAGTTATTTTGAGTGATGGGATTTCCATGGTTACCTATTTTAAATTTTTATACCCTATATCAGCGGTCCCCAATCTTTTTGGCACCAGGACTGTGCTCCCATGAGAATCTAATGCCTGATGATCTGAGGTGGAGCTGAGGCAGTGATGCTAGTGCTGGGAAGCAACAGCAAATACAGATTAAGTTTTGCTTCCTCATCTTCAGCTCACCTCATGCTGTGTGGCCTGGTTTCTAACAGGCCACAGACAAGTATGGTCCGTGGCCTGCGGGTTGGGTACCCCTGCCTTATACCATTAACATTGCTGGTATCCTGTCTTTTTTTAGTTTCTTGTTTTGTTTTGTTTCATTTTGTTTTGTTTTTATATATATTAGAAAACTGAAGACATGACAAGTAATTTGAAGCAGCCATACAACTTTTAAGTGAAACGTTGGGTCATAAACCCAGGTCTGTCTGATTAAAAACTGTGTGCTCTAATCAATTACACTATGTAATCAAGACCAATGTAAATTATTTTCAACTTCATATGGTACTCGTTCTAAGAAACGCATTTTTCTCCCTTTGTAACATTTCTCATGTCTACAAACATCTTACAGTCAATGTTGTATCATTGGCTGTTTTTTCCTTTGTCCCACTGGTGCGTGAAATAATGGTATGTTTTAAAAATGAATCATATCTTATATTCAATAAATCTTTTAGGACAGTGTCATTAGGAGGAGACAGAATCCTTGTTCATGTTGTTCATGCAGAAGCCATTATCATCTAATCTGAAACTTCAGAGCAAATCTAGATTCTTTGTTAACTCAAATAGCTATTAATAAATACCTAAGATCAGAAGGTTCTGATCTCTTTAGAGAGGTATTCATTCTCCATCTTCTTTTGTGATATGACCCCTTCTAAGAACAAGGATATTCCTTTTCCCCCACCTTACTCCAAAACCACTAGTATAGACGTTAACAAAGGGGAAATATCCAAGAGGAGAGATGAAAAAGAAGAATAAATGTTTAATTTCTCAAATTTAAATAACTATATATTTGAAAGCATATTTTTAGCAAAAAGAGATTTTACTAAGTGTATTCAATTTTAGTTTTGGGTCAACCATTTCTCCCCAAAGTAGCTTCAGTGTTCTTTCAGTAATGCTGTTTCTACTTCTACCTATAGAGGTGAGACATACCACCTAGACCTGAGAAATTAATTCATCTAACTCCCTGGTCCTAGTAATTAGCTAAAGCTATTCTAATTAGTATATTCAAAGTTAACCATAGGGCTTTACATTAAGAAACTAGGGAATATTTGAACAAAACACATTAAATTTAGAGATACTAAAGCCATCTTGCTACTTCTCTTGGTAGAGAAACTTCAAAAAGGACATAAAGACAAAACATAGAGAAACCAAGCCCAGGGGAAATTAGTTAGTGTTAGAAGTTAGACTCTTCTCTGGGCTTTTTAGTTATGTTAGTACATTCTCTTTTTTTTATGAGCCAGTTTTGGTTGCTTTTTGTCACTGGCGACTGGCGGTGGCCTAAAGGATATAACCACTCTTGGCTTTATTTATAAAAATGTCTTCTAGAGTACAAGAAGAAACTATGTGGAAAAATACACAATTGCTTTGCAAAGAGAAAAAAGAAAAACAGCTTTAGACCACTAAAACTGTTGTATGATGAACTGCTCATTGATGGGGGGTGTTTTTACAGTGGTATATTAAAATTCCCTGGCAGAAAATTTGCGATACAAAATACCATACTAGCTCCACCTCTCATTGGTTGAAAGGGTATGTCGGTACCCCCGCAATAGTGAAATCTGTATTAAATAAACACAAATATACAAATATTTTAGGAAACTTCAGAAACAGCACTGTACTGAATCAGTTGGGCAAAGTATTACTAAAGTATTATTAAAGTATTATTAAAAGTATTTATATATATATATATATATATATATATATATATATATATTTATAAAAAAGCTGTTTAAGTTTTAAAAATATAGGTTATCCAAGATAGTTAGATCTCTCTTTCTTCAATTGTCAAAAAAGGTAATTTTATTAGTCAAAATGTTTAGATCCTAGTTTTTTATTTAAGATCTACATTTTCTCATATTCCTGAGTGAAGGTTGGTATGTGTGATTTTAGTATCTATAATTATACTGGTATGGATATACTTCTATGGAGATTATAGATATCAAGGAGAGACTTTAATTCAGTTCACTAATATTTTTCTATTATTAATTTAATGTGCAAGCCAAGCTTAACAAATTGATATCTGAGACATATACTTTTGGGTATTAAGTTAAATTACTACTAAAGAAGGCATGTATTTTAATAAAAATTTTATCATGGTGTGCTAAAGAAGTTACACAGCAATAGTATCTGAAATGTGAAGAACTGGAATTTATTAATTGCTTGCCACTTCTCTGAAAATGTCTGGTTGATTTACAGAGGTGATCTCCTGTAATCTTCATAACAACTCTGCAAGCTATATTTCATTGTCTACATTATAAAGATGAAACACTTGAGTTTCCAAGAAGGTGAGTTTATAGTAACTTAAATATCTTCAAGGAAGTCTGTCTTTAAAATCTATTATTCTTCTAACTCTGCCATGGTGCTAATAAACACTCAGATTTCAGCTTTCCTCCACAAGGCGTTACAAAAATGCCAAAGAGAAAGTTATTTAACCTTGACAAGAAGGAATGAACTTGAAGAAGAAAAAGTGTTTTCTTTTAAAATAAGATTCTAATCTCCAATTCCCTGAAGCCCAAGGACTGATGATCTCTACTAAGTTATTACACACTCTAGCAATTCTAATATGCCTGCTTCTGCCTCAGTAGAAACACATGAGTTGATCAATTCCATTTGTAATTACATCTTGGAAAAGGGATTATAGAAACAAATATACTTGGCTGTTTTGTTCCCATGAGTTCAACATGAAATTAATCACTAGGCCAATCTTCCCCTTGCTTCAGTATTATTGATCAAGGCAAATCCTTTGCTAAATCTGACACATACCCATCCAACCACAGGAGTATTTAGAAGAAAAAAATGAAAATGTTTACTTCAAAAACAACTTTGATCTCTTAATGTAAAGATTATCAATAATGATTGTAAACTTTTGGTTATAATGATTAGGTATAAAATTACCTGACCTATATCATTCAGCCATTTCTGCATTTTAACTATAATTGTGCTCAATGGTGAATTCTTTTCAGTAATTCAGAAGCAGAACTAAATTTTAGATTTATTATGGTCATGTCACCAACTTACATCCACAATGTTGATTGTTTCTCATGTATTAAGAGGAGTCCATATAGGGCTGCTGCTTTGACAAATACGATAGAGAATAACTCGT
This sequence comes from Cynopterus sphinx, assembly GCA_030015415.1. Taxonomy (NCBI): domain Eukaryota; kingdom Metazoa; phylum Chordata; class Mammalia; order Chiroptera; family Pteropodidae; genus Cynopterus; species Cynopterus sphinx. Next base: position 76,531,848 of record CM057385.1, read on the forward strand.
AAAAAACTGACACAATCAGTTGCTCACTTCACATTAAATTTGACAGAATATTAAATATAGCTCAAATATTTAATACTTTGATGAAATAGATACTATATGTTCTTTCAATTAATTTGTGTAGATAGAACATAGACAAAATAAAAAAAAATTACTGCTTTTTATAAAATGTCCATTTTCTAGAGTCAGTGTTTGTACAATGTATGTCTCAGAAACCAATCTGTGGTATGTTATTTGTTGTTTACTGTGCATGAAATATATTTTTGGAAAATACATGGTGCACAAAAGTTAGATTTTCACAGTGTTAGAATTAAGTTAGAATTCTTCAAAATAAGGTTAAAGTTCTTGGAAAGGTTAGAAATAAATTTTAACAAATTTTATTTATTTAGATTTTCTTCTCAGAGAATGTCATAAGATTAGTGTTCTGTGGTGCACAGTTTGGGAAATATTTCTGTAGACTATAGAGTCTCTGCAACACATTGTCTTATAATCTCTAACTTCAAAATGTCTGCCTGATGAGCAAATATAAAATGGTTTAAATAGAAATCAGTCTCAGGCATACATGCTAAAGAGACATATTAGAAGTATGGATTGTTTTAATTTTTATATTATATAACAATACTAACAGATAATCTAACTTAGACACATACAACCAATCATTGAATATCTATGATATTCCAGTCAATGTGCATGATGCTTTTTTAAATGTTATCTTCTTTATCAGATTACAAAAGCAATACATGTTGATTGGAGAAAATTTGGAAAATTAAGTACAAAGAAAAAAAAATTGTAATATTCTTTCTTATATATTTCTTCAATTTTATCTTTTTTAATACAAAGGATTCAAGCTAATCAAGAATCTGAAAAAAAATCCATAGCATTTATCTTCAGGGTTAAATATAGATATTTGATTTATGTCATTCAGAGACAGCCATAATGCAAGTACAGTTCATAGTTCAATTGATAGGGCAGTGTCAGTAGGTTCAGAAAATGCATATTTGGTTTTAAATTTCAAAGTTTAGATCATATGATACTTTATTTTTCTAAACATTACTATAATTGATATAAATGAGATGTTTATAAAGATCTCTGAACATACTGCATAAAATTCTTCAAAGATTATATTCTATAGTGAAGAAATCAAAACTGTGGATGAAAGTGGCTTCTTTTTGCTGTATCTTGGTTAATTCTCATTTTCAAATAATGTTCAAGATGATAAGTATTCTTTAGCAAAAGTCTCAATCTTTTTAGCTTCAGTGGAGTTTTGTTGTCATAATTTTTCTAAACAATATTAACAACTGTCCCAATAACCAAATCCTGAGAACCATATTGTATATAGATGACTATCTTTAAGTGTTGTTTTTTAGCCCCTGAATTGTATGTAGTGAAGAAGAGTTAATGTGTTCTTTTCTTGTTTTTTATTATATTTTATCTTAATAGTCTAAAAATTCCATGATGAGTACTTGTCAAGTTGTTCCCATTTTAAAAGCTCTAATTTTTGAAAGATAGAATATAACTTCTGTGAAACAAATGGTACTCATCTAATTTTTTTTTTTAATTCTGAAGCCCTTACAATATGTTGTGATCATAAACCCTTCTTCACTACTCTTCTAAAGGCCATTCTTCCTCAGCAATTAAGACCTAACTGTTGTTTAATGTTGTACAGGATATTCATTTTGCCAGTTTTGATGCAGACTTGAGATACTTCAAGGTCCAAAAAATTTTTAGTCATCCATAATGACATCATTGCTAACATCGTGTCTCATTTAACAAAGAAAAAACTGGTCCAAAGTTAGATTAATTGATCTTCTAACAGTGTGCCAGAATAGCAGATTCCTTTATCTCAGCAATATGTCCATGTAATTATCTAGCCTACAGAGCACATCCAGTCATGATTTGGCCTAAATAGTTCAGGATGATAATTTGTTCTGTAACTTCATTAGTAGATTATTTCTAATATAACCAGGACATTATTTCTAATGTCCACAGGTGGACATATTTAACAAAAATATTCTTGCTATTGAATTTTACATAATTACCAATATGGTTGGGAGGACTCATTTAAAGCACCTTGATGAATTTCAGACAACTTTGTTTTTTTTATTGGCTAGCTCAAAATAGTTCATTATGTCTGGTCTTAGAATATAAGCCTCTATGAGTTACAGACATACCAGTAAATAGGTAGAGCTGTAGGAAGGACAGTTGTAGAGTTTTCTCATATGAGTGAGAAACTAGAAGTAGTACAAAGTTACAGGTATTGCAACTTCTGGCACTTTCAGAGTCATGGATGGCTTTCATCCCTTGAACCGAGGCATGTAACTGGTGGGTTTATCATGTTGGAACCAGTTGAAAAAATTACAGACGTCATTCTAGTTTAGAATGGCTGATAATTTCTTTGATAATGTCTTCATGACTTGTCTGTTTGGGGATATTCAGTTGAATTCATTGTGTCAGAACCAACCATCAGTTCCTTGCAACCCAATTAGTGAGTCCAAAGGGAATGTTTGTAGATCTGCTAATTTGCTAAAATATCAACTTCAAATTCACAACAAAAATAGCAGTAACATAGATTGTCTTAGCAACTCTAGATGTTTCTCTACTCAATTCATGTATTTTTTAAAATAAAATACAGTAGCTTTATGTTTCCCATTTACATTGAAGTCTGTCAGTGATGACTGAAATCCCTTTCATAACCAACATTCACTTTTCTCAGGATCCAGGTCTTTGTGAAGGATCTGCTTTTCAGGAGCCTCTGTTTTAAATTTTTGAATGGTTATTCTTTATTTTCTTTTTTTTTGTAAGTCAGGTGTCTGGTTGTGGTAAACTTTTTGCAGGATATCTGCTCTGTCACTCTAAAACTGAACTGGGTGTTTTGCTTTCACATTTTTGCTTTGGTTTTAATGCTGGTTTTTGTGAAATCTGTGTCTAATGCTAAATTTGTTGAAAGAAGTTTATATGCACTTTAAGGCTTTTAAAGTAGATAATTAAATCCTTTGTATCCTACTTGAGAAGCCTGTGTGACTTACTCTCACTAACTATGCATGTATAAAACTCACCTCAGAAAAGGTAGCTGTGGAATTCAGCTTTGCTCCCCTCTGCTGCTTTTTCACTTAAAGGAATAAAATATTTAGATAGTTTACCAAATTACATATTGATTTAAGTTATGAGACATTGATCTAATTTTACTTCCACATATATGTATTTCTAGTGCCAATTTGCTTGCTGGACTCTTATGTTGCCCCTGATTAAGTGCATTGCACTCCCTGAAGCTTATCATCTAATTCCCTACCAATTAACAATTCCTGTAAAATTACAATTTGACAGATTAGTATAAGGATGTGCTTTTGTGTTTCAATATATTCTTATAAGGTATCTTTTTATCTGTTTTCCTGTCAATTTCTGTTTTGTATTTTAAAATACTTTAGCAAGTCAAATGAATTAACAATTAGTCCAGGTTGGTTAGCTTTAACTATAAATATATGGTTAGTGGATTCTCGGTATCTTCAGAATCATTTGGCCTCTAGATGTAGATAGGTGAAACCTTAATAAAAAGTGTGATGTTCACAATTTCTGACTTCCAGCTATTCACTAACTCTCTTTGTATGGGGCAGAAGAAGGAAGAGAACTTTTAAAGAAAGGTCTAGAGAAGTTAAATATCAGCCCCAAGGTCTAATGGCTAATAAGTGGATTTAAACATAGGTCTCCTGACACCATAGCCTGCATCTTCTCCACTAATCAGATTACTTTTCTTTTATAGTTTACCTTGTGTTTTCATTATTTATATGTATAGTATTTCTCCCTTTTAGGTCAGCAATTCTCAAAGCATGGCTTGTGAAATATTAGCATCAGTTTCACCCAACATAGGTGTTTGAGTGTTGATTCTTGGTTGCTGTCCTAGATCTGCTGAATTATAAAATCTTAGCAGAGGTCAGAATCTACCTTAAAAATATGAGTCCCAGGTAAATCCAATTCACAGTATAATTTGAAACCATCCTTTTAAAGAGTCATTTTTGATATATCTATTTTTTACATTTCTCATTTTGGTGTCAGGCAGATGGTTGCTCAATAAATGCTTGTTATATCAAATCCTTGAGAGAGAGGTTTTTCTTTTATATTAAATCAATCAAGTAGTTGTCCATGACACTAGCTACCAGAACTCTCCTATAACTCCTTTAATGACTGCATTGCCCTTTGGTTTCTAGGGGACAATGCAGAAAACACAAGAGTAGATCACAGAATTTTAGATGGTAGGTAGACCTACTATATAAGTTATTACACTTGGATATTCTGTTACCTACAGCTAAATATAAATGACACTCTTAACTCATACTTGTATGTAGGAAATCTATTTGGAATCTTTATAGATTTTCTTTCTAAAACTTTGAAATTTCATAGGCTTATGAGACTTTTTCTTTCAATCAGAATTTACATAAATTGTGAAGAAACCTGTTTATCCAGGATAGAAAAAGGAAATGACTTAGGAAAAGATTAGATATTTTTAGGTAATTTTGCATTTTATTTTTTATAATTTTTAAGAAAATGGAGATACCAGTAACAATAACAGCAACAGTAATAGTAAATATTTTAAAAAATAATTTATTAATGATGGATTTAAGTCAGCATTCTGATTATGCTGTTATTTCTGAAAGCAGTATACTTTATTTCTTGTAAAAAAACAATATATAGTAAATTCAATGTTGTAGCCAAGACTGGACTCTGAAATAGTAAAAATATTTTTTTGGAAAAAATGGTGAAATTCAAATAATCTTCAGTTTAGTTAATGGAAATATAATATTTATTTCTTACTTTGACAAATGTATCCCAGTTGTTTAAGATGTCAGCATTAAGGGAAATTGAGGTGAACAATATGTGCTAAATCTTTGTAAACATTTCTGTAAATGTAAAGTGTTTTGAAATTTTAAAAAATGTATTAAAATTTTGTACACTTGTACAAATGTGTACATTTTCTCTCTGTGGGTAATGCAAAGTGCAAGCAACTTAAAAAACCCATTAGAACTATTGTAGTAAGGGTGATGGCCTTGAATTGTTACAGTGGTGAAAGGACCATTCCCAGCACCAAAGAACTTACGCATTTCAGGGACATGGTATACAGCAGTCCACCTTATCCATGGAGGATACATACGAAGAACCTTAGTGGGAGCCTAAAACTGTGGGCAGTACAGAATTCTATATATATATGCATACATTTTACAGCTTCTCTTTGGCATATTCAAATTGCCAGTATCACTATTCTTATGCTTTAATTCTCCTTGCTTCTCACTGACTGCTTTTGATTTAGGTATCATCAAGAGTGGCTTACCAAGATTTCTTCTTCTAAATAAGGCTCTCTCCCAGGTTGAACATGTTCCATGGTTTACCACAATCACTCCTTTTTCAATATTTGTTAACTTTTAAAAAAACATTATGAAAGAATTTTAACAATTCACCCCTAGTTTCTTTCCTTAGTCCTCTAAGTATATATTTTTTCATGTTTCTTTTCAATCTTTTATCATATGTAGGCAGCTTTCACAGTTTTAATAGTAAAACAAAAGAAATATTTTTTAAAATAATTTTATCTTGTGAGGTCATCATATTTACAATTTTAATTGCTGCAGCCTACTTCATTAATTTGATATATCAACATTTAATTGTGTTCAGCATTCAGTTATATCTGTTCCTTTTATACATATTATGGCATTGAATACCTATTATGGGTTGAATTATGTCCCTCCCAAAATTTATAAGTTGAAGTCTTATCCCCCTTTACCTCAGAATAAGACTTTATTTGGAAATAGGGTTGTGGCAGATGTAATTAGTCAAGATAATGTCATTAGGGTGGGTCCTAATCCAACAGGAAAAAGTCATGTGAAGAGGAAGGCAGAAATCAGGGTCATGCTTTTATAGGCTAAGAACTGACAAAGATTGCCAGAAAACCACCTAGAAGCTAGAGAAGATGAAACAGATTCTTTCTGAAAGCCCTAAGAATGAATGCACCCTGGGAGAAACCTTGATTTCAGGCTTCTTGCCTCCAGAACTGTGAGACAGTAAATTTCTGCTATTTAAAGCCATTCAGTCCATGATATTTTAGCCCTACCAAACTATTACAATGTCTTTGACATAATAGGTGTGATCAGCGTTAATCATTTTTTCTTGTTTTTGGTTCAGTGCCTTATTCACAATTGCTTATTCAGAATAATTTTGGTTAATTCCCCAGTTATAAAGGTAAATATACCTCAAAAATCATACGTATTTACATTATATATGCTTACATTATATGTATTTATATGTAAATATGTATATTTACATACTAAAGTGCCTTTAAAAGAGTTTTAAAATATTCATGTATCAATGAACTCTTTCCCACTTATTAAAAATTAATGACAGCCTTAGTATATCCTATCATAATCATTATTCTTAGATATTAAATTATTATTTTGAGTAATTTATATTAATATATTGTTTCAGTAGCCTTATGAATTTATGGCCTTTTCATAGATTCAGCTACTTTCAGCAATCTATAATTATTATTATAATTATAATTATTTCTAATAATAATTCTTGTCAAGAGTCGATCATTTAAAAGGCTACCTTTTATTTTCAGCATTATCCCTGTCATTCTTTGAAGAAGTTTTTATATATAAGGACAACTGCAAGTTCTAGATATAATCTAAATTTTCCTGCCTCACAAAATGAATCATCCCTCCTCATTTCTAGTAAAGAATGTTATTAGAGAGGGAAATCTGAGTGCAAGCTGCACTCATTAGTGTTGTTGGTAAACAACAGTGTTGCTTCAGTCAGTAAAACTATCAGTTTCTATCTTTGTATTTAACATGTTTCTGCTCTTTCCTTTGAAATCTCAAAGACTGTTATACTTTTGACTACTTTTAAAATAAGAAGATAAAGTAGGCAGCTGTATGCAAAATGGATGGTAGAGAATGTCCTGGAAAGGTGTGTTTACTAGGATTCTAACATAAGCAAAAAAGGAATGTATTAGAAGAGTTTCGATTTAGCTCACAGAATTGACAGAAAGTCTGATCATACCAGGTATAAGAACTCCTAGGAACTAGAGGAGCACCATAAGGTAGATGGAAATAACTTCCTGATTGTCACTAGCATGTTTCTTTGCTGGGGGTGAGGGTGGGGGAGAGTAGAGACTCTTCACATATAATCCTCCTAAAAATGCCCACAGAGTGTGCAATAAAGTGCTGAGTAATAGAAGTATGCTAAAAAGGTGGCTGAGCCACCAAATGTATATGTACTGCAAGGACAAAGAGCAGTTTGGGGGCTATTAAAATGATCAAGGTACGGATAGTGGACAGAGAATAAAAGGTGATGAGCAAAAGAAATCAGAACTATTTGACTGTACTAGAAACTCTTTTAAGAAATTATGAGATGCAGAGACTCATGGCCATGGACAATAGACTGGTGGTTAACAGAGGACTGGGAGAAGAGGGGAGGAGGGATGTAAATGGGATAAAAGGGGTCAAATATGTGGTGACATTAAAGAATTGAAAATAAATAAATAAAATAAATTTTTGTTGTAATAAAAGAAATTATGAGATGGCATTTCTAAACATGATATATTAGACCAAATAATTTTCTCCTTTACAAAACCTACCAGGTCACAGATTCAGCAAAGGCATCATTCTACCATTGACAGAAATTATAAAGAAAAATAAAGTGTGTTGTGTATTTTGTTCAATATATATATTTTTGTTGTTGTTTGTTTTGTTTTTTGGAAAACTATGGTAATTTGTTGAGAAACTCGTTTAGATATTTAACTGATGATGTATTAAGTTTTTCTTGAACCCAGGATTTATTTTAAAATAAGAACAGAGCAAGAATATTGTAGCAATGCTATCACTGTTATCAGTAAGGGGCAGGAGAGAAGAAATGAAATGACTTGAAGGTTATAAACCTGTTAAACCTGGTTGGTATTCAGGTAACTGAAAGGATTGGACTACGTTCAGGGCAGCAGATTTTGGAACTGACTTTTATTACAGTCACATTTAAAATAATGCATTTGGATAAGATCATTAAGAGAGAAAGTTAAGAGTTAGTGAAAGAATAATGATTCTTATATTTAGGAGGAAGAAAGAAAAAATAATAAATGTGGCAGAAAAGATCCTTTCCTTTTTTACCCCTAAGAACAAAAGAAATGTCTTTTTAAAAGATAAATCAATATGGTCTCCAATTTTATACCCACACATTTATAAGGAGATTAACTTTTTAGAAGAGTGACTGCTATACAATTGTCAAAGCACTTTGGAATCTAAGATTAAGAACAAAAGAAATAGGGATCTTTTAGGAAATGTGATGATGTTCTTAGGATGTGAGGTTTGTAATTAGAAAGTTCTAGGATTTAATTCTGGTTCCATAATTTATGAACTTGGGCCAGTTGCTGAAATTTTGTAAGCCTCATTTTTCCTCATCTATAAAATGGAAATACTAATATCCATCTCCTAGAGTTATTTTCAGATTTATATAAAATCATACATGGTATACTTTCAATAATAAGTTTTTTAAGAACAGAATAACTTCAAAGAGCAGTTTTCAAATGCTTTCTCTTATATGACACATTTGTTATATTGCCATAACGCCCACATTTAACAGGCAATTTATATTTGGGTATAATAGAAATAGATCTGACTGATATTTAACAAATTACCATTAAACAGTCCTCCGGTAGCTATTATATAAAATGTGACTGTGTGTTGTCTGTTTTAGTCATTTTCATTTCCGTTCCTTCCTTGTAAAGCTGTAATATTTCCACAGTCAAGGCCTACAGTTTATTTTATTTCATTTTATTTCATTTTTTTAGGCACAGCAACCTGTGGTTGACCTCACAGATTACAAGGACCTTGTTAGCTTAAAATCTCTTATTTTTTATTTTTTATGTCTACAGTACCTCATCTTCCTAATTGATCTCTTATTCAGGTACTAACCAGGCCCGGCCCTGCTTACCTTCTGAGATCAGATGAGATTGGTCTTGTTCAGGGTGGCATGGCTGTAGGCAAGGCCTACAGTTTAAAACATGAACATGGAAGCAATAATCAAATTCTGGGCAAAGATAAAATTTACAGGCGGGCCTGGAAAAAATGAAATTCATTCTGTTTTGTGTACATTCATTTACTCATAGCTTTCAAGTTTTGTGTTCATTGGGAAATTTGGAATATCTTTACTTTCATCAAATGAATATTTTCTTTAAATTTAGTGCAATGGGAGAAGGAAGAAAGCAATGATGATTTTGAGCACCAGAAAATACAAGACAAAAAAACTTAATTACATGTTTGTGTATGTGCAAGCACATACCAGTGGAGAGAAAAAGTTGTGGGAAATAATTTAAAAAGGTTTTTTAATTTTTGAAAATAAGCTTTAGTATTTTCAATTTAAGCTATGTATTGTGTGCAAGGCTTTTCAAATATCAACCAGTGAAATACTGACTTGTGGAATCAGAATTAGTATGGAAATTAAAGTTTGCCAAAAATTTCAAATTTTTGCTTTGAGTCTTTGATTTTCTCCTGTGAGATCTATATAAATTGTCACCACCTCACCCAAGTCTACATTTTGTTTGTAGTGGGATATTAGCTTTTATAAAGCTTCACTACTCCTCTGCCTCAGAGCTGTTCTTATTGCTGAAATACCTCTTTTCCACCCCATTAGGATATATCATTAATTTCTACATATTCTTTATATTCCAGTTTAAATGTATCTTCCTTGGGAAAATCTTTATAACCCACATAGATTGGATCAGTGCTCTTCGTTATTAGTCTTTATAGACTATGTCCTTTTCATTCATATACTTATCACAGGGCTTAGTAAACTGCTTTACAAAAAGAAGCACTTAATAATTACTTGCTCAATGAACAGATAAAGAAAGGTATATGTAAATTGGCCTTCAGAACACTCAGGTGATATTTGATCTTGCCATACCACCTGGATCCCATGAAATATATTTTTTTCTTCATACATGAATATTTGGTTTTAACATTTTACTGTGAATTTATAATGCCATATCTGCTCTTCTTTAATCACTTCCTAATTTTATATTTGTAATTATAGGAAGGTGACAATGTATGTCAAATTTATAATTATTGATTGATCAGCTCCCAGATAATAGAACATCAATTTTAAAAACCAATATTCAACTTCCATGAAACTGTGTAAAAGAAAATCTCTGGATTACAGAATTCAACATATTTTTAAAAAGAAAAAAAATCATTTTGGCTATACTTTTCTTTCTGAAGTATACAGTCTTTTTTTTCTTTTTAACAGTATCTGACCTATTTTTAAAACTACTTGATGAACAAAAAAATATATCACCTTTTCCAATTTACTAAAAATGGCTAAGAATGAAATTATTAACAGTAAAATGATGTCATTATTTAGTCACTCATTTTGCTTGCCTTTTTAAAGAAATGCTACTTTAAGATCTGTGCACCTGCTGGAGAAAAAAGTAGAAGAGACACACTTGCTATTTTCAAAACAAGCTAATCTTATAAGCAAGTCACATAATGTAATTATTTGAATTTTAAAGAAAAGAGCTATTCAGATTCAATATACCCTCGTTCTTAGGCAAAAAAAAAAAATGTTATAAAGATGGAAAGATAGATAATATTCCACTACTTTACTTTTGATCTTGAAATTTATGTTCAGTAAGGCTCTTGTCAGTTTGAGACTTTATAAGTTTTTACCTTTTATTGTGTTTTAAAATTTCTACCGATCCCCATTTAAAGATAAATATCCAAAAAGAACCTGCAGAAAAATAAAATTCATTCAGCATTATACAAAATTTTGGATTTATTTGTGAGCCTCAGATTCAAAGAAAAGTTACAATAAGCTATTGAAGTAACCAATTCAAACATCCCACAAAGAAGGAACAAGCACAACAGCAGCTTCCAGCTTGGGTACAAAACATTGAAGCAAATTGTAAATGATCTGGGTGAGATCGTATTGAAAACCTCTTACTACTTTCATAAGGCTGTCCATTGAGGTGCTTCTATTCTTTTTGTTTTCTACTGTTTCCATTCTCTTTTCTTTCTTTTGAAAAAAATTCAAACTGATAGCTTTTTAAAAATTAAATGTTTTCATTTCTATTAGAAAGACTACATTTACAATTTACTCATCAACTTGAATTAAAGATAACAAAACACAGAGAGTACATAATTAAGAACTTCGTTACATACATATAATGGGCAATGGGCAACTCATGGTTAAATGCTATGATTCCAGAGATATCTCTGAGGTAATTTTTAATTCTCTATATGCATTATACTTTTGGGGGCAGCTGTCCCAATATGTTTATTTTTCAATGACAGAACCATAGTTGACACTATAGAATTATAAAAAGAAAGGCACTAGGTTTGGTTGACTTCATATCTGTATAACATTTTAATTCTTCAAGGAAGTGTCTACATTTTTATCTCAAGATAAACTATATAATTTTGGTACCAAGTGAAATGTTAAAAATTATGCTTTTTTTCAGACTGGGTTCTGTAGTCTGATCTGGGACCCTAATTTTGATGCATGTTATTTGAATACATGTTACAGATAAGAGAGTATTCCTGGCAAGAAAAGAACATTACTAGATATTTAATATTAGAATTAAAAGGAGTAACTGATCAGACTAAAAATAAAGAGAGTAGCACCAAGAAATTTGAAGCCTACTCTATACAAATCATGAGTATAGAGTGGTGATTGTGGTGATGGTGGCAATGGTGTTGTAGAAAATACAGCACAAAGTAGAATAAATTCAAATTATCTTGCTTTAAAGAGGCATAAGAATCACTAGGCATAGAGAACAAATATGCTACAATATTTTGGATCAAGGATGGAAGAGAATGGATATCATTTAATAATAGGTTATTTATTGAAATATTTTCTGGCCTGTTGTTAAAGGGTGTGAGGGACCACTTTGAAATTTCATACTAGAATTTAGTTGGTGGTACATATTTCACTATGATGTTTCTGGAATATAGGCAGTCTAACACAAGCAAATGTCATGCTACGGCAAGATGATTATTTAGACTGAACAGTAAGGATATTCATAGAAATATGATGGTGCTACTTGAATGGTTGAAAGATTAATTACAAACAGGATGTGCATAAGACACTGTTTCAAGAAAATGATACAAAATTTCAGAAGCTACAAAGATTGAAAGGAAATTTTTTCCTGTAAATATTATTGAATAAAAATTATATTAAAACAAGGTATGTTACTGGTCAGCAGCAGTTTCAACCCAAAAGCCCTATAAAATAGTCCTACTTCAGCAGTTCTGGGCCAGCTAGTTCACCAATATAATTGTTGGAGTGTGGTGTGAAATGATGTAGAACGAAAGTCTTGGAAACAAATAGATACAGGTTTGAGAATAGCTGTGCCACTCACTGGTCAAGTAAAACTGAATAGGAAACATAAATATTTATGTGGGACAGGCATGGGTAATGCAGATAGGGGTAAATTATGTTAACCTTTATTATGGAGAGATATGTGCATGATGTACTTGTGTTGATAATTTAACGTACTACATTTAACATGCAACAACTTCATAGCTTATATTCTGTCACTTCTCACATTACTCTGATATTCTCATTTGCACAGATGTAGAGCAAGACATACTTTAAACTTGCTACTTCAAAGTTTGATATTTGGCAGTTAAATATTTTGTATATTCAAAGCTCAGCCCTCCTTTTTTTTCAACTTTCTTGGTTGACTCTTTTCTCCTTTTGCTTAAGATAATACCCTTGCCTAGGGAAAACATATGCATGCTCATGAGATGAGGGAAAAGAGGTGGCTGTTTCTTTGTCCTTGTGCAAGCCTGTGAAGGGTGTCCCATTTCCTAGGCACTGACCTTACGACTTTCCCAGTCTCTGACGATGGCAGGTTACAACTGGTCTTTCAAAGTGCAAGAATCCACTATTTTAGGCTGCCAATCCTTCCAACCTTCCCATTACCTCAGATGGGAAAGAACTTTAATAGTAGTTTTCAGTATATGGAGATTACTGGAGCCAGATGGACCATATATTTAAAATATTTTTGAGAAACTTTACCGGAAAAACAATTCTAGAACATCCTTTGTTTAAGCTGTAAAGTAATCTTTGGACCCCAAGCAGTGCTTGAACAAGGCACTGTACTTCATCAAAACTTGTATTATCATTTTATCCTCAATGTTGAACTTTTAAATGGAATTTTAAAAACATTTATAATAATGTCTAATAGATTCACTTTTAAAAGAATGAAATTTTGAAAATCTTTACTTTGTTTCTATATATTCGATGAAAAATATGAAATCATTGTTCAATTAAGAAAACTGATTTTCTATTTGAAGTACCTGATGAAATATAACACTGGGTTCACTTAACTGTTTAATTTTTTTTTATTTTGCTAATGTAGCCAACACATTAACAGTTTTCTCTTCATCTTTCTAAAATGTACCTGGAATCTTGAAATTTAAATTGTGCAAAGTTATTTAATAGGATAGTCACTTGATCTAAATGAAACATGTTTCACAGAGTAATGTATAAATCTTCTGCTGTAACATGGTCTCCAGGTACAGTTTTCTCTAAATAGCTAAATTCTGGAATAACTGCTAATACTCCTTCAGTATATTTGCATTTTCTGATTTCCTTGTGATCAGTGATATCATCAAACTCCCGGGGTGGATGGGAAAGTTCGGACCATTTTTATGCCAGTAACACAAACTCAGTAGTTAATGATTTTTATTAATCACGAAATTTTTAAGTCTAATGTTGCCAAAGGGTTTATGGAAGGGAAAAAAGTGTTACCATACAACAATAACAAAATGCCAGGCATGGAATATAGGATTAAAGAATTTCATTTTGATCAGACTGAGGTAACTTTCCCTAGCTCCTTGTCACTGAACACACTTCATTTTGTCAGTGAACAAACACCCTATGTAGTGTCCTTGTAAGGAAGACTTCATTACATTATATCTAATTGGTCTGTTTATTGCTGGTCACGTTTAAAGATAAAATAAGTGTAAAAGGGAGACTTAAATATCTATTCTTTTTACATACTACTAGACACATAGCAGGAGTGCCAAGTACAAGTTTTTCAAACTATCAGAGCTTATTTTCATTCAAATATTAATAACAATGCCTCATTTAAAAAATGAAAACTCTGGTATAAAGTTGAACTGGATGGGATTTTGGGTAGTAAGCTTAAATTCAGATTCTCCCATGCAAACTGGAACATAAAGTCATTTACCTTATAGGCCCCTCATGGTCTCTCTCTCTCCTTTCAAGTCTTATTTTTGTGTCACCATGCCACTTATATTAGTTATGATAAGCTATACTAATGTAAAAAAAAAAAAAAGGGCAGACCAAAAATATATAATGGCTTGATTATATTAGACATTAATTTTCATTCATTTAATCAGGTGAGTATTCCTGATTAGAGGTTGGTTGTCTTCTTTGCAATGATTCAGGGATTCATTCTTCTTTCTTCTTGTGAATTTACCTCTCTCAAAGGCCTTGTTGACATCTTCATCCAGCTGTGGAAGAGAGACATTTGCATAGAGAGGACATATCTTTTTAATAAAAAGCCTTGATTTTGATCTGTAAAAGGCGTATGTAATTTCTGATCACCTTCCATTAAAAATTCAGTCACATGGACAGATATAAATGCAACAAAAGTTGGAAAATGCAGTCTAAGATGTGCTCAAGAAAAGAAAGATATGAGTTTTGGTGAGTGAATAAAATTTGACAATATTGATATTTTTCTCCCTTTTTGATATTCTCTGATCAACAAATGTAATTTTTAATCTTTTGGTCAAATAGGAGCAAATTTATCACATCCTTAAGAGTGATATTCTAAAGTTGCAATGAATGTACCTACCTCAAATTCAAGATGTCTTGAAGATGCATGCATGATTCTCTTCATCTGTTAAGGTCTTATTTCCTCTGGTGACCTGTAATGAATCAAATATGAGTTATCTGTCTTTACCCTCATAACCAATTTATAATGATAGAGCAAAGACAGGTTTATTGCAAATACATACATACATATACACACATACACACACAACAGTGTGAAACATACAAAAGTTACTTGTGTATACCAGTGTTAGAAAGCTCTTGTGCAGGCAGGTGAAAGCTGTCAGCCTTGGCAGGGGAGGCATTTCCTCGACTAGATGTAGGACGTTCTCTGTGGGAGGCTCTAGCTTCTGGGAGGTTCATCTTTGTTTTCAACCATGAACACATAAGTTGACGATTGGAGAGTGCACCCACTTTGGGACCTGTACAGCTTATGCATCCTATTTCTTGCTTGTGCACTGCTTAGGGTCCAAAGATTGTTTTATAGCTAGGTCAAAAGTTGTTCTAGACTTTATTTTCCCTCCTCATTGAAGTTTTTCAAAAGCATTTTGGACATCTGATCCATTTGACTTGAATTATCTCCAGAACTCTTAACGTTCTTTTCTACTTAATTTTTAAACCTACTTTATTTCTCCAATGCCTGTATTTCTCCCTCTCTCAATTTATTAATGACTACTTTGAGGCTGTCTAAAGGAACAGCCATGGCTATACCCTTTTTCTGAACTTTCCACAGAGCTGAGTTCCATTGTAAAAATGAGAGGTTCCGATGGGTATTCACTGCTTAAACTTCCAGTCGTATTTCCTACTCTTTGAAATTCTCAGAAGCAGTCAAACTTTGGAAATATACAAATTTCTAGCCACATTCTATTACCTTTAATTTCTGCTTGCAAACTAGAAATTCCTTGCCTCATCTTATCTCTTTCTTTAAATACCTATTACAAGCAACAGGAAGCCAGGAGTAAGCACTAAAATTTAATTCCTTTTGGTACCTACCCCTAAAATTAGAGGCTCTACAGGCATAAAGTCTGCCTTCCTAATTATTATTAAGGCAATACTTTAAGCATATTATTTTCCCCTGCATAACATAGGTCTCTAGCTTTCTGGCAAAATATATAATTGATTTTCATTCAATGCTATATATTTAAATTTTGTCCTGGTAGTACCTCACTTTAAGTTGTACATTTCTGTATTAGTTATAGTAGGCTAAATTTCAGTAACAAACAACAACATGCACAACATTTCAAGAGTAGTAGAAGCATATTTCTCACTTATAATAACTCAAAGTGAGTATTCTGATTGGCTAGCCTTTTCCCCCTATTCATTAATTTGCAGACCTAGGTTATTTTTCTTTTAGACATCTACCAGCCTCAAAGACTTGTCATCATCTTCATCCAACCAAGAGAAAGAGAATTTGAAGAACTAGAGCATTTGATAGAGAATCCCTTCAAATAATCTATCTCTTTGACCTGAAAATACCTGAAAATAGCACAGATTGTCTATACCCATATTCCACTGACTAGTTTCAGCCATATTACTAAAGCAAGCCACAAGAATGACTGTAAAAATATGATCTACCTTGTGAGCAGACAAAAAGGAGAGTGAATCTTGGAGAGCATCTAGCAATCTTGCCACCTTTTCCCACATTCTCTGTGTTGCAGCTACAGCAACCTCCCTGCAGGTCCTTGATGATGACATATTCCTCCTGTAGTGATTTTTTTTTCTTACCTTCTGCCCAGAATGCTCTTTCTACCACCTCTATGGTTGTATTAACTCTTAGCTCTACGATTTTTTTTCTCTCTCAAGGAAGTCTTCTCTGTCAGGTCAATTTCTGGTATCTGTGTTTATAGGAGCAAGTACTCTCACTTCAGTGATACTTTTCACAGCTGTCATCAGAGAGCTCTGGTTCTGCTGTGCATAATTGTAATACCACCACCAAAGCGCAATGTCTAGAATATCACTAGTTATTAATTGTTGAATAAATAAAATGAATTAATGAGTATATGATGTTCTAAGGGCTTATTGCTTAGATCAATTGGTGGAAGTTATATCATCATGCCCCAGTTTTGGCCCCATTAGTGACAGGAGGAACAATGTTGGGTACATGTAGAAATTTGAACAGATGTTTCTGAGATTAATTTCTCTATGCACAAAGTTATAAAGATGATTTTTAAAAAGCATATAACTAAATATAGAGTGAGAAATGAATACAGCTGATGCTTTGGTACTTGATAATAAAAGAGGAAAAATAAAACGAAATGTTAGATGGTATTAATATAATTATTATTTTCAGTACTTTTGTACTGAACTAAGTAAGTTTTTCTAACTTAGACCAACTGAATGTAGATATTGTTGGTTTGAATTTGTATCTTTGATAATTCCTTTTCTAACATAAAGATGTTCAGTGGTATATAAAAGGCCTGGGAAATATTTTTATTACAACATAGAGTGTATACATAGTAATGAGAAAATAGAAATACCATTTACAATTCAGTGCTAGAGTGACTTGAAGTTAGAGGAAATTCGTCTGAAGTCAAGGTTTTGTTTCAATATAGTAGACTTTTATAACTTTTATTACTAATATTGAACTATAGATTAACTTTATTAGACTAATTGCATATCATTTCTGTCTGACAGTTGGCAGTTTGGAGTATCATTTATTTAACACTTCTGAATTCTAAATTCTCACCACTTACTCACCTATGAACCTGGAGTTTGTATATATTTCTCTCACCAGTGACAGGAGATACTGAGAATTTGTAAAATTTTGGTTCCTTAATTTATGTGAGCAAATATCACACCTTTCTCTAATAAATTATATTTCCTTGAAAATTTCAAATACTAATCTTGATCATAGGGGCATTGAAAAAATTTGAAGACCAAAGTGCTGAGAATTTAGAACTTGAATTCAAAATATACAAATAATTAATAAAATTTCATTCACTCATTTTAGAAAATATTTTGCTAGGTCTGTTTTGTGTATGACACAAAAGATTCTCTACTGTCATAGAGCTGGTATTTAATGTGTGTTTTTCCAGTCTTGCAGGTGATACTATTTTATATGGATACCATTAGAGGCCAGGCACTATACTAAGTGTTACGATGAGGAAAATTAAGAGGACATGCTCCCTGACATCAAGGAGCACACAGACTAGTTTATGGAGTACTTTAACTGGCATTTTCTGAGGCAATACGTGTTAAAATAAGCTTGGAAAATTATCCAGATAATTGCTGACATAGCACTTTTTAGCATGAAAACTTTTTTCTGGACATCCCTGCTGTAGCCTCTGGACTTCCCCCACATGCAAATGTGTCAAAGCTAAAGTTTGTATGTGTTACTACTCCTCATGTTCATCTTTTCCCTAGATGAGCCCCCAAATCCCTAGAATCCTTATAAAAAACTGTTTGCCACAGAGACAGACAAAAGCCCATTCAATCCATTTTGTATAGCAAGTGCTTGAAATTATAATTTCTGGAAGGAGAAATCAATTTCTGGATAGGAGGAAAACAATGGCAGTCAACACGTAATAGTTGAGATGACTTGGTGGCTGATACATGTGAAACACATTCTGTATTCTACTAGAAATAAGAGAAAGATTTTTCAGTGAGGCTGAATTCTTGACAAATAAAATAAAATTAAGTCAGAAAATAAACATACATTTCATGTTTATGTTCCATATAATTAGAACTTCTACTTGTCAGGATTCCCTACTATGGAGAGTGACCCATCAAAACTATATGTAATGTCATAAACCCAGCATCCTAGACTATCGAAATTTTCATATGAGCAGGGATTCTTAATATTGGATCTGTGTGACAGATTCTTGGAAAGGACTCAGGAAGATGGCTTCATAACACATCTGAATTTGAATGCAAAGATTTGTGAGTACATGTGAAGTCAGCTGGTGGTCTCTTAATGTCCAACCCCTCAATCTTCCTTAGATTCCCCAGCTTCTCTTGCAGTTGATGTGGTCAGACATTCCAGACATTCCTGGGGAGTAAGATAAAAATTCTGTGGGATGCCTTTAAATAATAGAGGATGCTTTCTTTATCCTTTCTTTCCACCTGCTGGTTGGAGTATAGACTAAATGGCAGGAGTTGAAGTATTTCCTGGGGCCATGAGCGGTCTCAGAAATGAAAGCCTTACACAGTAAAGACGTAAGATAGAATTGGCTTGGTTTCCCACTATCATGTGGATGCCAAATTACCCCTGAACTACTTTTCTCCAAGTTATTACATGAAAGAGAAATGATCTTCTATCTATTTTAAGTTTGTGATTTTCTTATTTCATCCTAACCTATTTCTCATTGACACAGTGCATTTTTATGGGGAGTATTTCTACATTATTCATCCATTTCTCAAAAAAGGCCTTTGATGGCAAAATATTTACTAAGTTCTTGACTAGAAGAACATGTAAACCCTAATGTAACAGAGTGTGGTAACAAAAATAAAAATTAAACTATCTGACAAGTCTTTTTGTGATTTTGATGGATATTAATCATTTGATAATATTGAATAAAAGTTGAAGTGACTAGTCACTCTGTAGTCAGATGTCCAGAATAGGTATGGTTCATACCTGTTATGAACCAAGTACTCAGAATTTCTGTCATTTTCTCTATGAGCCTTAATTTACTGCCATTTAAGGGTACTGGGACAAAGTATATAGTTATTTGATGCTGAGCAAAGATTAATGGAAAGGGGCCATTTGGAAAAAAAATATGGTTGGAAGTGCATAGGAGTTTTGAGGTTAACGAAATACTTCATCAAATTTGGAAATATTCATTTTGGAGGTGTTTGAGGATAAAAACAAATTGTGAGGAAAGGAGAAGTGGATTAGCATTTGAAGTTTAGTGTATAGAGTGTATGATGTATGTTACTAATATATGATGAATTAGTTTATGATGTCCTATGTTTTTCTTAGCTGGTATTTCTCCTTTGGTCTTATTTTTTCTTTCTTTTTTAAACTTAGTTCTAATTAATTATTGATTGTACTGTGAGTATGCTCATAGTATTTTGAGAGCTGGTGTTACTGTTTAACTTATTTTCTCTTTAAAAGTTTCTCTACTCTTTTTTTTAATTGAAGTAAAATAAATTTCCTCTACACTTAAGTATAACTTTATAACACTTAGTAATCCAATATTTTCCCTGAAAGATAAGTTATATTTAAAAATAAATGTTACTAGGAAATTGAATGAATAGTTACAATTTATAAACTTGTGAAAATATTTGTAAAATACTTAGATAAGTATATAGTACCTTATTTAGGGTATAGATATCAGCTATTGTTGTTGTTAATTGCTATAAAATGCCAAATTTAGTAGGAAACAGATATGTATAGATACTTCCAGTTATATCTCTAATGATAGATATCTGGATAAAATATCATGTTCAAATTTTTAGCAATTTTGAGATATAAAGAAGAATAGATAATTTGTATAAAAATACTATTAGCTAAGAGAAAAACATTAAATAAAAATTAAAGGTGTATGCACAAATTTCTGTCAACGATTTGCTAAAACCCATAGGGCAACTTTTCTTAAAATTTAAAGAGTATTTTATAGAAAATACATATAAATGAAGAGTAGAAAAATAAACCATACTGTTTCATCCAGTAATAACCACTGTTAGCAATTTCATATACATATGATATTCAAATGGATACTATCAAATGGGATATGCAGTTATTTCATAAGCAATTAGTGTTGATTTTATGCATTTTTCTCTAAATAATATATCTTGAACATCTTTAATTACTGTTCAACAGCATTATTTTAAGACTGAAACTGTTATTTGTATATGATATAATTTACTTAACTCCTTGGATTTGTCATTTATATTAATTGTAACTGCCCCCCATGTATATAATTCTGTAACAACATCTTTGCATAAATATTTGTACAAGCCTTGATTTCTTTATCATAAATGCTTAAAGGGTTGAGGTACATATACATATGAATGAGATTCATTGGGTGTCCTGCAAAATTTTGTGTAGGCATCTCGTGTCAATTTGTATGCCACATAGCATTGTATGAGATTGCATTTTTAAATACCCTGGCTAACAGTGGGTAGGAATTTTCCTTTTTCCCTTTTTTCTTTCTGACTTATATTTTTTCTTTCTTCTTTCCCCTCCTTTTTCTTCCTTTTCCTCCTCTCCCGCATTCTTACTATCTCCCCATTCCTCTTTGCTATCCCTCCTTTAGTTTTTCTTCCATTTTTCCAATTTAATAATGAAAAAAAAGGACATGGTTCCATAGTGTAGCAGTTAGCACATCCACTTTACATGCAGAAGGTCCTGGATTTATATCCCTGTGGAGCCATAGTCCATGGTCTATGGGTGTGCCACCTTGAACAAGCCCGATGTCTGATCTTGAGGCTGAGTAGGGTCAGGCCTGGTTAGTACTTGGATGGGAGACCACATAGGAAGACTAGGTGCTGTAGGCATAAAAATTTTTTTTAAATAATAGTAAAATATTTCACATAACTGTTTTTAATTTTACTTAAATTACTAGAGTTTGAACACTTTTACATTTATTGTTTATTTACATTTCTTTTGTGAACTTTTGGTTAATTATTGATACATTCATTTTTATAAAGCTCTTTAAAACTAAAGATGTTAACCCTTTGGCAAGAATTTAAAATTTTTAGAGAGTCATTTCTAATAATTTTAAATTTATTAATGTCTACTTACCCATTAAGAGATTTTGGAGGTGTTCATCTGTATTTCCTTTCAATATTTTTTATATTTTTGTTACTTTTATTTTTCTATTTTTTTTCCAAAGGATTTGAAATATTACTCTTTCTCATGGTCTTAATTCTTAAGTTACTAAGATATGTTTTCAGGCTCTCCTGCTCACGCTTTCTCTCTGGCTCTCTTGCCTTTTGGGTTATCTGTGTACCTTTTTCTGTCCTTGTACCACACTTTTAAAAAGTGTAATGTCTTTATACTATGTTTTAATATTTTCAAAGTTAGTTACACATTACCATTTCATTATCTTAGTTATTCATACTCATTTATTCCTTTCATTGACAGATACTCTTCTGGGAGAAATGTTGCATGATTTCAAAATTATGTCAATATCAAGAATACAAAGGTCAGAAATTTAGATTCATTCAAATTATCACATAACTGGAACTTTAACACTGTTTATAGACAAATAGAAAATTGACCTAAAGGCCTTTTATATTTTCAAACAATTAAACTATTAAATATTTTGTGTATTATAAAGGGTACTAAAATCTCATGCATATTCTAAGCATTATGAAAATGAAAGCAGAAAATTTATACTGGACATTGAATTGTCTATTAGTAAAACATAGATTAATATGACAAAGGTGATTTGTTACTGAGTTTTAGGTGGGTTTTAATGATAATTTATGATGCAGTTACTAGAGGAGAAAAAAATAAATGAATCGTTATACTCAGTATATGTCACAAAATGTTGTCAGCTATAATGCAATCATTTAAATAAATGGGACTAAATTAAAGTTAGCAGGCAATCTTTTGGTGACTTAAATTTTTTATTGCTCTAACTTTCAAAAAAAGGCACCATTCACCCAGCACATTATCTGTTACCAACAGGAAAGCTCTGTTAAATATACAAGGGAAAGCTCTTTAGAAATTTAAAACAAAAAAACAAACAACAAAAAAAAACCTCCTTATAATAGCAAACAGATTTTCCCTCTAATATTCATGATATTTAAATCAGAAACATTCCTTATTAGAGCTGCTTATTTTAGTATTTTTCAGTCTTAAAAAGAATCATACTATTTAAATAAATGATCAAAATCCTTTCAAAACTGAATTTTTAAGAAAAATGCTATGGCTACCACACAAAGTAAAAGTTTTTTTGTGTGTGCGAATTTCAAAATAAATGCTAAAGGTATTTTCTTTGCATTATATTTCAGCTTGATGAATATAAATAACAATCACTGATGACAATTTATATGAAATAAATTTATGGTTTTGTAATAGACCATAATACTTTAGTTTGTGAAAATTACAGTCATAGTTATTTATAACAAGAAGGGAAAAACAAGAAATACAGTGACAGGTAGAGGGGAAAAAAATAAAAAAATAAATAACAGTGATGAAGATTAGTTTCAAAAGATAAGAAAATACGTGAAAATAAATCTATAACAGAAATCCTATGCTATACTGTATATATTTACTACAGTTCCTTGTGCTGACTGATACCACATTTTTCTCTGCACAAAAATTACGTATGTTTTATTCCCTTTGAGTTATATTAGTTAGAAAAAGATGCTGAGTTTCAGTTTCTGGTGTTTATTCTGGCACTGTTCATTTACTAGTTTACCCTCAGTTGAATTGATAACCCTTTAGACATAGCCCCATGCCATTATATAGTTATATTAGTTTTATATTTACTTTTCTTTTCTTGAAATAGGCTATTGTATGGAAGACTTGAATGTATGTTACATGTAACAAAACTGATACCCAATATGGGAATCTCACAATTTTCCAAGCAAAGAGTTCATTAGATAAGAGGGAATGAATGTTTTTTTTTTTTTTCTTAATGCTCACTATTAGATGTAACCACTCTGCAGCAAGCAAAATGACCTTTCCTTAGCCCTTCAGAAAACAATTTTCCGTATGTCTGCATTGATGTATTTTGTCTTTTCCTAGGTCCTTTCTTCTTACTATAGTCTTTCATTTCTTCTCTTACTTTATTCTAGCCTTTTTATCCTCAAACCAGTTCTAGTTGTTTTATTTTTTTTAATTTCCAGAAAGTAATTTTTACCTATTAAGTTATAATTCTCTCAGTTCTGAATAATTTTTATTATCAGAACTATTCATCCCATATCATATTAAACACACTACAATGTTCTCATATTCCACATAAAATGTAATTTGTATATAACTGTACAAGAATTTAGTAATTATATCTTATATACATTTCATCAGTCTTTCATTAAGTATAATTTTACAGTTTTATTTGCACTTGGAGATAACACATTTCAAATATCAAACATTTTTGTAGGCATTAAAAAAGTTCACAGAACTTAAGCACTGTGTCTAAGAGATAAAATGGACTGGAATTTTATAACTGATGGTCCCCATCTCTCTTAAATTAAACTCTCCTTCCTGAAATAGTTATCATTTCAATCTATTTTACTCTATTCTGATGACCTCCCATTCACCTTATTAGCGAAGGAAGAATCCTCTGCTTTAATAGTACAAGAAGTCTGAACATATGATACCTCCTGACACTGGACAGTTGACATCAGCAGCAGTTTATTAGTCACTTGTATTCTGAGCTCAGGGAAGGAGGAATCTGCATACCATGCAAGGCATCACGGGGATTGCACTCAGGAGTAGAGTGAATGAGCAGGCACTTATGGGAAGGAGGCATTATAGTTAGAAGAGGGTAAGGTGACCTTCAATTACCTCTGGAGCTTGTATTTGATTTGTTTAAATAATTTTGTGGTTGTCGGCGAGTTGAAACCCATTAGATTGAAGATATAGCTGGTCTTGCATATAGGGGAACCAGTCGAGTGGGGAACCTTTCCTACTTAGTGGGGGGGGCATATCTGGTGAGAGCAGGAGAGTTCATTATTGCTAGGCATTTGGGGATCTGTGAGGGTCAAAGATATCAAAGCAATGCATGGAATTTCAGACCTTAACAAAACACATCCACATTCCAGATCTTTCACTTTTCTATCTGTCACCAATTCCTAGTGCCCAGAGAGCTCTAGACATAGGTTAGATCCACATTTAGATGGTCTGTTTTGAAATTACTATTCATTATAATATGACATCATTTTCCTTTTCTTCCTAAATCATGAGAAATGTGCCGTCCAAAAGAGAAAACTGTGGTTAAGCAAGGATTATCAAAAGAAATTTGATGTTCTATATTTTTAGCTGGTATATATTGCGAATGTTTAGGGTCATCCCCCTGTGAGTCTTCACTTCCCTGGCTTATGTCCTTATATACATACCTCTATAATTTTACACCTCAGGTCCAAGGCTGTAGATAGGTATGTAATATTTAGCTTGATTATTGCAGTTTAAAAGTAAACTGAGTCATTGGTTGTTACTGATACTTTAAACACTATATCAATTTTTTAAAAATTAGTAATACTTATTTTAGGTAGAAAAGGGAAAAATAATTATTAGAGACTATTCAGAGTCATATGATTATTTTTGTTATTATTCCTAATATTTGGAAGTACTGCTTGTTTCCCCCTAAAAAGGATTAAATATTTAGAGAAAGTGAGCTGGAGAAGATCAAGAAGACTAAACCTGATTTTTAGTGTTTATTATGAATGGTAGAATTTAGCCTCCTCTCAGAATAGATCATAAATTTAAAAAGTCTGCTCTTGATCATATTGAGGCGGTTATATTCAAAATTTTCAATCTCCAGTACAGCATGGACACTGAGAATAGACACTATGTGATCAGACTGAATGCTATTTGAGGATCAGAATATGATCCTATGGACCCCTGCGGAGCTGAGCATGACACCTGTAGTTGCTGAACTGTAAAGAGGTTGTGGGAGAAGGCTGCCAAGAGTAGGACCTGGGTAACCTGATTTGAGTGTGCTCAGTGTTTGCAGCTCATGCTGTTGCTTCTTTGTCACTTATGGAAACTCAGTATTTTAATGACCAGTGCATAGTGATTAGCAATCTGTGTTTGGTGCTTTTAAAAAAAACATAGAACATAAACTACCATACATCAAGACTGGAAGACTTTATGTTTGTCTGCAATGCTTTGCCCTTTTTTTGCCCTTTTTTTGCCATGTGACTTTAGCATTGGAATATATTTCTACACCCTTTTATTTTGGACTTGACCATGTGAGCTCCTTTGGCTAATAGTATGTGGATAGGAATAAAAATGTGCCAATTCTGTTCATCCTTCTTGTACTTCTACCATTGGCATGAAAAAGATCTGACCCAGCTGCCCCATTTCTCCAAGGAAGTTGAGAGACCCAGGGAACAGAAATGGGATCTGACTTAACGCTTGCAGCCCAGTCCAACAAACCCACAGATAAAAGTGAAAAAAATAAATTAAATAAATAAACAAACAAACAAACAAACAAATAAATAAATAATTATAGTTTTAAATTATAGAGTATTTTTTAGGGAAGCTCTTTTGTGACAGTATTTTCCTGATACAAAATTTTATTAAAACATGTAATTGAGATGACATCATGAATATGTGGAATTGTAAACTTTAGTATTTAAAATACATGAAAATAAACCATAGCTACTTGCTCCTGATATCAAAGAATCAGCTACTAAAAAAAAAAATTTGTCCTGTCAATAATATGCTATCAGAGAGCTATTTTTAATTGAATATGTAGAACTCAAAAGTAAACCCTCAGGAAATATGCAAAACATTTTGAACCCTTACACAAACTACCAAAGTTTTAATACTATAGACTGGAATTCTTGTAAGAAGGCATGATTTTCTTGAGTGTTGATACTGTTTAAATTCATCAAAATGAGATCCAAGACCTGTTACAGTGATTGATTTTGTCTGAGATTGGGTGGATTTTTGCTATTCATATAATCATTACAACTAATAATTGAGTCTTATCAAGAGGAACAGGGAAAACATTATTTTGCATTTTTCAGTCTTTACGTCTTGGCTGTTTGCTCCAGATCAGTGTTTATACTGGTGATGAAGTAACTGTTGTTACTAATCACAAAATCACCCTAAAAACTGCTTAGGTAATTGTTAAGAGAAATGTAGGTTTGGGGAAGTGATGATAGCAACATGATTTGCTTTCCCAGATGTTGTTATTTTACAAAGTATATCAAGTACGCTACCTTAAGAAAGAATCCAGAGTTTTGGAAAACAGTTTCCAATGCCTTCATTGGGGGCAGGGTATAAGTCAGACAAATGGACATGAATAAAAGTTATTTTAAATTCTGAAAAAAAAAATAAAATTAATCACTTGAAGAATTTTCAAAAAAAAACAAAAGAGCATGTGTTCTTATCAATGAACCTTGAATCTTTCAGTGATCAAAATTCATGACAAAGAAAAGTCTGAATACTTAAAAATGTTTTTCTACCAAAGTAGATTCTGTTTTATTATACAGTTTTATTTGTATATTATATGCCTCTACTGAAACCATGTTGGTTGCAATTTATGGTCTCCCACCTCCAAAATAAAACATTATTTAAACCATTATATATTAAATTAATTTTAGTGCCTGGATCTTTTTTGATATAGCAGTGATGTGTATAAAAATGCTGGTTATTTCAATCATCTGGAGACAGGTGGGTGAATCCTCAATCCCTTCTGAAAGATATTTCCTGCTTTTCTAAACTTCTTACTGACCCAGAAAAAACAACTTCATAACAACATGATTTTTTCACAAGTTAAGAAACATGCATTTAAAAATAGTGCTAAGAAAATCATTATGGAGTAAGTCTGAACAAGCTGTATTCCAAGCACTGCAGGTCTGAATTATGGAGGTGTGACATAATAAATCTCATTTTGACAGGAAGCATATGGTTAAGGTTTTACAGGATCTGTGCTTTGAAAGATTTTTTTTCTAATTTTTTTAAAGCCTTTCCGGCTAGAGAAATTATTTATTTATTTATTTATTTATTTTGCTTCTTTCCTCCTTTTACTTTATTCTTTTGTTTCACCTTCTATGTGTTTCAAAAGTTCTCTGGAGTTCAGTAGCACACAAAAGCTTGTTTTGGTTGTTGTGGGGTTTTTTTTGGTGGGGGTGTTTATTGGGCCAGTAAAATCGTTTTTTTGTTGTTGTTATTTTCTATCAAATTTGGATGTAGGTCAAAGCTAAATCTCTATACCCTGCTGTAATATTCAAACTGTAGAATTTATTTTAGAGCTCAGATTACTACTAACACTTTGGACACTATGGATGACAGGCTGTGAGCAGTAAAATCAGCCTGTTATCTGCCTTGGGGGAACAGTTTTGCAAGAAGAAAGGTTATAGTGCATCTAATGTTTTCCTTGGGGCGGAAAATAAAGGCTAAAATTAGCTTTCAGTGTAACAATTCAATGTCTGAACAGTTTGGAAAAGAACAGTATTCTAATTGTGATCTCTGTAATTTTAAAACTTCTAATTTTATAGCTCTTTGAAAAACACCTAAAGTACTCTAAAAGTAAAGAGACCATGTGTGCATGCACACACACACGTGTGTGTGTGTGTGTGTGTGTGTGTGTGTGTGTAGTTGTACAAATTAGCCTAGGGGGATGTTAATATAGAACATTAGCTGTATATTACCTGATGTTCTGTGGATTTATAATATTATATGGGATATTTTAAATGTCAGATAATCAACTTATAGTATTGTATTTTGTGACTTATTTGAACTTGGAATTGACATAGGGCAGAAGAGAATGAGCTTTAAAAATCTAAGTAAAAAGTAAACAGAAAAGAGTTTTTGCATATAGTACACGGAGTACAAAAAATATTACCTTTGACCCAAATAAAGCTGTTGATCAAATTGGAATCTAGAGATTTGAGCATCTAATGGCCTTTATAACTAACAGAGTGGTGAGCATTACTCAGAGATAAGAATGAGCTGCTGAAAAGTATATGTGTGGATTGAGGGAGTAGATAGGGGAATGTATGTTAGGTGGAGGTATATGAGTGCTTGGATCAGTGTGAGGGTTTACAGTACCAAAAGTAATAACACTTTAAGGAAATATCTAGTACTATATCAATGTTCAAATATTGATCCAATAGCTCACTTTAATTTTATTGAACAAAGGCCCAAGCATATTAATCCCATGGTGACAATGGACTCTGTTAGCAATTAGAAATGTATGATTTCACATTCTCTAGAACTTAATCTTAATATCATTAAGGACAAGAATTCTGAAGTTTTTATCCGTATTAACAAATTTGTAATGATAAACCTGATAAGTTATATAAGGGTCTTTGGAATATAAAAATAAATATAATAACAAAAGATAGCAGCATGTGGATTATACCCACTATCCCAGTTCTTTAGTAGTTAGTACAATCCTTATTAGCTTGCTTCCAATGTGCTTTCAGTTGTTGGACATAATAAATGGGAAATGGAAACAAAAAATTGCATTAATTATACAAACTCACATATTCTGATTAAAAATAGAAAAATCTAAATGTTGGATTCATTATAGCAATGGAATTTGGATCATAGTGGTGATATATATATATATATATAGATATATATATATACACACACATACATACACATACACACATATATATATATATATATATATATATACACACACACACACACACATACACCCTCTGTGTCTTCAAGACATTTATATTCAAGAAGTTAAATGATTTGCCCTTTTCACAAATCTAGTAAGTAGTAAAAAATCAGGATTAAAGTTAGGTTTCTGTCATTTCAGGCCAGTGTTTTTCCTACTCTCCTAATGGCCTTAAATTCCCTCTCTCTACCTCCTTCCAACATTTTTCCCCAAATACAATCTCATACTAAACCATAACGTAGAAAACAAGTTAAAAATCAGAGCCCAGGTTTGCTTGAAAACATTGGCATAGAGCTGTACTCACTTATCCCTTTTGTCTCTCTCTGCATCAGCCTGAGGCACCTCCATAGAACCCAGCTTGCTGACTACCAGGAATATGTTAAAACTCTCTGCACAATAGCATACTGCTCAAATGAAGGAAACAGAAAGTACCAATGACCATATGCCTATTAATTGCCAGATGTTATGCATAATTTAAATCATGTATTTTACAATTTAAAAAATGTATTTTCTATGATCCTGAGGCCCTGCCATCACTTGTGTCTATCTGCAACTTTCCTAAAATAGTCCAAGAAATCATAGGCTAATTGAACTGCAAAGTGTTATAACACTAGAACAACATTTAGAACCTAATAAGTAGTTGGCAAATAAATGTTATTATTATATACTGTCAATGTCTCATAATCCTCTAACTGCAGAATTTGTTGGTAAAATAGTTCAAGTCTCGAAACGACCCTTCTACCTGCCTCATCTAGTTCTCAGTCTGCATTTTACCATCATCATGCTCACGTCTACTTAAGGAGACATGACTTCCAGCCAGAAGTATGGAATGGAGGAGAGATGGAAAGGTTAGCCTTTTCTAAGATGAGAGAATATGAAATATTTGGAAAATGTGACTCAGTAGATGTTCTGTGTTTTGAATCATGAGTTTTGTACTTTTTTTTCTTATGGGCCAGGCTGAGGGGCTTTAAAATAGATGTAGAATCACCCTGTGCTCCCTACTTGTCACTGCATGAATTTGTCTTTATTAATCCTCTATTATTTCCCTGTTATCTTTTACTGGTGCATCATGAACAGAAGGGTGCAGATCTGGGTCTTTTTTTTTTCATTAGAAGACCCCTCCCCCCTTTTTAAAGAGAGCAAAGATGATTTGTGAACATATGCGCAAGATTATTGATATAGCTAATCTGATTATTCTCAGCCTGCTAAAACAGCTTTCACCAGTGAAGGAATCTAATTAGCCTGGCCCCTTTCCCGTTAGAACTGTTAAGAAGAATTGTTGAATCTTCCTCTCAGGCTCATGCTGTGTCTGGAAATGACCTGATAAAAGGACTCTCTGTGCAGTATTTAGGGGTGGTCCCCAAAAGCTGCTTCCAAAATTTCTCACACTTAAAAAAGAAACCAATTTCCTTAGATAATTTCTAGACAGTTGTGCTCATGTTGGAGATTTTGCAATGAAACTGCAGAGAAACACCAGGAAAAAAAAAAAAAAAAAAAAAAAGGAAAGGTAAGAAAGAAAAATGTGAAACACCTGGTTTTGGCAGATTTTTTTTTCACCAGAGGAGGAAGGTTTAGTGCCATCTGTTCGGCAGCCTTGTTCTGCTTGTCCTTCCTCTGGGTACATTCCCTAGTGGGCTGCAGACGACCAGGTTGGCAGCAGATTGCAGCTGACCCCAGCAATGCTGTCTTCCTGGGATTTGTAGCCCTACAGCCTGCAGGGTTTAGGTCATCCCTCCAGAGCATGTCTGTCTGCCGGCTCTCCTTTTGACCTTCCCAAATAGTATTTAAGCAGCAATTAGAATGACTATCCTGAGCCCAGTGGCCAGCCTATTTAAACTCTTTTAAGTGTTTGAATAAATTATTTTAACAAGCTGACCTTTATTTGTATCCAGTGAAACTGGGACAAACAATTGTGGTTTGTGACTAAAAGAGGAATTGTCATTTTAGCACTTTTCCTAGAGAACCTGCATACATACCTCTGTCTTAAGTTGTCAACAATGATGACAAGGAAACAGCCAATCATTCAAATATACCAGCTGTGTATTCACTCAGTCTTCACATAACACTTCCAGTTTCCTATGTGCGCAGTAGCATTTCCTAACATCTATTGAATTACAATGTAAAGTGTTCCATTCATGCAAATTGTGTTTTCTGCTTAAGCAATTGCTAATATCCATTTTCTAAAAATGAAATCTCATGTTGTGGAAGAAAGGCCCATTCTAGAAAATATTAGAATTTTTGATATGCAATACTGGAAGAAGCTCTGTTTAATACCCTCCAACCCCCCTATTTAGATTCTTATTGTTTATCTTTTAGTCCTGTAACCTCTATGTGATGGGCTCTTCTGGCAGTCTCTGTTTTTGTTTTTCAACTTTTTTCTTTCACGTTGATCTTCAGAAAGGACAAATGCATTGTTGTAAATCCGATCTACAAAATGTAAGTGATTGTTTCATATTTCACACAAGTTTTGGGAGGAATATGAAGAAGATAGTTTAAATCTCACATCACACAGCAAGATACTTTAAAATATCACTGCTAGACGTTTCTGCTGTTCCCAAAGTCTTGTGTGTCTAGATTTTTACTGAGTCCAGTTTTATATTTCTAGGTCATTTTTTAATGTAAATCTAAAATGTATATAAATTATCTACATATTGCCTCAACTCTGCTCTTTGAATCTTACGTCACTTTACCCATTGCACTCCCAGGAAAGAATGAAATGTCCAATTATTGATATCTATTTTCTCGAGAAGGCAATGGGGATTATAAATAAATGTTTCCTTCTTATTATTGTTTGTCTTTTTTCTTTTTTCTGTTGTGCTGACATACCTTCTAGCAAATTCAGACAGAAATAAGCCTAAGGGAGCAAAATTTGGGCAAATTGATAGGATGGTCCCTGAGCTATATAAAATTCATACTGTCAACAGATAAATTCTAGCTATACCCTTCACATTGGAGTATTTTCTCCTTACAAAACATTTTTAAAGGATTTATAGCACATTTACATATTATTTATAAAGCAATTCAAAAATATGAAAAACAGTAATAACCTCATGTGTAATTTGTAGCTTTCTTGTATTATTGTCAATTGACATTTCTTGCTTACATTGATTAATTGATATTTTCAATCTCATCGTTTCCTATCTTAATATTCATTTATAAATTCATACTCTAAAAGTTACACTAGGGAAAGATTCTGAAGAATCCAAACATAAAATGAATAAATCAAACTTTCGATACAGTAAAAACATGTTAAAATTGATTTTTTAACTTAAAGTAACAGTGTTTCCAATTCCAATGAACTGATAGATTTTGAAAATAGGAGCTACAAGGAATTCTGTTCATGCTGACATTATTTGGGTAGAAAGTGCCATGTATAAATAAGATGTTAACGTGTACTCATCATTTTATGAATCCATTGCCAGGTGTCTTTGTTTAGCTGCACAGACTAAGCACACAGCACGACTCCCTGTGTGGTCCTTTTCAGTGCTGCTCCCTACAGTTGGCAATGGTGCAGCCCTACTGCTATGTTATTGCCTAGTGATAATCAGTACATTCCATTATGAAAAATGAATGCTGGAAAGTGACCTTTAAAATTCCCAAAGGCACACAACTTGTATGTTAAAAATAAATTAACTAAATTTAAGATAATCAAAATATAAATAATTATGTTTCCTTCAATCCATGTATTTTTATTTTTTAGTCAAGGTGACTGGTAGTAATCTAACTAGGTTGGATTTTGTAAGACTGCGGCTGGCAAAAGAATTTTTTTTTTTTAATTTAGGTGCCAATAGTTAACACTGAGTGTTTACGGTGGACCAGACACTGATTCAAGTGGGATGTTTTCATTCTTCACAATAAACTTATGAGTTGGATATAATTATTTTAACTACATTACAGATAATAAAACTGAGGCAGAAATAAGTTAAGCATTTTGGTCAAGGTAAAATCACACAAAAAAAGTTAGAATCAGGATTTTTACCTATCCTGACTCCAGAAACTGTGCCTTTAACCATACACTGTAATTATAAGAACACTCAGGGTACAGAGTGAGTAGACCCAGAGATAACAAATGACAAAGAAGATCTACAAAATGTTTTACCAAATAGTTGTGTGCTAGAGAGTACAGAGCTTAATGATTAATCTTTCTACTTTCCCTTTTAGAATATAAACACTTGCCTAAATTGGAAACCTAGGAATCATGATATTTTCAGTTTCCATCACCACCCACCTCTAATTGTTTACTAATCTTTGTTAATTCTCCCTTAGAAGTAGGTCTTGAATCTCTTTAGCCCTATTCCTGTCTGAAGCATCTCTCCAGTAACCTTTTTGTCTATTAAGCCCTAGGAACCAATTCTGGAAAAGGAGTTGAAGTTTTTGGAGAACAGTGTTTGAGAATAAAATGTGCATTGTCAGTAGCTGGTGGAGGAAGTGAGAAAAACAGCAAATTACTTATAAAAGAACAAGAATGAAGCACAAACCAACTTTCCTATTTCTCTGACTCAATTCCACCATGTATTTATGTTATATATTTCCTCATCTTTGCACAATACTTCTATTTTTTCATTTTGGACTTCATTCCCAGAATAACTTTTATCAATCTTCTCTACTTATATACACTCTACCATTTTGTCAGGCCATGCCCAATCTTTTGTAATAAAGCCTTCTGCATAAATTCCACAGTTCCTTTTTTCTTGAATTCTTTTGTAGTACTTACTATATACTTTGTTACTATAGACAGTTAATGTTACATATTTTAAATTATTTGTTTATTTTTTTTTTCATAGTAAATTCTTACCTCCACCAACACTTTAGGTTTCTTCAGAGCTATGTATGGGTGGGTGCAAGAATTTCCTTCTTTCCCCCTCTTTTAGCTTTTATTTGAGATGGAGTGGGAAATGCTAATCTAATGGGGTCATATTCTACAACATCCTTTGGGCTATATTTCCTAGAGTATGTAATGACAGTATATTAAAAAGTAATTTGCAGCGGCATTGTCTTCTGTTTACTTGGCCTAGATTCCCTTCAAAACAGTGATTGAGACAAATATATAGGTATAGGTAATTTATATGAGAATGAGTTTCCAGAGATTAGGAATAAGGTATAGGAAGAAGAAAAACAGGGAAGAAAAATAAAAAGCAATACAAAGATACATTATCAAGCTGGCCAACTCTGTGGGTGACTTTTTCTTGATCCAGTGGAAATTCTTGAGGGAACTTGTGAAATCTACCTCAGAAATGTTTCTCTGGAGGAAGAGAGAGGAAAACATATATTCAATGAGCCTCATCCTGGGTTAGTACTTATTATATCCACATGGGTATCAACTTCCACACACTCTGATGTGAGCTCTGAGCAGTTTATGCTGATTTTCTAAACCAGTATGAGGAAATAAATGCTGAGGAAAGATGTAAGAGTTATATGATCTAAACCTGAGGCAAAGGTATGGGCAATTAGCACCTGTGGAAAATTGATCCACTCTTTGAAGCTTTTCCTGCATCAGTGACTGGAGCAAGAAGTAGCACAAAGGAGATACAAAGAGGTATATGAAAGAATCTTGTAACACAACATAAAATTATTTCTGAAGAGAACTCAGGTCTTATCTCTAAGGAGGCCCATAGAGTTCTTTTGTTCACTCTTTTGCTTTTTAATCCCAATATGTCAAATTAACAAAGGACTGATGGAACACTTGCAACACTGCCATTTAGTCCTCACTTCTGGCAAATGCATCACAGCTCAGTCATATATTTGGGCTCAGTGCTTATCTTGTGGTAAGATTAAGGTTTGGTTGTGGAGAAGGCAAACACCCACTTAGGCTTTAAACATAAAGCGCAGCTTCTCAAAGGTTCTGCAGTTGGAGTTACCAATTTTCAATTAAAAATAAGATGGCAACTTATTTTTTATTTTCTCTTTGGTGCATATATATCTCTCTTAGGTAGTTAATGGAAAAGGATGCCTGGATCAAGATAAAATATGTTATTTCTGACCCCTTGCCTAAAGTACTATTGTGTCTCAAAACCTACCATGATTTATTTAATTAATTTGCATAGTTAATTTGCATAACCACAATTCCCTCCACACAAACACTCTCTCTAACACATATATATACACACACATATGCACAGGGTTGTGAACAACTTCATACAAATAAAGTTGACATCTTAGTTGAAACGGATACAGTCCTGAATGACCCCAAACTGTCAAGGCTCACTCAAGAATAAATAAAAATTTTAAATTTTGTAAGTGACTGGATTACTAATCAAAATGTTCTTACTAAGAGAATTTCATGTCCAAAAGGCTTCAGTGGTGAATTTGTTAAACATTTAAGGAATCAATAGTTATACAAACACTTTCAAGTAGAAAAAAGGGAATATTTCTCAAATTATTTTGAGGCCAGCATTACCTTTAAAACAGAACCTGACAAAAACATTACAAGAAAAAATAAATACAGATTAATATTCTTTATGAAAATAGATACAAAAATTCCCCCAAAATATTGGAGTATTGAATTCAGCAATATTAAAAAGGGGTAATACAGCATGACCAATAAAGGGCTAAAAATGCAAGGATAGTTTAAAATTTGAATGTCAGTAAATGAAGTTTGTCACTTTAAAAGAATGAAGGAGAAACACTGAAAATTTGAAATAATTCACTATGTTAATGAACCATAGCCATCTTGATATAATGTTGCAAGAAAATGAAAACATATTTTCTATTTAGCTACATATTGACCATTTCCAGTACTCTTCATATTTGTGAAAATGGAACCACACTTTCTATAAGCTCAAGGATTAGAGCAAGGCCTGAGGTTCTTTTGCAGCCCTTGCATGTGGTTGCTTATCTACTATCTCACCTGGTTGGTATGAAGCAGCAAATGGTCTCTCAGCACCTGCGACACCTCCTGGATCTTTCTTCAGCTTCTCCAGACCCTGTGCCAGATACTAAGTTAGTTCAGGAGTTAACAAATTATGGACCACCAATTTTGTAAATAAAGTTTTATCATAACAAAGCTGCATATTATCCTTGGCTGCTTTGTTACTACAATGGCAGAGGAGTTGTGAACAGAGATCATAGGTCCACACAGCCTAAAATACTGTCTTGCCTTTTGCGAAAAAAGTTTACCAACCTCTGGTTTAGCTCCATGATGAAGTATGCAGCTGCTGCTACAGGACACTCATATATCATTAAAGCTGGAAGTTTGGAGTTTGTGGGACCCCGCTGAGTTCTTGATGTCTTAGGTGACCAGGGAGTTGCCAGGATCCATACTCTTCTATGTTCTCCTCCACTCCCTAAAGACCTCTCTCTACCTCTTATGAAACCCAGAGTATCACAAAGTATTTTATGAAAAGAATTCCATTAATTTCTAGTTCTCACTTCTCAATCAAAATGGACTCACATGTATTTCAGTGATGCTAGACTTCCTATTTTCTATGGGGCCCAGAGCCCAACAAATATCTTACTGATTCAAGAAGCAAAACTCTATCGTATATGAGTAGGTATAAATAATTACTAGGTAGAGAAGATATTATATATACTTCAAGAGTTTGACCTTTAGCCAACTTGGTCTCCAGTGTTCTGGTTAAGCGTGTGTGTGTGTGTGTGTGTGTGTGTGTGTGTGTGTGTGTGTGTGTAATCTCTAGTCATATTTCACATGCATTCACCAGTAATTTCCTATTCCTTTAGAATGCAGTTTGTTTCCTACCTGGGCCTGTTGGTGTCCATCTAGTCACCAACCATTTGCACCAAAGTCTTCAGCAAGTCAAAGCTTTAATGGTCTGTTGCAAAGTAGGGAAGTAAATATTTCTCCCTTTGTATTATGATCTGTTATATGTGTTCTAAAGCAATAATATTTGTTTTATATAGTTTTAGGTGTCTAGGTTCTTTCAGGGTTATTTTTATTTGCAGGAAACAAATATGACTAATAAACACCATGCTATAATTAGAATCATTCCCCTATTCGACTATTTTTTTGTTTGTTTTTCTTAGCATAGAGGTCACTGTGCAGACTTTTGGTTCTTCTTTAAGGATACTCAAAAATTCTCACGCAAATGTAGACTTGTGGAGAATCTATCCTACCAGTGTAACAGATATGTTTAGATATTTATTAATCATACTTTGCCAAACTAGAAATAAACTAAAATTCTCTTTTAAGCACAGCCAAATACAAAAAAAAAGTAACTTAAAAACTTAAATAAAATGTTTGATAAACACCTCCATTCCTGCAACTAGTCAACCAAGTAATCCTGCTTTTTGAGGTTAAACACACACACACACACACTCACACATTTTTAGGTCTGTTAATTAGCATTTACATAAGTTGTCATTACTGGATATTTTACAAAAAAAAAAAAACTTTTTAAAAGCTCCCCTGTTTTTCCTCACTGGAGCCTTAGTCTTCAATTTTCTTAATCAGCAATAGTCTTATCTTTATTTCTTATCACTATTCCATAATAAAAAATATAATGATGTTTTAAGTAAAAATAAAAATTTTACATTACTTTGCTTCCTTAAATTTATTAGTCTTATTTCCTTTATTTGGAAAATTTTTCTCCAGGAACATTCTCATGTTTAATAGTCAATATCCCTAGTCTCATTCTCTGTCTTCATCACTGAGTTTTCTTAGAATCATTGTTTTCATTTCCCAAGGGAATTGTCAAGTTGTGGCACAATTTCCTATCTCCTTTGATGAATTAAGATCTTCAAGCACATTTGTGGGGAAAAAAAGAAAGCACTGACAATATAAATGCTTGATTGTATTCTTGTTGTTTTCGTATCACTTAACTGGTTGTCTTAAGGGACTGTTTTCTACAATAATCAGGAAGACACTTCTGGAGATTCGTTACAGCAATCCCTTTGGATCCATGAAAAATAAGCATTAGTTCTTGCTCTTGGTTCCTAAAAAACAAGAATGACAATTTTAACACAATGGAGGCTTAAAGGTAGAGAAAATAAATCAGTTCCTTAATTTTAACTCATTATATACTGTTTTTTTCCATATATTTAAAAGAGGAAAGTGGCATAGTGAAGTATAGTGGAGACTTTTTCAGGTATGTGGCTTACATATTGACATCTGTTTTTCAGTAGAAAACGGGAGGTGATAGGGTGAGCTTTGAGTAAGGCAAATTCAAATATTTTAGGTAGACTTTATTTAAATTTCAAACTTGCTCTATTCTTGATCAGTGTGTTAAGCAAAAGCAATTCAAAAGAGAAAAGAAGAGAAAAAGAGAGGGGAGAGGAATGGAGACAATTCCATTTTTTATTCAAATCTCTATAAGTGCATTAAAAAGAATCTAAATCAGAATTCTAGCAACACTTTTTGGATTTCCTGGCTCTCTACCCCCAATTAACTTTATGCAGTTTTTTTCTCCAAAGCTCTCTGGAACTGCTTCTTTGCCAAACAGAACCTAAGCCTCCTTCTGAGATTTAATTTTCTCTATCCCCTATTTGCTTGTTTCTTACTATATTTCTCCACCACCCTTTTTTTCCAGCTCTTAAGTATACTGACATAGTCTTTTAGATTTTTTTATTGTCTCTGCTTCACAAAAGAGATACAAGGGTGGTGGTGGGAAGAGTTCACAAATATTTTCCAAATAATCATTTTTTATCTAGATACATATGACAAATAAGAATTTTTATAAATGTTAAAATTATATTGAGGATGCAAAGCATGTCTTCATCCAACTTTAAATAATAACTAGTATTTACTATGAAATATATAGTAGGCAAACACTATGTACCAGACATAGTATTTTATGTATTTTATTCTAAATACCTCTATCCTCAGTACTTGATATATTTCAACTCATCTTTACAATGACCCTATAAGGAAAGTATTATTCATAGCCTCATTTTATAGATGAGGGAACTAATATAAAACAGTGGTTGAGTAACTCTTTCAAAGTCAGAATAAGTAAGATTATTATTTCTGAATAATAAACCAATAGGAATGAGGCATTTGAACCTAAGGAGTCTGCTTCCAGAAACCTTGAGTTTAACATTATATGGCCTCATTTATTTGTGTAGTTAAAGGGTACTGCTTCATGTTCTTATATTATAGAGATAAATTTTTTAACGTGCATTATCATAGATAATGGATGGAAGTTTTCCTTCTGAGCTGAATATTATAGTTTAGTATAGGGAGAAATATATCTTAGCAAGATAATTTTTACAACTCAAATAAAACTTCCCTGAAGTCTTCTGCTGAAATATACTGTCTATTACTTTGTTACTTTGATGTTTTCTGGGTTGTTGGAGCCCACAAGTAGAGTAATTAGCAAGTGACAAACAAATGGCTAAATATTTCTTCAAAGTTTGCTATTATTTTAATTTGGGGGTTATTATAAAAGGACAACAAAAATAAAAATATATAACAGCAACAATTAAAAAAACATTTATAGTACCTTACCTTAAGGTACTTGCAAAAATATTGAAAGGTAATAAATAATAAAACACAAGGATATATGGAGAAGGGAAGTGAACCTAGTAACCTGTCAAAACAACTACTGATATAGCTGAAAAATAAATTCACTGTTCATCCTCCAGAAAGTTATCCAAGAACAATAAACGACACAAGGGAAATCTAAACATTCGTTATCTATGAGAGATGTACTTAGTTTTTTTTAGTCATATCATAACACTTAATACTGTTAAGGTGGAGGAATTGATTGCTAACTGGATTTGATGTTGGAATCTCTCCCACCTATTAGAAGATAATTTGGAAAATTCTACAGGGTGCTAATTTCTTGGACTATTTAAATAAATTGTCAAAATAATATGTTGGGATAATATTTATTCACCTATTAATTTTAAAAATTCATGTTCTAATATGTTCTATAAACTCTTTTAAGCATTGGGAAGAGATAAATAAAGAAAACAAAGCCTATGCTTTTAGGTATCTTACATTCTGGTGGGAAGCTGTTAGAAGGTGTTTGGAGTCATGATGAAGGATCCAGTGAGAATGGATAACATTCCATTTATCATTTAGATGGGGTTCTCAAGGAAAGATTTTTTTAAGAGTAATATTTGAACAGGACCTCAATGAGGTAAATGACTATGGGATAATAATATTTGTGGGGAACAGAATCCCAGGCTTAATGAATGGCAAATTCAAAAGTCTGAGAATACTATGATTTTAACTTATATGTGGAATCTAAATAACAATATAAATGAATAAAACAGAAACAAATTGATAGATACAGAGAACAGCTTTATGGTTGTCAGATGGAAGGGGACTTTGAGGATTACTGAAGGGGGAAAGGGATTAAGAGGTACAAATTGGTAGTTACAAAATAGTCATAGGGATGTAAAGTACAGCATAGGGAATATAGTCAATAATATTGTAATAACTATGGTATCAGGTAGGTATAAGATTTATTGGGATGGTCACTTCATAGGTTATATAAATGTCTAATAACTATTTACATACCTGAAACTAATATAATATTGTATATCAACTGTGACTGAAAAATTAAAAATAATTAAAAAAATACATTTGCTATTAAAAAAAGTCTGAGACTAGATTATGCTTGGTATATTGGAGGAATAATAAAGAGGCCAGTAAGATTATGACATATATGATGTTGCAGAAGAACGCTTTTTGAAATGGGGAAATGTTTGTGATAAATAACAAAATGGAAATGAAAAATACAACATAGTATATACAATGTTATATATAATGAATTGCTAAGTATAAAAGAAAATAAAACTATAACTCAGGTGTGTTATATATAGAGGTAAAGAGATATATAGCTCTATAAGTAAAGACTATAAATACGTATAGTAGATACACTATATGCCAATATGTTGCAAGTTATCGCTGGTGTATATGGCATCTTTCTTCTTTGCTTTTCTATATTTTATTAATTTTGTGCTTTATACTTCTATTACTTTTAAAATAGCTTAAAACTAGCTTAAAATTGATCTAGTTAACACACCAGGGCCTTAAGAGCTTTATTCTGCTGTCATTTAACCTCTGCTTTGATTTTCGCCAGTGACTTTTACATGATATCAAAGTCAGAATTAGAAATATAGAAATATAAAGCTAAAGTCATTTATAACTGAAAATTAAGAATAAAGAAAGCAAATGATTATAATAGGAGGTAAATACAAGTAGGTTTAAAAAGTAGAGAAATTACTTACCAGATAAAAGTCAAACATAGAGTAGAGAATGTTATAATAGATAATGAACCTAGTGAAAAATGATTCTGGGGGCTTAGCAGTATAGAGGTGGTATAAGCATTTTGATGGATAATCAGGTTCTCAACACGATTGCTGGCATTAGCTTAATAGCAATACAAAGTTAATGAAACATTTAGCAAAGATTTAACATCCATTTATCATTATGTATTATCGTTAATCAAAGGCATTTTTAAAGAGAAATTTTGTAGATTCACATGGAAAATGTTCTCCAAGGGAGAATTAAAGCCCCAGTATTTTAATGACCATCAAATTAATGTATTTCTTTTATTCAGACACATAAACTTAGATTAGAGGAAAATAAGATAAACTTTAGCCTTAGTGATACAGTTTTTTATCAGTCAGGCTGGAAGAAACAGCAGAATATTCTTAGTGTTTATTTGCTTGATTTGACACCAATCAGTTTTTGCATAAAAGAAATACGTTAGCATATATAAGAAATCAGGCTGCCTTTGAGTAAAGATGCTACTCTCAAAAATGGAATTTTATTTTATAGTAGAAATGAACAACTGGAAGTTAAATGGTCCAGATTCCTTTCTACTTGTGCCATTAGTTTTGTTGATTACCCAAGGCATAACAATTTTTATTATCTGTTAAATGAAGAGAGTTACACTACTCTCTACCACACAGAGAGAAACAATGATGACCATTCAGTCCTGAAACACACATTAGTAAAAATTAGTTTCTCATCTTTATAAATCATGAAATCATGCAGTTTCTATGTGGCTGTTGTACTTTCCCATCTCCAAACATACCTTGTGTCCTTTCTTATAATAAGTATATTCATCCTTGTAGCTATTAGAAAAGATGCACACTATATAATAAATAAACATTCCTGTGGGTCTATATATCATGTGCCATAATAACACCATTCTATTTTCCCTTTATTGGTGTGACTTTTGTTTGCTTTTTTGTATTTTATGAATTTTATGCATTATGAATATATCACCAGATGTGTTAATAAAACCACCATAAAGGCAACAGAGATGTAACTTACAAACTGAGTGTGTAATAGAGGCACAGTTGCTGCCCCTTCTCTGGCTATGCTGTTTTCATCTGCTCATGGTGTGTGCACTTGTGCATTTTTGCTGCACTTTTTTACAGTAGTGTTGTTACTTTCACATTTAACCCAGTATGAGAACTATGTAGTTCTTGTGTTTTTCTCAGTAGTGTAACAGAGCCGTTTTAGGATTTTTTTTTTTAAATGCTTGTTATAAGGACTGAATAAACTAATCTATGGAAAGTCAGTTTTCAAAGTATAAAGCATTATCTAAATGTCTTGCTAAATAGAATGTCAAAATTCAAAACTTCTAATTTGCTACTTGTCTTCACACAGAAAGCAGGATTAAGAAATAAGAGATAAAGTCCCTGCCAAAATGTAGCTTATGATCTAGCTAATGAAACAATATTTATGATACAGTAAGAGATAATGCACACCTGAAAACAGTATTTGAATGAAATCATAATGCAAGAGCAGAAGGGAGGTCATTTGGTGATAATATTCAATAGACAAATGATGATATGGGCAATAATCGTAGAAAAAGAGAGAAGAGGGGGGAAATGGGCTTTGAGATGAAAGGAATCTGTTGGACCTTGTGGAACTGGATAGGCAAAGAGTATGTGGCTTGAGGCCTTTCATACGAAGGAAAGCTTTAAGCAATAGCATAGAGGCAGTTAATAGAGTATATTAATTGCACTTCTCCATTTTATCTAGATATGCCTAGGCTTTGAAGTGGATATATATAATACGTATACTTCATATATAAATACATATATATATATATATATATATATATATATATATATATATTTAAGAAAATTATATAGTTCTAAATTGGAAACCATCTTCTTAATGATTTAAAAATCTCAATCTGTGTTTTTGAAAGATTATTAACAGATGAATTTAGATTACCAAAAAAATTATGAAGGAACATATTTCATGAAGGCAAATTCTTATATTTATTTAATCTTAGTGCTAAATCAAAGAAGCTAAGGAGGAAGAAACTAAAAAAAAGAAAACTGAAGGAACAACAACAGAAATCCTGTTACATTTCACTAAGGCTATTGTATCAAGCTTGTGGCATTTACAAGCAATTTAAAATAGAATGAAGTATCTGTACTGAGTTACTGAAAAAAGAATAAAGATCTATTGAGTGTCTTCAGGGATTTTTCTTTTCCTCTTCTGTAGGTGAATGTAAGGAGTCTAAGGAATAGCAGAATGGAGGTTGGATTGAGACACAAAATGAAATTGTGATTGATGAGGATAAGCAAATGCAGGAGATGTTAGTAGAAAAATCATTCATCTTAATTTTGTAATGTTGAAATTTCATTCTCTGAAAGAGGTAGTTTGAAGAGATAGTTACTATATCCCAAGAAGAATAAAATATGGGAGGGAAATGGGCATGGACAAAATATAGAGGAACACTATTTGATAGATTTTTTAAAAATTGCAAAAGTCTAAATTGTTGCTTCAATCAGCTTTTTTGCTATGCTATAGCATCTAGTCTAAAGTGATTGCTTTTTTTCGGTTCATTATAAATAGTCAAAGTAACATTTTTGGGCAACTGAGTTCTGTGCTGTCTGGCCTACTTCCAGTTCCAGATGATTCAGCAACACCAGTGCTTATAGAATGGTGTTTCATAGTATGTTGCATAATGAAAAGTGCAGATTGACCAAACACAATGAATATTGGTGGTGACATAAGACTATGATAAATTTTCCTTTTTATTTCTTCTCTTGTTAGTCTTTTTCTGTCCTTCTCATTTCAAACTTCCTCTCTTTTCTAGGCAAGTTGAATATCCATGGTGATTTGGTCATGTACCCACCTCACTCCCAGACTGCTATTCATTACATTTTTATTTATAGTTTGATTTTGGAGGATACTTTAAAGATTATATTTGCATAGTGCATCAAATTTTAAATAAAACATGTGGAATTCTAAGTTGTATCTCTAATAATCAAGTTATATCATTAATTCATTAGGTTTGTCACTGAG
This sequence comes from Cynopterus sphinx, assembly GCA_030015415.1. Classification (NCBI taxonomy): domain Eukaryota; kingdom Metazoa; phylum Chordata; class Mammalia; order Chiroptera; family Pteropodidae; genus Cynopterus; species Cynopterus sphinx. The sequence continues at coordinate 76,576,068 of CM057385.1, forward strand.
AGATGAATTATACAACTAACTTCTTCAGTCATATAGCTGATTTGTATCCATATGTTAATCTTTCAACATAAATATTTCCGTTAATAATGGCAGTTTGCTTGTAAGAGCTGAGTTTATATGTTAAACAACAGTCTTTCTATTTCTAACTATATTCTGTACTCCAGTGTCACATTAAAAGATAGCAGGACCAATATAGATTTATATTCTCAGAGCTATTTTGCATCTGTCATTTGGTTATTTATCCATACTTCCATCATCCATCCATCCATCCATCCATCCATCCATCCATCTATCCAACATTCATTGGGTGGGTGTTCACTGGTAAACATGCTGGACACTGGACTCATGATTGTACAAAAAACCATCATAGTCCCTGTTGCTATGTGGGCTTCTAATGGTAAAATACAAAAGACAGATAGTACTGGTAATAGATATGAACCCCTAGTGCCCCTACTTTAATCATTGTTTTTAGAGGGCCACACTCAGGACCCGCTTTGGTCGGTCTCTCTTAAAAGGATGAGGAGAATAAAGGGCCAAATGTAAGGAGCTACACATTTAATACACATAAGATCAAGCTTTAGGCACCTGGGACTCTAGCATATCCTGCTCAAATGACCTTAAACCTTGCTCCAGTGCTGGTTGGAGCCTTCTTCTTGGATCAATACTCTAAAGGTACACCAAGCACCCAATGCTGTTCACACTCCTAGACCTGAAGATGTTCACAGGCCATGGATTTGCCCTCGAGGTTTCTTATAATACAAGATGATTGCAGAAGTAAAAAGAATGAGGCATATCATTGACTTGAAGCCTGTATTTGTTTTCTGGTCCTAGACTCTACGAAAAATGGATAATAAGTAAGATAATTTACATAGAGATGTGAAAGTAATAACACAATTATTAAAACTGTTATTGTGTACAGACAAGGCTATTTGTAACTCATCTATGGTAGATTTATTCTTATCTCCATAATAACAAGAAGTCTGGCACTGACCCTTGGCCAAGATAGGGATGCAGGGTACACATAGTGATTTATTAAGTTCAAGACTCCCCTGAAGGCATGGTGTCACATTTTGTTTACATTGTTTATTAAAACGTTATAGGTTAATAGTTGGCACCTGGTTTAACCAGTTCCTCAACCTGGCTTTAGCTATGTGACCAGTCAAGAATAGTGAATTTGTGCCTTGAGACAGAAGTACACAGATGGATCATGGTGATTTGTAATCTGAAGATGAAGAGCTCAGGGATTATGGTAGGGTCAAGTGTGCAGAGGAACTGCTTTGGGACTTCTCAAACCACTGATGTTTATTTGCCTGTTTTTTTTTTTTTTTTTATCCTGCTGTACTATATACTTTACCTATCTTAAAGCCTTATATTAGTATATTTTATACAATCTTTTGAATCCTTTCAGTTATCTGACTCTCTGTAATTTATTAGATGTAAATGCTATAAAAATATAATGAGTTGGGATAGACAATAATGGGTGGAACAGACACTATTTATTTTGAGATCAATGTAAGGCCTCTTTGAGGACATAGTTTTTAGCCTGATAATTAAGAATAAAATTTAGCTCCATATTTTCTTAAACATGGAGAAAATAGGGAACAATAGTATATTTAGAGACAATTTCCAATGTAGAATTTGTTTTGCTTGTATTGAGATGGATGGTAGACTGATCCAACAAATTAACTTTTCAAAAAATAGGCTCTAACCTATCTCTTTGTACTTTAATCATTAGTATCTATAGTCCATAAAAAGGACACTTGGTTTCTGTCTAGGCCATCTGAAGGGAGGACAGTTAGCATCACATGTATATTCCACATAGAATCAAAGGGAGTAAAATATGAAGCAAGAAACAGCTTAAGAATTTAAGACCCATCTAATAGAGAGCACAGGAATATCTTTTACATAGGTTCAGTTTTTAAAGTGTTATTTGAAATTCTTACATGAGACAGTGCCCATATCTCACACTGAAGATAGTTTGCTAGGTCCTATCTTGTCCTTTCCTGAGAAGATTTGTTGAAGTCTAATATAAATAATTTCTAGTCTTATAAAAATTTAGATGTGATTTAATGATGTAACAGAGCAGTCTAGAAGTATACTAAATGTTACAGTTATAGACTTCATATTTACTTTTTAGCATTCCTACTTTCTTGAGTACTATAATAATGAAAACATTTTAAAATAGCTTCATTTAGATACATATCAGAACATACACTAGATTTTTTTCATAAACCTTTTTTCCTGATTAGAAATAACTCAGGTAACAATAAAAATAAGTAATATTTTATTGCATGTAAAGATGCATAGCAAGAGATTGACAATCAAGGCTGTCCATAGAGTGAACAAGGTATATTAGTCAGGGTTTTCCAGAGAAACAGAATCAATAGAAGATACATATTTCTAGAATGAGAGGAATTGGTTCACACAGTTATGGAGGCTGAGAAGTCCCATGATCTGTTGTCTGCAAGCTGAAAACTCAAGAAGGCTGTTGTTGGTGTAGTTCCAAAGTCTGAGAGGCAGAGAACCGATGTTGTATATTGCATGGTAAGTCTGAAAACCTGACAACCAAGAGTGCCTAGTGCAGACGAATGATATCTCAGCTCTAGTCAGGCATAGCCTGATATCAACATTCCTCCACATTTTGTTCTGGTCAGGCCCTCGATGGATTAGACACTGCCCACCAACATTAGGGAAGGCCATCTGCTTTATTCAGTCTACTGATTCACATGCTAATCTCTTCCAGAAATACCCTCACAGAAATAGTATTTAGGCAGGTGCCTGGGTTTCACACATCCCATGAGCCAGTCAAGCTGACACATAGAATTAACTATCACAAGTCCATCTATTGCCATCTTGACACACATATACGTCTCTTTAAACCATACCTAATCTCAAAATAATGACAATAACAAGTTCAAAATATTGCCTAACATGCTACAGCCATCCCATGTACAACCAAAAAATGCAGTAAATCTTTCCCTAGTAGAGGAAGTAAAGTCCTTGAGTAATCTTTACTCTTTTCCTTAATATCGTATAACTTAAATAACAAAGGTATTTAGCAACACTTAAATACTATAAAGTCAATACATTTTTTATAATTTATTTTCAGTTACAGTTGACATACAATATATTAGTTCCAAATGTACAGAATAGTGATTAAGCATTTATATACCTTACACAGTCATCACCCCAATAAGTCTAGTACCCATCTAGCACCATACATAATTATGACAATATTATTGACTATATTCTCTATGATATGCTTTACATATCCATGACCATTTTTATAACTGGCTATTTGTACTTCTTAATCCTTTTCCTCTTTTCACCCATCACCTCAAGCCTCCTTCCATCTGGTGACCATCAATTTCTTCTTTCAATGAGTTTGTTTCTGTTTTATTTATTTTGTTTTTTAGATTCCTCATATAAATCAAATCATATGATATTTATTTTTGTCTGACCTATTTCACTTAGCATAATACCCTCTAGATTCATGCATGTTACAAATGGCAAGATTTCATCCTTTTTTTATGGCTGAGCAATGTTACATTATATATGTAACACTTCTTCATTCATTCATCTATCAGTAGACACTTAAGTTGCTTCCATAGCTTGCCATTGTAAATAATGCTGCAATGAACATAAGGGTGCGTATATCTTTTTCAAGTTAGTGTCTTGAATTTCTTCAGGTAAATACCTAGAATTGGAATTTTTTGGTCATATAGTAATTCTCTTTTTAATTTTTTGAGGAAACTCCATCTTATATTATATGCTAAGGGAATAAGAGGAGGAAAATGAAAATATTTGATATAAATATTTATATATTTTATTTATTTATGTGTGTTTATACTTGTGTGTGTGTATGTATTTGTGTATGTCTCTGTGTGTGTGTGTGTGTGTGTGTGTGTGTGTATACATGTATATTTGTGTTTATATAAACAGGCATACCTCAGAGATATTGTGGTTCTGTTCCAGGCACCATGATAAAGCATGTGTTACAATAAAGAGAGGTAATCTTTTTGCTGGTGAAGGGTCATGCCTTCGATTTGTAAAAAATGCAGCATCTGTGAAGCACAATAAAGTGAAGTGCAATAAAACAATGTATGCCTGTGTATTTGTGAGTTTGTGTGACAGCCACACACACGACATGTTCACAACAGAATAAGGAGGAATACTTATTACAATTACAGTTCTTGTTTCTGTAACTGGTCGTGTAGTTATTACTGGTGTTTGTAACTTTTGTCCACCATCTATTCTGTCTACCCTTTGCCTGCTGCAAATACCTCAGCTGGATGTAATAGTTCTTAAGCTTGTTGAATAATTCAAACCTTCATTTCTGACTACTCAGTTTACCCTTGGTAGTCAGGATCAGTCACACCAGTCAGCACAGTAACTCTCTTCTTTGACTGTTGATTTGGAGGCATGAGGAAACCAAAGTGACTGAGTGGCAATCTTAACTTTCAGTTTAATGAAATCATTTCTGTGTCTCCTGGTTGAAGCATTCTTCCTTCTGGACTTAAGACTTTTATGCCAGCAGAACACAAACTTTTGATTCCCAGTCCTTGGAATCTGGCTATGGGAGAAATAGCTTCACATAATAAGCATTGATTCAGAGCATATACAGCCTTATGTAGAACCTGACCATAGTCCTCTAAGATATTGCCACCTAACTGGTGCTGTAACTTAGTCTTCAAAAGGCCATTTCACCATTCTCCCAAACCAGCTTCTTCAGGTTTGCAGGGAGGGCACAGAGTAAAACCAGTAAATTTCTTGAGTATGACCCATTGCTGCACTTCTTTTGCTGAGAAGGAGTTTCTTAATCAGAAGAAATACTGTATACGGTACCATGATGGTGGATGAGGCATTTTATAAGTCCTCAGGTGGCAGTTTTGTTAGAAAAACTGTATGCAGGTAAGGCAAATCCGTATGTGGAGTAGGTAACTATTTCAGTAAAAATAAAACACTGCACCTTCCGTGATGGAAGCAGTTTAATGTAATCAACCTGCCACCAGTTATCTAGCTGATCATCTTGGAGAATGGGGTCCTATCAGGGACTTGGTGTTGGAAGATTGGTCACTCAGCAGTGGCTGTGGCCAGGTCAGCCTTGGGTAGTGGAAGTCCATGTTGCTGAGCCCATACATAACCACCATGCCTGCCACTATAGCCACTTTGTTCATGAACCCACTTGGCAATAGCAGGGATGGCTGGAGAAGGAGGCTGACTGGTATCTACAAAACAGGTTATCCTCTTGATTATTAAAATCTTCCTCTGCTAAGGTCATTCTTTGGTGAGCCTTCACATAGGACATAAATTTCTTCAAGATTTTTGCTCATTAGGAGAGGTCTATCTATATACTTCTCTCCCAGATTTCTTTGTCACTTATTTTTCAATTATGTTCCCTCTATACCTCTGTTGATCCAGTCAAACTGTTAGACACAGCCCATGAATTAGTATATAATCACACATATCTGGCCATTTTTTCTTTCAGGCCAATTGAATAACCAAATGCCCTGTTTAAAGTCTTGCCCACTATGAGGTTTCCCCTTACCACTTTCCTTTAAGAATATTCCAGAGAGGGACTGCAATGCTGCAGTGCTGCAGCTGTTCACTTTTGGGTGGTGCCTGCATATCATGCAGAATTATCAGAAAACCAGACTCAGCTTTTGTCAAGTATATAGTCTCTATGAAGGTTCAGTAGCAGGCAAAGGGATGTTTCTCAAAATGAGAATAGTTATCTGCAAAGGATGGTAGGACTTTGCTCCAAAGTCTTAAGGATCTGAGCTGCAGTTCACCTATAGGAGCCTGCCAAAGGCCCTCAAAAGAGTCCCCACATCTACCACTGGTATTTCAGGCATCATTGGGTCTATTGAATCATATGCCTCAAATGGCAGAGCAGCTTGTACAGCAGCCTTGACTTGTTGCAGAGCCTTCTCCTGTTTTGGGTGCCACTCAAAACTAGTAATTTGGGGGATCACTTTGGAAATGGGTTCGAGTAACACACCCACATGAGGAATAAGTTGCTTACAAAATTCAGAGGCTCACTAGGCATATGTCTCTGTTTTGGTTGTAGAAGGGGCCAAATATAACAACTTACCCTCCACCATAGAAGAGATATCTCAACATGCCCACTGAGCCCTAGAAGTTTCACCAAAGTAGAAGGACCTCTAATTTTTCTTGGACTTATTTCCCAATGTCAAGCAAATATCTTACCAATGAGTGTAGTGTAGTTGTGCTTTTTTGTTCACTAGGTCCAGTCACCATGATATCATCAGTGCAATGGACCAGTTTGATGCCTTGTGGAAGAGAAAGGCAAACCAAAATCCCTGCAAACTAAATTATGAAATGGAGCTTAAGAGCTGATATACCCCTGAAATAAGACAGTGAAGGTAAATTACCAGCTGAATACACATTGATTCTGGTAGACCTTATTGTCAAGGATGGTGGAAAAATAATTTTCCACAGCAATAGCAGCGTACCAGGTACCAGGGGATGTGTTAATTTTCACAAGCAATAAAATCACATATGATATAGCCACTGCAATAGGAGTCTGGTTAAGCCTACAATTACCCATCACCTTTCTCTAAGATCCATGTCTTCTACATATGCAAATAGGTGAGTGGAATAGGGATGTAGTGAGAATCATTCTTCAAGTCTTTGATGATGGCATTCATCTCTGCAATTCCTTCAGAAATGTAGTATTGCTTTTGATTTTATGTTTTCCTATGTAAAGGAAAGTTGTAGTGGCTTCAGTTTGGCCCTTTTTACCCTCATAGCCCTTACTTCAGAGATCAGGCAACTGATGTGGGGAGTCTGACAGCTGCTGAGTATATCTGTTCCAATTACAGCCATACCTCATTATATTGCACTTTGCTTTTATTGCACTTCACGGATGTTTTTTGTTTGTTTGTTTGTTTGTTTGTTTTTAATGAATTGAAGGCAAGGTCCTTCACAAGCAGAAAAGGTTACTACCCACTTTATTGCAATGCATGCTTTATTGTGGTGGTCTGGGGCTGAACCTAAAATGTCTCCAAGGCATGCCTGTATGCATTCTAGAAGTGGAGAAATAACCACAGGATGGTCTCAGGGACCCACTCTGTCCCTGTGAGATGGACCTTAGATAAAACTTCATTGATCACCTTTAGCCCCTTCTTACTGATGTGCCACAGTGACATCTAAAGTCCCTTGTAATCAGTGTCAGTTCAGAGACAGTTTCCTGTAGTTCCTGAAAGTATTATTTTCTTCTTTCCAGTGCAGTTATCCTGGTAGAAGGCTGTTGGTGTCTTTGTGGAAGGCTGGGAAAGAGATTAATAGTATTATTTTTGGGTGGTGTTTCGAAGTATTTTCTCAAAGGGACCCAGCCTCCCCTTCATTCAAGAGATAATGGGTCTGTAAACTGGCTGAATTCTGGGGATCAAATGAGGGACTGTGACTCTTCTTTATGATTTAAGTTAGACTTTTGTTCACTTAAACTAGAACTTTTCTACTCATACAGATCAAGTAAGAATTTAATGGGCTTCCTCATTTTGTGTAGTTCACAGCACACTGTGTAAAAATTTCATATGCATTTCTCAGGGACTAGAGCTTTTTTGAAGGTTACCATAGTAAATGAAGATCTACTTGTCCAAACCCAGAGGGTCCAGAAAATGTCCCTTTCACCAAAAACTGTGAGAAATAAAATGGTGATAGGAGCCCCGTTATTCCAGAAGAGCTCTGCAATTACTACTCCTCTGTGTCCCAACTTTACAGCAGGAACTGCAACCACTCACTGACTTGGGAAACTTAAATGCAATGGGAGTAATTGAATCTTGGTGCAGAAGGGGCTTGTGGTGGCACTCAACTGCCAAAGGCAAGGTGGGTGTGATAACCAAAATGGATAGCAGTCAAAGCAACAATTAAAATCATCTTACTCAAACAGCCCCATAGTGTTGGCTCATTGACCCATGGTGTTTCTAGAAGTGAAACAGATAAGAAGCCCAGAATTGAGCCAGTTTATAGACCCATTAACACCTTTCTAAAAACTTCATTTTATTCAGTATGTGGTGAGGCCTCCAGGGCAAGTTTGGCTGATTTGCTTTATTTTTTCTTTAGCTATTTCCATTCTCTGATTCTGAACCAATGTCCCTGCTGAGAAGAAGCCTATGCTCATGTAGTTCTGAAGCTTCCTGAGTTTTGTTTCTGAGAGTTCTGAGGCTCTTTATAGTATCTATATGTTTTCTCCATCCTCAGATCTGTAGTTAAAGGGTTCAGGCTGCTTTGCTTACACCTAGTGTTTCATTAGAGAGGATCTGTCACATTTACAACACAAGGACATTTATCATTTCTCCACCTCTCAAGCTTTCCTTTAGGCCTCAGAAATTGAAGAAGAGGAATATATTTTATTAACTAGACTCAAATTTTTTATGGAGGGAGGTTCTTACAGATTACATAATGACTATATTTCATGTTCTTTTTAAATTTCTTCCACTATAAGCTTTATTAACTATATGAGGGGACTATTAATTAAACTTAATGCAAAATTAATAATAATTCAACTTTGTTGATTTGATTTCACTGTGTTTTGACTGGTGCTGATTTCTGAGTGCAACACTCAAAGAGTCATTCACAGAATGAGCAAAAATTATTTGCATTTGTTGCTGCCTAGAATTTTAATATGTTCAGTGGACATTGTGTAACTCCATGATAACCATCATTTTTTGAATTTCATTTTATTTTCCTTTAGTTCACAAAATATTAAAATACAAGATTCCCAGCTGTTTTCTTAAATAACCAATGCCTGTTCCAGCTTCTGGATATGGCTAAAGGATATTGTTCAGCTTGTCCTAACTGAGCCACACAAATACCAATGATGGGATAGTTTCTTTTTCTTGGAATAATTCTGAAATTCTCAGGGATCTATTTTTTACAACTTAAAAAAGTAACATTTTTACAAAATGTGAATCTGAGAATGTGGGGAAAGAGGTAGAGAAATGGAAAATAAAGGAAAGTGGTCTAGAACATCTAGGAGATGTTAGTTTCTGTAACTCTAATAAATGAAATGCATGTTAAAGAAAATATAATTAATATACGTTATTAGTTATGTATAGGCTTTTCTGCACAGGCTTTTCTGAAGGATGATGCTGTTAAATTCTATATATCAGACTGAAAAGAACGTGGACTCTGAAGCCAGAGTGCTAGACTTTAAGTCCCTGCTTCATGAAGTATCAAATGCAATTTTGTATCTCATTTTGTCAACTCTAAAATGAGGATAATATTAATGCTTGACTCAAAGAACTGTTGTGAACATCAGATAAATTAGATGGACGGATATATGGAAAGTGTATAGAAAGTATCTGGCATATCATAAATACTATATTGGCTCTTAATGCCAGGGGTTTGGTGGAATTCTTGGGCTGACATTCTTTAGTGTACACGAGTTATCACTTCCCTGCTACATTTCTCTTCTTTATATTTTAGGGCCACCTATTATGATCACTAAAATGTACATTATAGCTTGCATCATAATTCTTAAAGGCATACTGTGTGATGTGAGTTGAAAGAAGGGAAATCATTTCATCTTTGTGATCTGCTTCTATTTTTGTACATTTCTAAATATGAAGAAACATAATCTTTAATCTCCTTCCATTGCTGGGAACTGAAATTTATTCTATGTTTTTTTTTTTCTTTGTATTGGTTCAGCTTTTAGGAGTTTTTGTTTTCATTTTTTGGTTTGTTTCAAGGAGACCATATTATAAAGGCTGGTCATCTTTGGATTCCCCCTATTGTATCATTTTGTTTTTTTATGAACCATTTATTGGTAATTAATAAATAACCTCCTACTTAGTACAAAATGAATTTTCATGTTAGGAAGAAAATCTTATTTTATTCTAATAACCTATGAGATAAACATAAACTTATGACAATGTTTACATATATGATATATATAATGCTTAAGATAACTTTTGCTAACTTATTAATTTTTCAACATAGTTTTTTTCATTATATTAATGAAAATAAATATTTGAAGTTATTTTGGGATGTTAAGTAGTGCTTTTTTATAGTCATCTTTTAAAAATACCATATTATTCTTTAAGAGAAGAAACAAAAATATTTGTACTTTTCTAATCATATCTGGATATCTTGAGGTTTCAGTTATAGAACAATAATTCATGCCCTGTGCATCTAATGACACTCTGCTTGAGGCCTCCCTCTAGCAATGTATAAAGTATTTAGCCCATAACTTATATTCTGCTGAGTCTTATTGCTTAGTTTCTCAATATTTTTTGGATCACCCTCCAGTCACCAGAAACATTAGAGATTTCATGGAAACTTTTTTGTCTAATGTTATTTCTATTTGAATCTGCTTTGGCATGTTTAAATATTGTCCACAAGGAAATTTAGATAGTTTGGACAGTGAAAAAAAAGAATGACTTTAGCAAACAGAATATTTTGTCACAAATCTCTCTTTTCCTCTCTCTGAGAGCAGACAGTGGTAGCAGTAGTTAATGAGAAGTGAATTTAGTGAAAAAAGGGGAGATGAAAGTAGCTGTTCTAATCAAATTCTGTCGTAATTTCTCAGGTGTTTGGAATTTATGACACACCATTCAGCAACTCTCCAGTGATATATTTCTTTAACAGTAGTTGTAAATCCATTGGCAGTTTCATTAATCAGACAAAGAGCTGTGCAGTTATTGAAATAACTCTTCAAATAACTTGCCATGCAATGACATCACTCCTAAGAGAAGTGCTTTAACAATTGATGATTTAGCTCTGATAAATTAGCATTTCTGGCATTGAAAAATCATTGTTGGGCATTTCACGGTTCTGAGAAAGCAATTCCTGGAGTTGTTTCTCCTTATAAGATTTAAAAAGTGGTGATGATCAATACTTTGCTCATTTTCCATGTGAGGAGAAATGTGCTGGCGTTGCATCTATCCCTGTTTACACTGTGGTTCCTATGTGAACTTTTAAGCTGTTTGAAAAAATTAAAACTGTTAATTTAATTGCTTTAATATTTTCTGAGTGCCTTTTTGAACACGTGAACTCAAGGCTGCCAGGCAGTTGGAGAATATATGTAAAATAAATAAGAAGTAAGACATGCCACCTTATCCCAAGGGCTTCAAATCCTACCCTTCAGGGGATGATATGATACAATTGAATAAATGCTATTATAAGTTTGTTAAAAGTGCTAGGAGATGATAGAAGAAAGAGAAATCAAGATTGAAGATCACAAAGGCAGAGCCAGTGAAGTCTTCCAGAAGAAGTGGATTTATATTAAATCTTAAAAGAGAGATGAGGAGTTGTTCAAAAAATAGAGATAATATATTAGGTAGTTAAGTGGGAAGAGGATTGCAATGAAAGTTGTGGGAGTTAGGACATCTCTGCTCTACCTCAACATTTCTAATACTTTGAATATATCAGTTTGCCTCTGAATCTTGATTTTCTCACTTGAAAAATTAATAATACCTTTTATTTTATGGTGAATTCTCAGATTAAATTTAAAAGTTGAAACAAAATTGTTGCATAGGAGGAAAGACTAAACTAAAACAACGTTTATAATGAATTTTTATTTATTAATAATTGTATCTTGGAAGACTACAAAGACAGAATTTTGATATGCTTCTAATATACAGAGCAAAATTATGTGTCAGTGATATTTATCTGAGGTAAAATACTTTTCTGCAGTTATTTGAATCAATATATTTCTTTGGAATCCCCAATGTATTCTTGATTGTAAAGGACCACAGTTATAATCAATAAACTAAAGACATAATAGTAAAATAAAATGAATTCCAAAATGCTTAATAAAATTTAATACTTTGTCTCCTCTTTTCAATTCATCCTTTAAGATCCATATTACTTTTAATATTTCGAGTCTAATAGTGGAAATACAAATGAAAGGAAAACTACATTTTATCATAATTTATGGATTTGGTGATTCAAGATATTGCACATTTTGTATATATAGGGTCTATAGTGTATGTCTCTTTGTAGTACAAAAACTAACATAGTCTTTTGATTATCCCTTGGTTCTGTTGTATCAAATTGTTTTTCATAAAATACTTATAAAGTTTATATCTGTTTTTATATATATAAAATAGATGAAACATTAATGATATGATTACTTCTCCAATTTGTTTCAATTTAGGGCATAACTTGTTAGTATAAGCTGAGGCAGTTGGTCTGTATATGAAAATTCTAAATTTAAGAGCTAAATAGTTAAAAATGAGAGGTTATATCAAAGTATGGTGGAATATTATTACAGAATATTTTTTTCAAGAACACTGCTCAAGTTGTCAGTGTTGATATCTACTTGTAATTGAACTATTAATAGTACATTTATAATTTTATATTTATTTTATGATTAATATGTTTTACAAAATGTGTGTGTGTCTAACAGTGTTTGTTTATCTCACCATTACATCAAATGAATATAGTTATGTCTAGCATATTGTAGTTACTTAAATATATTACTGTATTAATTGAGGGAGTATGTTAAATTTAGATAAAGTACGAGTAGCTTTGCAATTTAATCAGATTATTGTGTTGAGTGGAAAAATAATTATACGCTCTTTATTTCTGTTTTGTACACTTAAAAACCTGAAATATTTGTTTTGCTAAATCCCTTAATGTTCTATCTGTTTTCATTGGTAATAGATAAATATCTTAATTAATAAATTGGCTGATGCAATTTTTTTAAGTTCGATAATGTGGTAAATTAAGAACAGGGTGTAAATTATTACTTGATAAATCACTTCACTAAAATGTTGATAATGATTTTACTTTCCCTGTCTGTCGCTGTCAAACTTCTGACCAAGGTGAACTTAAAAAACATTTCTTAAGCAGAATTATCTTTGGAGTTGACTGAGAGCTGGATGTTGAGAGAATTGGGGGTTCTTATTTTCTGTAAATCCCGCTTAAAAATTACTGTTCCGCATGTTTGAAATCTGTACTTTTTTCTTACATTAACTAATCTAGTTTTTTGACATATTTTAAGTAACAAAGCAGCATTGTGGATTTAACATTTTTTTCCTTCCCTAAAAGTGCTTAGACACATTCCATTTTTATCAACATTACCTTTGCTCCTGAAAGGCTGAAAATGGGGAAAATATGAGAAAAAGAATTACAAAATGCTATCATCATCAAAAAAATAATATCTGTATTGAAACCTAATTCACCACGGCAGTCTAAAGAAAGCAGGTCATCTACCCCTTACTTCAAGCGGTTCCTTAGGCAAATATAAGTTGTCCAAATTTTTTTTTCCAGGAAGATATTCCCTTTATTACTTTAGGAAGTAGAATCAATTATTTTGTTTATTCCTTACTTGAATTGAAATTCTATCACTTATAGATTAATGAATAAACATTTTATTTTCTTTTGTTAAAATTCAATCTTACAGAAAATGTAAAATTGCCTAATTACAATGCCGGGGAAAAGGAACAGCTCACTGTGGATAGTGTTGAACTCACTTTATTTTGTGTAATTACCTCAGCAGCTACACACCATATTAAATATTTTGTCCTCTTGTTTAAGTGAACAAAGCAAGACAAATATATGCAATTTTCATTGCGAATGCAGGTTTAGGCAAGCTCTCCATTGTTCCATCTGTGCTGACACCGAGATTCCTACCATCTAATGATTGTCCTAGGCTTTGGGCATTAAAAACACAAAGTTTTCTACTGCAAAACTGACATTTTGGATAACTTGACTGATTAATCATTCAAGCTTAGCTCATCTCAAGGGCTCATGTCCTGAAACAATTATAAATCTGTAATCCTTTCTAAAAGGACAGTAATCCTTTATAGGATAACATGATAATGAACTTGCCATTTTTAATAGCCCGTGCTAAAAAAATAGAATGTTAAAACTGACATTGTTTGGATTTGTTGATGACTAAATGAAAATAATTTTTTTTAATGTTTTAAATTAATACTATGATATCTTTATTTAAGTTTTGTATGATTTGTTGCAGCACCAAAAGTATATATTTTATTTCACAGAACAAAAGAGAAAAGGATTTTTTAAATTCATTGTCCCTTTTATGCCATTGAAGGACTAGAACCATTCTGTTGCAGAGTTCTCATTTACAGTGTGAGCTCCCTTGACTTGTATGCAAAAGATAACAAGCAAATGCTTTGAGTGTTCAGAGCACACCTGGTTTTTATGCAAAGAAAATGTGTAATTTGGACTATCAAGTGAATAATTAATGTCAAATTAATTCAAGATGCATTCTATAAAAAAGCACATGTGAAATTCCTTGCTTTCTCTAGGAAATGCTGAAACAGGCATCTTTCAGTCCTCTCTCACCCTCACCCCATCCTTACTAGAAAATTCCACTCCAAGATAAAGCACTGTGTGTTTTTCTTATGGAAAAAAAATTATATTTACTCTTTTGTTTTAAAAATAATTTATCCACTCTCTAAAATGTAGGTTTTGTGATGTATGCTACTTTAGCTGATGTGTTTTCCAGAGAGAGGACTGTTCCATGTAATAGAATCCCAGGGATTTAAAGAAATGCTCATATCAGAGTATCTGCCCAAATTTGGAATATTAACAACAGTCTCTTAAGACATAAGCAAAAGGATTTATCTTGTCATACCCTTGGCTATCTAGAATATCAAATCCTGGAGTGATGTCTGGGTTTAACCCCTAGCTTCCAGGAAATGGGTTAGGCTGATTGACCAAATAAGCTTCTGAGTAATTCTACTTTACTTATATCTGCAGACAAATGCCTTGTTTCTCAGATAAACCTCATTTATCTTAAATGCTTCTGCATCCCAGGCTGTTATTTTTCCCTTCCCCTAGGAAGACATGAACATAGTTAAGGTTTGTTTTAAAGAATTTAAGGAAGAAATTGTGAACAAATAAGAGCTTATAATGAAATTCTTTGTGTTTAAATGCCAGCATTCAAAAATGATTATTAAAAGCTACCCCAAAGTAAAATGGAAATGGGAGAATTTAAGTGTCTTTAATACTTACAAATAGGCATTGTGAGGATCCATATATTATCTCAACTCCTAGCAAAGTGATGTTAATTGTAGATGCTCAGTGATGTCAAAAGAACCACTTTTGGAATATCATACATACATACATACTTACATATATACGTACGTACGTACGTACATACATACATACATACATACATACAATGTATATAAAAACATATAACAAACACTGATATTGGTAAGTCCATCATATAGCACTTTTCAGTGTCTTTTATAACCACTGAGAGAATCAAAAATTTGTCCTTAATGTCTTCAATGCTGATTTTCTACATATGTAATGAATCAGAAAATCTGTATTACAACCCACCCCAAAAGCTAATGATTATTTTTCTTTTCACTTGAGGCTATATGCCATCAAATAAACACAAAGTGAGGTAATTTCTATCGATAGCACTTCAAGGTGTACTATAACATATATAGTATAGAGTGTAATACTTTATTTGTATTTATAGTTTTAATTCTGGTTGACTTAGAATATCTGTTTTGCTATGTAAGGAAAGACACTTCCAAGATTAAATATTTTCAAATTCAATACTTTTGGTGGGCTCTTTACACTTCTCTCCTTCCCATGTTCCCCATCAACGTTGAATTAACTACCACCTCCACCATCATCTTAAACCCTTTTCAGGTCTTTCATTTTTAAACAGTTATTGTAGAAAAACAGTCTACTCTATTTTCATAGGAAGAGGTTTGACTAAATACTTCACTCTGTTTCTCCCCATTTTAAAATCCAATTTCTATTCAGGCTTTTGGCATATGAGTACCGATACCAATCTGGGTCCTGTCTGTGGATTCTAAGAAAAGGTGGTCCTCTGTCCATGTAGTAAGGTGAAGATGGGACCTTCAAGTCCAGGTCAGTTCTCCTCAGTGGAAACTACAGGATTACTGATTCCTGCAGTTAGGTTACCCTCTAGATCAGCACACCTTCAAAGCTATTTTTACTTTCCATAAATACTCATACTAATCCCAGATCTTAAAAGGGTATTACTACAATACTAAGTCTTTGGCCTTGTCTTTTTAAAAAAAAAAAAAAAAAAATTAGACAGTATTTGAGCAGCATTTTGAGAATCCAAAAGTTGAGATCTATATTTTAAAAAAACCTTTTGGTTTCATTTATTTTTACTATTATCTTTGTTTTCCATTTCATTGATTACTTTTATTTGTACTACTTATTTTGGGTTCAATTTGCTTTTTACCTCAGTTTCTTTAAAAAATTTTTATTAAAGTATAATCGGCATACAATATTACATCAGTTTCAGATGTATAACATAGTGGTTCGACATTTATATACTTTACAGTGTAATCTCCACAATAAGTCTGGTAACCATCTGTCATGGTGCAAAGTTATTATGATATTGTGGCTTATTACAATATTGTGGTTATTGTGTGTAAGTTAAAACCACAATACGTGCATTGTGCACTCAGTGGCATAGTTAACATTAAAAAGGCTTACGATGCAAAAGCTTAGGAACCCGTGAAACAAACTAAATTGTCATATACTGTTGGTTGGCATGTGAAAAAGTGAGTGGTACAATTGCTAAGAGAAATAGTTTGTCAGTTTCTTAAAAAGTTAAACATATATCTACTCTATGACACAGATATTCTAGTAGGTATTTGCCCAAGATAAAAAGAGATATATATGCATAAAACTATATTTACATCATTCACTTGTACATGAATATTCATTGCAGTTTTTCATGTAATATCCATAAGTTGTAAACAATTCAAGTATTCATCATTATCCAGTGAATGGGTAAATAAACTATAGTATATCTATAGTACCTATACAGTAGAATACTACTTGGAAATTAGAAGTGATTGATAATTGATATAATGTGACATGGATGAATCTCAAAATATTTATTGAGTTAAAAAATCTAGGCAAAAAAGTACATATTATTTATATTAAACTCTAGAAAATACAAACTAAAGTTTAGTGGTTAAAGAAAGTTGATCAGTCGTTGCCTGGGAGTTGGGAAAGGAATACAAAAGGGCATGAAGAAATTCTTGTGGGTTTTGAATAAGTTCATTATTTTTATTTTCATAATGTTTTTTGTATATGTAAGCACATGACAAAAACTTATTAAACTGTACATTTAAAATATATGTGATTTTAATATTGTGCCAGTTGTAGCTCAATGAAACTTAAAAAAGAAAAATAATTAGGCTTATTATAAAGAAATGAATTTGTCAGCATAAGTTTGTCTTGATTACACATTGGTGTTTCTTTCCCCATCTTTAAAATGAGGGAAAAAATAGTGGTTCTATGTAGGTTGTGAAAATCAGATGCATAATATATAAAAATTCTTTGAAAATGTAAAGTGCTGTTCAACCACAAGTTATTATTATAAAGGATCTGGTTAGATTTGAGCAATACAATTTATGATGGGCTGTACATAACATTTTCTGTATATGTGTTGAGAGTAGAGTTTGGGATTCTTTTAACTCTTTTTTTATTTTCCAACTCCAGGGCTTTTGATTTCTTGTAAACTTAATGGTGTTTCACACTCCCTCTCTTGCTCTTTTCAGCCCACTGGAAGTAACTCCTGGCTATATTTCACAAAATGTTCTGGTTCTTTTTCTGCAGGTGCTTTGCTTTAGTAGAATATGAAGAGAAAAAGTAATTAAAGTTGGGGAACAACAGAAATTTTAATTTCTTTGGTAAATGGGATAAGGAGATGAGAGAAATATGATTGAATTGGTAGATAGGTAATAAATATTTAAAAGAGTGACAGCTTGAATGAACTGTCATGGAGGTGGCATGGCCATCTGGTAGATGTAGTACAGCTTCAGAGTATCTAAAAACTTGATTTATTTTTGACTAGCGCTATTACTTTTCTGGCCTCAGCATTTCTTTCAACTTCCATGTAAGGGGATGAGCAGCTCCAAATTCCTAAATTGGTATTGCGTAAGGGCTCAAATATTGGTATTTACTTCATCGGAGCTGGGAAGAATGGCTGCAAGAAAAATGAGCTAACATTTTACTACAGTCTGCATACGATAAGTATTTTTCCCTCTAATTGGAACTGAGTTCCAATACTGGTTTGAAAAAAAATGTTAGTTTTCTTCTCTCAAGAGCTTTTCTTGATAGATTCCATAAAGTAAAAATACTTACTTACTTTGACACACACACACACACACACACACACACACACACACACACACACTAATGCCAGTACTGTCAGTGGGTCTAAATATCATCAGAATAATATTAGAAATAATATAATTAAAACAACTAGACAGGGATGGGCAATAGTCATTATCAGATACACGTCTCTTCAAAAGCAGTTGAGTAGTTTTTTGCTGGAGTTGAGGTTGACAGAAATTTTATTTACATATCTATAGCGGTTTGGTATTTTTGGAATTTAAAATAGGAACTGATATTCTTTTCTAATCTCCAGGTTTACTGACCAGCATAAGATTTATCTTGGATACAGTTCATAGCTGCAAATAAAAGTATTTGTAATTCATATTATAAAGTTAAAAAAAATATCTTCCTTGCTGCTAGAAAAAACACCTTCAGGTTTGGGAAGAGGTGGCATTCCTGAAGATTCTGTTTAACAGATTCCTTTCCACTAATAGAATGAAGGCCAAAGGATGGAGGTAGATATTTTAGAGGAGAAATGAGTTCTCAAAGGCAGAAACCTTTTCTTTTTTTTCCTCTCATCCTTCAATTGTAGGTTTAGAAAGGGAATGCGTTTAATGTGTTCACTTCAGATTTGAGAGCTCTTCAAGACAAGACCTCATGAAGCTGGACATGTCTGCATCTTATTTCCTGTCTGGTTGGCCCTTTCCAGTTTTCCAAAGAGCCAACACTATTTGTACTGTGGGTTCAGGTAAGGTTTAAAGAAAAAAAAAAAAAAAAAGGAGCTAAAGAGAGGCCTGCCTGGCTTTTCACTTTCCTATCCCCACAAGAGACTGTCCAGTGCAGCAAAGACAGATAAATACCATGAGTCATCCTGGCATTACTTAAAGGGAGCAGCCACATTTCTTCTGTGTTATCTCTGATATGAAGTCTGTGATAAGGGTCTATTGAGTCCACAGTAACCAGAAAATGGGCCCTAAAATAGAGCAGCAGGATAGCCACCCTAAGAGGAAGAGGTAAGACTCACTTATATTCCCAACATTTGTAGTGAGCAGGTCCATAATCACAAGTGATAATATAGCTTTCCATAGCCTCCCATGGACCTTTATGCATTTAAACAGATCTCCCTTTATCTGCAGCTTCTATGGAAATAACAGAGGGTAGAAATAAAGGAATGCTTTCTTTTTTGCTAATAACATTATAGATATAGCTTTTGATGAAGCAAGGAAACTTTGATTATCAGAGAGGACTAAGATTTAAACCAGGAAATAAGTGTGAAAAATATTGAAGATGTCCAGGAAAAAATTTAGGCTTAACTGAGAAATCAGTTGGGAACTTTAGACTGTCTGTTATTCTTGCTCACTTCTCATTAGCGTAAAGAAAATGAAAGGGATGAGCAGTGGGTTGGTGCTTGAAAAGTGAGATTGTTATTCATATTTACAAAATCTATATTTCAATGAACTGCACTGTTAAAATTATTAAATAAACCCAAAAAAATGAATTTTACACAAACAGCATAGATTCAACATTTTCTCAGTTAAATGTATTCATTGCCTTTCACTAATCTTCCTTCTATGTTCCTTGTTTTAGTAAATTGTATCACTGTATAAATTGTATAGTTTATCAAAAAAGAAATCTTTTCCTCGTTGACTGCTGTTTTAGTGTGGGCAGCTGTACCAAGATATAGACTGAATAGCTTTTAAACAATAGAAATTTCTCACAGTTCTCACAGTTGAAAGTTCAAGATCAGGGTGCTGCTGTTGTCAGGTTCTCCTGAGGACCTGCTTTTATGATTTGTGGGTGGCTGTCTTATTGTATTTTCACACAGCAGAGAACAGAGGAGCTTTCTGAGGTCTCTTTTATAAGAACACTACTCACATTCATGAGGGCTTCACCCTTATGACTTAATCACTTCCCAAAGGCCTTAGTCCTAATACCATTGCTTTGGGGATTAGGATTTTAACACATTAATTTGGCCTGGGGTGGGAGGGTGGGAATGGGGGAGGGCACTAACATTCAGTTTATAACAACCACTTTCTCCTGACTATCACTACATTAGACAATTTTCCTCCTAAATATTTTCAAGTCTATACATCTTTTCACTAATCGTGATTGTCCTTACCTTAACTCAGGTCAGTATTTCTCACCCAGTTGTCTCAAGGGCCTCAAAATTGTCTTCCTGAAACTAGAGTTTAAAGCTTAATGTGATCACTCATCCACGTCCTCCAAAGTCGTTACTACCTTTTTATTACCTTCAATATGAGTTTTTTTGTTATTTTTTAAATTAAGTTTATTGGGGTAACATTGGTTAATACAATTATATAATTTTCAGGTGTACATTATAATTTGACATCTATATATTCTATTGTGTGATTACTACTCAAAGTCTAGTTTCCTTCAGCTACCATATATTTGATCCCCTTTACCTACTTCACTCGCCCCCTACCCCCTATATTTAACTCCCTTTACTCCATCTACTCTACCCTCTCCCCCACCTCCTACCCTCTAGTAACTACTAGTCCATTATCCATGTCCCTGAGTCTCTGTTTGTCCTGTTCATTTGTTACTTTTAGGTTTATGTCCCATACATAAGTGATATCATGTAATTTTCAATTTTTCAGTCTGGCTTATTTCGCTTAGCATGATTATCTCAAGGTCCATCTAGGTTGTCACAAATGGCAGTATTTCATATCTTCTTATGGCTGAGTAATATCCCATTGTATATACATGCCACAGCTTCTTTGTTTAATCATCTATTTTGTAGGACACTCGGTTGCTTCCATGTCCAGGCAACTGTGAATAATGCTACTATGAACATCGGGGTGCAAATATCTTTTTGGATATGGGTTTTCAAGTCTTTGGGGTAAATACCCAGTTGTGGGATTGCTGGATCATATGGTACGTCAATTCTTATTTTGGGAGGGAACTTCCATACTGTTTCTCATAACGGCTTTACCAATTTGCAGTCCCACCATCAGTATATGAGGGTTTCTTTTTCTCTGCATCCTCTCCAACATTTGTTATTACTTGTCCTGTTGATTATAGCTATTCTAACACATGTGAGATGGTATCTCATTGTGTTTTTGATTAGCAATGTTGGGCATCTTTTCATATGTTTGTAGGCCATTTGTATGTCCTCTAGGGAAAAGTGTTCAGGTCCTCTGCCCATTTTTTGATTGAATCGTTTGTGGTTTTTTTTGGTTGTTATTGAGTTGTATGAGTTCTTTGTATATTTTGGATATTCAGCTCTTATTAGAGGCATTCCTTGCAAGTATATTTTGCCATTGAGATGGTTGTCTCTTTACTGATTTCTGTTGCTAAGCAAAGCTTTTTAGTTTGATGTAGTCCCATTCATTTATTTTTGCTTTTACTTCCCTTGTCTTTGAGGCCAAATTCATAAAATTCTATTTAAGTCCAAGGTCTTTGAGTTTTGTTCCTATGTTTTCCACTATACATTTTATTGTTTCAGGTCTTATATTCAGGTCCTTAATCCATTTTGAGTTAATTTTGATGTGTGGTGATAAACAATAGTCTTATTTCATTCTTTTACATGTAGCCTTCCAATTTTCTCAGCATAATTTATTGAAGAGGCTTTCCTTTCTCCACTGTATATTTTTGCCTTTTTTTGTCAAAAATTATTTGCCCGTATAAATATAGCTTTACTTTGTGGACTCTTGATTCTGTCCCACTGTTCCATATGTCTCTTTTGCTGCCAATACCATGCTGTTTTGATTACTGTCACTTTATAGTATAATTTTAAATTGGGCAGAGTGATGCCTCCAGCCTCATTCTTTTTTCAGGATGGCTTTAGCAAATCGGAGTCTTTTGTGCTTTCATACAAATTTGATGATTTTTTGTTCTATTTCTTTAAAAAATGCCGATGGGATTTAGATGGGAATTACATTAAATCTGTATAACGCTTTAGGTAATATGGTCATTTTTACTATGTTGATTCTTTCAGTTCAAGAACACAGAAATATCTTTTCATTTCTTTGTATCTTCTTTAATTTCTTTTAATAGGGTCTTGTAGCTTTTATTATATAGGTCCTTCAGATGTTTTGTTAAATTTATTCCTAGGTATTTTATTCTTTTTGTTACAATTTTAAAAATAATTGTTTTTTCTACTTCTTTTTCTGATGCTTAATTATTAGAGTATAGGAACACTATGGATTTTTGAACATTGATTTTGTATCCAGAGATTTTACTGTATTTGCTTATTGTTTCTAGTAGTGAACTGTGGAGTCTTTATAGAGACTCTGTATAGAGAATCACATCATCCACAAATAGTGACAGTTTGACCTCTTCGTTTCCTATTTGAATGCCTTTTATATCTTTCTCTTATCTGATTGCATTTGCTAGGACCTCCAATGTTATATTGAATAACAGTGGAGATAGTGGACAGCCTTGCCTTGTCCCTGCTCTTGGAAGGTTTTTAGTTTTTCATCATTAAGTATAATGTTGACTGAAGGTTTGTCATATATGGCCTTTATTATATTAAGGTATTTTCCTTCTATACCAAGTTTGTTAAATGTGTTGAACATAAATGGATGCTGAAGGCTTTTTCTACATCTATTGATATGATCATATGGTTCTTATTTTTTAATTTGTTTATGTGGTGTATCACATTAATTGATTTATATATGTTGAACTATTCCTGTGCCCCTGGGATGAAGCCCACTTGATTGTGGTGTATAATCTTTTTAATATGTTACTGTATTCGGTTTGCTAGTGTCTTATTTGGGATTTTTTCATCTGTATTCATGAGAGATATTTGTCTATACTTTTCTTTTTTGTGTTATCTTTACCAAGTTTTGGCCTCATAAAATGAGTTGGGAATTATTGCCTCCTCTTCAATTTTTTGGAAGAGTTAGAGGAGATTAGGTATTAAATCTACTTTGAATGTTTGATAGAATTCACTGGTGAAGCCATCTTGTCCTGGACATTTTCTTTTTGGTAGGTTTTTGATGTTTGCTTCAATTTCCATATTGCTGATCAGTCTATTTAGAATTTCCTTGATTCAGTCTAGGAAGACTGTATTTTTCTAAGTACAGGTCCATTTCTTCTAGGTTATTAAATTTGATGTTACATACTTTTTCATACTATCTTTGTATGATGCTTTGTATTTCTGTGAGGTCAGTCATAATTTCCCTTCCTTCATTCCTGATTTTGTTTATTTGTGTCCATTCTCTTTTATCTTTATTTTAGTGAGTCTAGCCAGAGCTTTCTCCATTTTATTAACCTTCTCAAAGAACCAACTCTTTGTTGTATTTATTTTTTCTATTGTTTTCATTTGTTTTTAATTTCATTTATTTCTGCTCTGATTTTGACCATTTTTTTCCTTTTACTGACTTTAGGCCTTATTAGTTCTTCCTTTTCTAGTTTTTTAAGATGAAGCATTATGTTGTTTGGGCTCGTTCTTGTTTTTGGAGATAGACCTGTAATGTTATGAACATTCCTCTTATGACCGACTGCTTTTGCAACATCCCAAAACCTTTGATATGTTGTACTATCAATATCATTCATTTTTATGTATCTCTTGATCTCTTTATTTGTTCTCTGATCCAGTTATTCTTCAGTAACATGTTGTTTAATCTCCATGTATTTGTGGTTCTTCCTGATTTCTTGTTGCAGTTAATCTCTAATTTCAAAGCATTATGATCAGTTAATATTGTTGGTATGATTTCAACCCTCTTATATCTGTTGAGGCTATCTCTGTGTCCCAGTATGTGGTTGATTCTTGAGAATGTTCCATGTGTACTAGAGAAGAATGTATAGCAGCTGTTTTGCAATGGAAAGCTCTGTATATGTCAATTATGACCAGTTGGTCTAATGTGTCATTTAAGGATGTTATTTTCTTATTGTTTTTGTTTGGATGATCTGTCCATATTCGACAGCAGGGTTCAATATGATTTTTAAATTCATATGTCACTTCAAAGATGAACTTACATATGAACTTCAAAGATAATTAACAAAATACTTCATGTGCTATATTTACCACTCTATCTCCCTTTCTTTTAGCCATTTTCATCACAGTCTAGCCTCTAACTCAGTAGCATGACAACCATGTCCTAAAGAATGATAGGCTTTTACAAAGCACTTTCAGAGATAATTAAATATGTGTGCATGTGCTGCCTCTGTGTGTGTGTGTATGTGTGTGTGTCTTTAGGTGTTGTTTTAAGGGTGCAGGAACAATTGGGCAGAACCTTAGTTTAGGACTGCTTTACAACCTCATGTTCAGTCTGAGTAGCTACAGATGTAGGAAAGGGCAGAGAGTATGTTCTGGGTTTCTATCTGAGTGTTCTTTATTTATTATTTTATTAGTTATAAGTTTACAGTACATTGGTAAGGCATTTGTATAGTTTATAAAATAGTCCCCTAATTGTTCTTTCTCTTCTATGACTCTCAACCTAGCCATTATATTAATGCTAACTGCATTCCCTATGCCATGCTTCACACCCCCGTGACCATTTATCAACTACTAATTTGTGCTTCTTTAACCCTTCACCCTATTCTCCCAATCACCAACCCCACTCCTCTCTGGCTGTCACCAGATTGTCCTCTATATTTGTGAGTCTGTTTTTGATTAGTTTGTTCTTTTTGTTCCTTAGATTTTGCATATAATCACTTGGC
Source organism: Cynopterus sphinx (assembly GCA_030015415.1). Lineage (NCBI taxonomy): Eukaryota > Metazoa > Chordata > Mammalia > Chiroptera > Pteropodidae > Cynopterus > Cynopterus sphinx. Next base: position 76,600,764 of record CM057385.1, read on the forward strand.
ATAATAACCTCTAGGTCCATCCATGTCATTGCAAATGGTAGAATTTCACTTTAATGACTGAGTAATATTCCATTGTATATAGGAACAATAACTTCTTTATCCAATCATCTGTTGATGGACATTTAGATTGCTTCCATAACTTGGCTATTGTAAATTGTGCTGCCATGACCCATGACCATAGGGGTGCACAGATCTTTATGAATTACTGTTTTGGTTTTCTTTGGATAAATACCCAGAAGAGTAATGGTGGGTAAAAAGGTATATCTATTTTTAATTTCTTGCAATCCCACTAACAGTGTTTGAGAGTTCTCTTTTCATTACATCCTTTCCAACACCTGTTCTTTGATTGATGATAGTCATTCTGATAGGTGTGAGAGGTCTCCTTGTGGTTTTAACTTGTATTTCTCTGTTGATTAGTGACCTTAAGCATCTTTTCATATGTCTATTGGTTACCTGTATTTCCTTTGTGAAGAAATATCTGTTCAAGTCTTCTGCCTATTTTTAATTGGATTGTTTGTTTAGTTGTTGTTGAGTTGTATGAGTTCTTTATATATTTTGTATATGAACTTCTCATCAGATGTATCATAAGCAAATATCTTCTGCCATTCAGTCGGTTATCTTTTTGTTTTGTTAATGGTTTCCTTTGCTGTTCAAAAACTTTTTAGTTTGATATAGTCCCATTTGCTTATTTTTTCTTTTGTTTCCCTTACCTGATGAGATATATCCAGAAAGAAATTACCATTAGCAATATCAGAGAGTTTACTGCCATGTTTTCTTCTAGAAGTTTTATGGTTTCAAGTCTTACATTTAAGTCTTTAATCCATTTTGAATCTATTCTTGTTTGGATGTAAGAAGGTGTTCCAGGTTTCTTTGCATGTATCTGTCCAATTTTCCCAGTACCATTTATTGAAGAGACTGTTTTACTCCATTATATATTCTTGCCTCCTTTGTCATATATTAAATGAGTGTATAGGCATGGATATATTTCTGGGCTTTCTATTCTATTTCATGGGTCACTTCATCTGCTTTTATGCCACTACCATGCTATTTTGGTTACTGTAAACTTATAGTATAGTTTGATATCAGGTAGTGTGGTATCTCCAACTTTGTTCTTTCTCAAAATTGCTATGACCATTCATGGTCTTTTATGTTTCCATATAAATTTTAGGATTATTTGTTCTAGCTCTCTGAAAAATGCCATTGGTATTTTGATAGGGATTGCATTGAATCTATAGATTGCTTTGGGTAGTATGGCTATTTTAATGATGTTGATTCTTTCTACCCATGGGCACAGTATATGCTTTCAGTTATTTGTATCTTCTTCAATTTCTTTTTTCAATGACATAATTTTCTGAGAACAGGTCTTTTACCTCCTTGGTTAATTTGACTCCCATGTATTTTATTGTTTTTGATGCAATTGTAAATGTGATTGTTTTTCTAAGTTTATTTTCTAAAAGTTCATCATTGCATAAAAATGCCACAGACTTCTGAATATTTATTTTGTAACCTGATACTTTACTGAATTCATTAATCAGTCCTAACAGCTTTTTAGTGGAATCTTTAGAGTTCTCTATCTATGGTATCAGGTCATTAGCAAATAAAGAGTTTTACTTCTTTCTTTCCAATTTGGGTACATTTTATTTCTCTTTCTTGTCTTATTGCTGTGGCTAAGACTTTCAATACAATGTTGAACAGGATTGATGAAAGTGAGCATCCTTCTCTTGTTCCTAATCTTAAGGAAAACACTTTTAGCCTTTTCCTGTTAAGTATGGTGTTAGTTGAAGGTGTGTCATACATAGCCTTTATTATGTTGAGGTATGTTCCCTCTATTCCTACTTTGCTGAGAGCTTTTATCATAAATGGATGCTGGATTTTGTCTAACACTTTTCCTGCATCTATTGACATGATTTTATGGTTTTTATCTTTAAATTTGTTAATATGGTGTATCACATTAATTGATTTGCAGATATTGTACCAACCTTACATTACAGGAATAAATCCAACTTAATCATGGTGTATGATATTTTTAATGTATAGCTGAATTTGATTTGCTACTATTTTGTTGAGTGTTCTTTTAAAGAAAGAATCTCATAGCTTAAAAACTAGGTAAGCAAAACAAATTAAAAAGTGCTTTTAGGACAACTGATGTGCCAAAACAGCATCTTGGGCATATACATTTTCTTTCTGTAGGTCCTTTTACATTTCTGATAGTCTCATTATGGAAGATTCCTATTTTTTTCTCACTTTCTCATCACCTAGTCACCTAGGTCATTGTCATTGATTTTTCAGTTATCTGTCCAGAAGCCATATTTTTTCAGAAAGGATTTACTTAGTCTCCAAGATTAAGTTAACTTTATTTTTGATGCTTTTTAAAAAGCACTCATCATGGTTGATTAAAAGTATTTAATTGTGTCCCTCACTGGATGTCAAGCCTCACGAAGCCAGGCACTATGTGATTTCATCATAGCATTCAAAAGTCCTAAAGGGAGGTCCCACTGTATATATTAAGATGGATAAACTCCAAATAGAAAAGTTCTGTTAGTCAAAGTGAGTCTCCAAAGAGCAGGGGGGGAGGGCGGTTTCTTTTACTGCATCTTTTTTCTAAATGCCAAACTGCAGCTTAACAGTGCTTTGAAAAAATGAGTAAATACTCTGTTTGCTACTAAATGAGCCCTCGTCTGCTTTTTATTTTCCAGAATTTTTTTTTTTTTATGAATTACTGCACCCTCCTATAGACATTTCTCCAACTCCATGTTAGAGTCTTCAGAGTCACTTGGTGCTGCTTGTTAGTATACTTTTCTAAAGGAAGTTTTTAATGATTAAATTATGATATGTGGTTGTGTGGTAGAAAATACCACAAAGCCCTATAAGTAAGGAAGGCTTATTTGTTCACTTAATTTACTTTATTTATATATCTTTGTCAAAAACATACTTTTTGATATGTTTAATAAAGTATCATATGTTTTACCTTAATTTGAAAATTTATTTAAATTTTTTCTTATGGATTTATGACAATATGTAAGCAAGACCAGTGAGCAGACTAGGTTAATGTGATTTCAGTGACAACAGAATAAAAGGGATCACTGCAGAAAGGTTTTTTTTTTTTTTGAATAAAACTCCATTTACTCTGAGACATTAAATTATAAGCAATTAAAACGCATGCACACTTGAATTGAAATTAACATTTATAAGGCAGTCAGAGTAAAGGAATGCCAGATGACCTTTTATATATTCTTGGAAAGAAAAGAAAGAAAAAAGGTGGAATCATTGTAGAAAGCTCTATTTGTGAAAATTTTTTTGAATTCTTTTCAACTATTGAAAATTTACATATCCAGATATCTTATTAGAATGACCCAAATAATTAAAATAATCCATTTATATTTTTAAAATACAGAATTAATCAGAGGTCCTAGTATATTGTATTCATGCCCTGTTATTGGGCTTTTCAATTTGCAGAGCCTGATAAATCATGACAGCTTCAATATGCAACAATCACCAGCCATAACCTCACTCACATTCCAGGTTCACTCATAGATATACATAACCTTGCACAGTTTGTATTGCCTCTCTGACCCCCAATTTCTGTTCTCTCACAAATGGAGGTGAAAATCTCTACCTCAGATGTTCTTGTGAGTTTTAAAGCAATAATGCAGGCAATATACCAAACAGAGTTTGACACATAACATATGCTCAATGGATATTGACATTTCTTAAATCGATGTAGCAATTCAAGGCAGTAGCTTCTTTGGGTGCTGTTTGCATGCTAGGACAGTTTATAAGCTGTGGCTGTGAAGGAGCAGTCTTGGGTAAGTGAGGAGCAAAAACTGTGCAAATGGTTATTTGTATATATAGGATACTCACGTTTCATAACTTGGAGAGTGACTGAACACTGTAAATGAGCAAGAGTATCCATAAATAGAGATTTCTAGTGACAGGCTGCTGATAAAACAGCTTTTACTCTAATATGAGAAACAAGCTTAAGAAAACATATGATTGAAGCTGCACTGTGAAAAAGAATGTGAAGAGTATGCTTGTGAAGGGGAGAGTGATATGTTAGATTTCAGTAGCCTTAATTTATCTATCTATCTATCTATCTATCTATCTATCTATCATCTATCATCTATCTATCATCTATCTATATCTAAAATTTCTAGCATAGTACAAGGCCCATAGTAGAGAGTTAAATGAGAAATTTGATCAAATAATTATGTGGCATAACAAAGAGTGGAACTTAAAGAATAATTATCCCTACAGAAAACTGTAGGAAGTTAGGGGACCTGGGACCTAAGACTTGAAAATTTAAGCATGTGTGCGCGTGCACGCGCGCGTGTACACACACACACACACACACACACACACACACATACTAAAAATGTTTAAAACAAATACTAGGTAGACAATAATATGATGAAGGAAGTGATTAGGAGAAATGCTTGACTGTCATATTATCAGTTTTTATTTTTGTCATATGATATAGCTGTTTACATCCTCCTTTTTGAAATTCTTCTCTCATCTTTAAGCTTCCAAGACCCAGAAAAGAAGTACTTTTCATTAACAAAATTTTAACTTTCTCTTCTAAATCATGTCATATTTTCTTTGCATTCTTAATACCTCTTCTTGGAATTAGCCTTCAATTCTTGATAAATCTGGACATCTCTCTACTAATAAATTTTATCTCTCATTATTCCTCCTCAAAAGGTACCTGGGTTTTTCTCTCCCCAACTTTTTTCTCTTGGTTGTTTCTCTCTCTATTTCTAATTCTGTATGTGTACCTACATATTCAAATTCACTTCCATATCTCTACATTCTTCAACCTGGTTTCTAGTTCATTCTCCCTGAAACAAATTTTCCAGCCCAACTCAGATTGCGGTGAGCTCTTGTTTATGAAGTCATACAATACTATATCTTCTTTAGTTAAGTACACATGGACTTTGTGGCATTTTAAGGAGAGTGTTAGAGTGAGATAGACCTGAATCCAAATACCCACATAGCTTTACCAGCTATTTCTTCTAGAAAAGTTATCCAAAGCATTTGGTACCTAAGTTTTTTTTCATTGGTAAATTTATGCAAATAAGTATTATTTTAGGATGTTTTAGGATTTTGTAGTACAGTACATGTAGATATGTGGTTTAAAGTACTTTAGGTAAAATATGTAGGTAAAGCACTTTGAATACATACATGTATATATACTATTTAATATAATTATCATATTATCCATAAATATATAAAGTTCCAAATCTAGTTCCGAGCATAAGAAACACTTTGTGTGTAGGTACTATTATTCTTTTCATAATTATTATCATTACATGAAGTAATACAAGTGAAAGTGCCTGGCATAGTATCCATGTGTTATATTAAAACCTTCTACCCATGCTGACTGTCATCTCCCTTCTTTATGTGCCACTTTTTAAAAATATGAATTTCTTCTTTATCTTTCTGTCACCTAAATTCAACCTTTTCATTGCTCATTAGCAATCATGTCAAAAGGTGAGATGACAAAGAATGGGCAAGCTGAGACAGCCAGTGCTGGTAATTATTAACAGCTTCTAAAAATGATTAGTGAGAAAGGATATCCACTGAAACAAGAAAACGAGGTTAGATCTAGAAAAGGTAGGTGAGTTTATTTTCTCTATGAAACTCCTTTTCACAGAGAATAAAACTGAGAATTGGCTTAGAATATTTGCAGTTTTATTTTTTTGTCTAGCATAATCATGATATTGAATTCCAATTTCTATCAAGATGTTGGGAAGTTCCTTTTTACATTATATTCATCTCATTTCAGATGTAGATGCAAGCTGAGTGTTTTAACCTGGAAAAACAAACAAACAAACAAACAAACAAACAAACAAACAACAACAAAAACAAAGCTGAAGGGAAGTGTGTGGGGAATTAAACCATATATACGAGAAAAAACATCTACAAGTTACATGTTTGGAGTTTGCATTTTGAGAAGAGTCCCAGTAAGGTGGCTTTTTGGGGAGAAACAATTATAATTTTTTTTCACTTTGCTTATTCAGTCTCTTAAGGGAGTGCAAAAATTAGATTTTCTTCTGCCTTATAACTTTCAGATGGTAGAGATTCTGCCAACTTGCCTTTATTCTGCTGTATTAAGTCCCCCAGTACTCCCTTGCCCCTGATGATATTAAGTATTAAGGACTTTTTGAGTCCGTTATTAACATGGTTCTCAGGATTTATGAAGCTTCCAGGAAGCTCTTCAAATTGTTTGTAATCTCTGTTATAAGAGCCGCTAAGTACAGAGAAATGATGAATGTTATAATTTAGGTGGTACAAAAGTGATATACACAGACATAATGACTTACATGATATTATCATACCTTTAATTCATTACTTAGACAATGCATATTAATTTTCAACCGAGTACAAAACTGTTGTGATTTATTTTATCTTCATTGGTTAAAATCCAGGACAGGTGGGGATGTCTGATTGCTATGTTTCATCATTTCGAAGCTATAAAAGTAAAGTGAACCTAAGACAAACAGAAATGCTGAATATATGTAAATGTAAGGACAGATAGAAGAGTCAAGGGATCCTCATCACCACCAGGTGACATTGAGATACAAGACACTTTTGCCTTCTGGCTTCACCTAAAGTACTGGATCTGAATTAGGTTAAAGGGTCACAGTACAAGTGAAATAAATAATATGCCCTGGGTTTTGTGAGCATATTTATTTTTTCTCTATGTGCAAGAAGCTGTTACAATGTGCTTACCAAGTTATTGAAAGCAGATTACTGCATCATTTCTACCTTATGGATAGTGTTAATTTTTTGGCTAGTGTTAATTTTTTTTATGACCACAGAGAAAAGCCTCTTTATAATAGGAAATTCAGAAAATATGAATAATCAGGAATGAAATAAAAATTATCTGTAACCAATGAGTCAGAAATAACCACTATTAAAATTTAGCATGTGTAGTCATATTTTTCTCTTTTTATAAAATCAGAATTATATTTTTATAATGTATATATTTTTAATTTTATTAAATCATTTCTATATATATGCATTCTTCTACATATTTTAAAATAAATATACATTTTTTCAATTTTGGTATATATTCATATGTGCTTAATCCTTATAGTATTTCTTTAATCAGTCCTTATGTGTGCATATATATTTGGTTTCTCACTTGGGGCAATTACAAATAATGCTCTCCTATTTTCCACATACACAAATAATTTGGGATACATTTTGTTTGTTGCATTATTACATAAATCTCCATGTATGTAAATGATCTGAGTACCAAAAGTGGAATGAATCAATGAATGAATCAATGAATGAATGACAGCGATTTGGATGATTTAAAGACCTCAATAGATATTTCAATTTTCCATCCAGAATATTTGTGCAGTCATCCTTCTCACCTGTAATGGTTGTGTGAGTGTCCATATTGACATATTGAAAGAACACTGCAGAAAAATCAGTGAATAAAAAAAATAGTGAATAAAAAATGTAAGACAATAAGTAATTTTAAAAGATTTAAAAAATATTTTTAAAATGACAAAACTCCTAAAAATTTGGAAATATAAGCATACAAGTTTGAAATTGAAGGAAAGGAAAAAATTATTAAAAAGTATTCTTTTTATTTTTTCCCTAAAGAAAAGGAACTTTGGGGATGACACAGAGCTCTTTCTCTGATTAGGGACAGTCCCAGTACTCTTAAGAAGAGAAACCAATCAGTCTCATTCTCCCTTTCCATGAGAAGAGCAGTTAACACTCATTTTATGAGACTTTAAAGGGTTCAAGCACAGTATATATGTGTCTGCAAATTACAGCGAGAGCCCAGCAAAGCCTTGAGGGGAATTATACTAAAGATAGAGATTTTTAATGAGCTTGGAAAATGAAAGAGCACATAATTCTATCAAAGGTTTTTCCTACAAGTTCTACTTATAAATGGGAATTGGTGTAAGAAAGAGAACTACACACTCAGTTTCTCACCATATACTTTTATGTGCAGGTGTTTATAGGTGGCATGCAAACCTGTCATATAAATTTTGAAGTCCAAGATCATTGCTGCCTGAATTGATCATAAATGTATATAATTAAATTTTCACAAGGGAGCAACTTATTCTTTGGAAGGGATGGAAAAGTTGATTTTGATAATAATTTCGATGTAAAGATAGGCCAATTGTTACAAACGTTTCTGTTTCCTTTTAGGTGGTAAGTCATGTGGATTTTGACACTCTGCATATGTAAATTCAGTTCACCAAACATTTCTTTATTGAGTGTGTCAAAGTTGATAGCACAACTAAGTCAATAGTTGAATTGCAGGGTGAGTGAATGTTGTAGGGTAGAATGTGATGTAGCATAAGAGAAAGGACTTCAAGGGTTATAATTACCCTTGACAATATGGCACAGTTTTACAATAATCGCTTACTGAAAGGATAAAATGTGTTCAAATTTTTGCATTCCACTTTAGAGCCCCTATTAGGTACTCTCATTGAGATTTTTCTCTATGTGCTCATTTACAAAGGAATAATGGCTGCAACATCAGCAAAATTGATCAACAGAGATGGCAATCCAGTCCTCTTACAAAAAGATTAATTTACCTCTGTTAAAGATACTCCTTTTATGTTTTCTACCCTGGCAGTACTTTTCCCAGTATTTATTAAAATGTGGTGAACACAGCCTTGATTAAGACTTTAAAAATATGTACATATATAAAATAACAAATATTAAGTAACTCATATGTCAGATGTTTTGCTGAGTGCTACACATGTATTTTCTCTGTATTTTTAATCTCATGGATAAAAAAAAAATAATTGCAGCTAACATTTATATCATGCTAACTACATAACAGTCATACATCCAAGAATTTTATATATTATCTCTCATTTAATCTTTTCAGAAACCCTATAAGGTAAACATTATTATTACCTTATTTTCTGTTAAGAAACTTAGGTGTAGATTGGCCTAATAGCAAAACAAGAAGTAGTGTGTCCAGGATTTGTTCCCAAGTAGTCTGACCTGAACTAACTCTTATAGACACAGCTTTATTAATAAAACAAACAAACAAACAAACAAACAAACAAACTGTAGGTTGACTTTTTGGGGCAAAATGTGTACAAGTATAAAGAATCTTATGGTAACATATTGAGATCTGATTCTAGCCTTGCTATTTTATTTTACTATCTTCCTAAATTTTCTTCCAAAGGAAAATAAATTTCCCTTTGCCACATTTTTTTTTCCAGTTTTTAAAAATTATTTACTTATGTCATTTGAATTCTGTATTTGTCTTCAAGTTGTTTGTTGACTATTCATTTGGGAGAAGTTAGCATAAAGAAAGAAATTTAGAAAATTATTATATTGATTTTTTACAACAGCTTTACTGACTTGTTGGTGGACATTTTAAAACTGTGAACCCTGAGGTTGAAAGACAAGAAATTATTTGATCATGATTACACAGCTTTTAATTGCATAATTGGGCTACTATTTCTAAAACTCATTTCCTTTCATTCAACATTCATTCCACAGGTATTTACTGATCAAAAACTTTTAATTCTTTTTCAGTACTTCATGCATGCTGCTCTTTATTAGCTAAAGCAAGTTTATAATATTGCTGTCACTCAAGTCTTTGTATTAAATGTGCATTAATGAGAGCATAGCAGACAGTTTGATGCAAACTTCTGATATTAGTTTTGGTATTAGTAACAGGAGCCTCTGTCATAGGCGTGCTCTAACAGCCTGTGTGCAAAGCACTGGTTTTAAGGAAACACTTGTGAAATTCATGTCTGGTCCAATGCAATACAGAGATTTACTGTCCATTATGATAGACATGAGCCACATTTGGCTGTTGAGGACTTGAAATGCGGCTAGTCCTGAGATGTACTGTATTTATAAATTATGTAAAAGATTTTGAAAACAGAAAAAAAATAAATATATATCTTAATTTTTATGTTGATTAAAAATTGAAATGATCATTTTTGGTTAAATCAAATATGATATTAAAATTAATTTTAACTATAAGTTAATTACAATTAAAATTCAATGCCTGTTTATTTTACCATTTTAAATGTACTTATTATAATTTTTAATATCACATATGTGGCTCACATATAAGGCAGCACAGATTTAGGAGATAAAATAACTTGTTTTACCATTCACTTCCTAGTTCTGTCTTGTGTTTGACTATTAAAATAAATCATGGAATATAATAACTACAATCTGAAAACTCAACCATTTTGCAACATTATCATAAATTTCTATTAGAAACTTTTAGGATTACATTTTTATTTCTGATTAGTTGAAGCTTTTCATATAGCTTGGATATTAGTTCATTAATTCAAATATTTCTACCAATTATAACAATTATTTTTAATACATCAGAAGTCTTATAACTTACAGTTCTATTAAGAAAGATTTTCTTGTTTTCCTATTGTCAAATTTGTCATTCTTTTTCTTTATGACTTTTTGGGTACATGTGGTTTAGGGAACACTGTCCATATATTAAAATTACAATTTCTTCTTCTGTATTTCTTATATTTTTTTGACACTTGTAAGCAACTAGAATTTAATTTTGTGTATATTGCAAAGTAAGCCTTTAACCTACTTTTGAAGGTCTTATTTCCATATAGTTAGCAAATTATTCTAGTGTGAAAAACCTATTTTTCCTATTTTTATTTTAAACATGTTTTTTATTACATACTAAGTTTCCATACATGTATTGGTCTATTGATGAGTTATTAATTATTTTGAATTATGCAATGGACTAAGTGTTTGTGTCCCCACCCTACCCCAAATTTGCATGTAGAAACTCTAATTCTAATGTGATGATATTTGGAGGTGGGGCCTGTGGGAGGTAATTAGGCCATGAGAGAGAAGCTCTCATAAATGAGACTTTTGTTCTTGTAAAGAGATCAGAGAGCTAGCTAGCCTTCTTTCTGCCATGTAAGGATATAAATAGAGATCATCAGTCTCTAACCCTGAAGGGTGTCCTCACCAGTACCCGACTATGCCGGCACTGTGACCTCAGACTCCAGAACTGTAAGAAATAAATGTTTGTTGTTTAAACCACCCCAGTCTACGGTAATTTATTGTGCCAACTCAAACTGACTAAGACATTTACATTGCTTATTCCTAGGTCCTGTGTTACTTTTAATTTCTCTTGACTTACATATTTTTTCTGTGGTGCGATATATCTTCCCTTATTATTCTTTCTTTAAGATGTATGCTTTCCACACATATCTCCCCCTTCCCCCACCACAATTTCTTTCTTTCAGAAGAACTTTGAATTATGGAGGTCGAGATAAACAAACTAAATTATTCATTTTTATCTTAATTACCTTTGATCAATTGAAAGAACTATCATTTAAAAAATACTGTCATTCCCATGTAGAATAAAGTATATTTCTCCATTTTTAAACTGGATTTCTTTTTATTAAACTGGATTTCTTTCTATTCATTTTAATTTCTATAAAGCTTAAATTGCTATTGTAATTTTCCACTATTTTTAGTTGAGTATTACTTTATTTAAGAGCTATTGATTTTTGTATGTTTATCTTGTGTTTATTCTTCCTTATATAACTTTTAGTTTTTTCTTTTTTATTAGCTATAACATTTGTCATAATGTTATAAAGTCATGATAATTGTGGTCATCTTTGAATTGTTTTTGACATTTGAATGTTTTCACCATTCAGGATGATTCAGTTATATTTCTAGTACCTGTGCCATTAAATTAAGGATGTTTCATTTTCTCTCTGTATTCTTATGGTACTATATAGAAATAAAGAAAACTCATTCTAATGTGGAAATTATAAAATTTTAGTTTATTTCTCTGGTTAGGAAGATCATATTTTTTATTTTTTTAATTTTATTTATTAATTTACTTATGTATTTACTTGTTTTTAGTGAATACACCAAATCCCTTACATCTTCTATCATCAAACTCAAATTCTTCCTTTATTAGCCTTTTCAATGCTCCCAGAGTGGGACCAATTTCATTCTACTGTATTCCTGTAGAATTATCTTATATGTGATTCTTATATATAATTTCCACAATTTGCAAAATCTATTAGGAGCCATGTGTCCAATAGTTATATATTTAATAACTACACATATGTAGTTAAAGCTGGATATATAACATTTTATATTAAATTACCCCGCTTTGTACCACTTACTGCCTTGTAGTATTAAAGAATGGTATAAATCATGCTACATAAACTTTATAAACTGAAGAAAAGTTTTTTGGAAGATGCAGGGTTTTTGAATAGTTTTTTTTTGTTTCTTTCAGGTTCCTCTAGTGCTGTTATCCTATACATCTATATTTTTTTCCTCAAAGAAAAAAGTATTTGTTTACACAAATGTATTTGTAAGCTTGATCATTAATAAGAACCCAGTGATCTTGAAGTTTACATTTTTGTGACTTCCCTTCCCCAAACCTGTGTATTATCATGTCTCATGCATCTTTGTATCTTTAGCAACCAACACAGTCACATATGAGATATATAGTGGATAACTGTTGAGTTCTTGCTACAAGCTTTTAAATTATGGTTTCTTAATACACTGTCAGGTTTTATTATAGTTTAGTAGTAGAAAATATAATATTACTGCCCAGATTATAAATACTAACAACTCTTTATTTATGCAAGAAATAGCATCAGAATTTTATCTAGATATTTAGTGATGTTTTAGATAACTTCTAAAGTAAAACTACAGAAGAAAGATGATATACTAAATAAATGTTTTCATAAAGACAAGTACAAAACATCAAAATATAAGAAACGTGGCACAGTTTCTTAAAATAAAATCCAGGACATTGTTGACTCATTAAGCATGAAAATGGTTTATTTATGCATGATTCTTTACTTTCTTTTGTTCATTAGTTGGAGAAAATTTTAATAGACTCCATTTCTAAATAGAAATCTTGTTTATTTTTGAGACATGAAAATTTCACTTTTCTTCCTACATGTTTTTGCTTAATTATATCATTTTAAAAAACTATTTAAAGTCTGTGACTCTTCCTCACAGAACTATAAAAAGTTTATAATGTAGAATTTATACTTATTATGGCTTTTAGAAAGTATCCAGTGTATCTCATCTAACACATCTCTGCATATCTTTCCATCTCAGTACTAACTTTTTATCACAATATAATGAATACTACATTACCACTTCATTTTATTTTAAGTAGTATTTAGATACTTGTTTTATTTTTTATTATGGAAAATGTCAGACATAAGTAAAATGCTAATATATGGTTCTCTCATGCAGCAATTGTCATTAATGGATCACTTTATATCACTGTTTTTATATATATTAGACATTTATTTGTCTTAATCCATCATTCAAGGCTCATTATTTTCTTCAGTCTAATTTTAAAAATCAATATATCTTTTCTCTGCTTCTCATGCCAAGACCCTCTAATCTGTTTCTCTGCTGTCAAATCAATCCATCAGACCCTGGATTAAATATTTCATTCTTCTAATTATGTCAAATATAAAAGGCCCTTCCTGACTTGTCCCTGCTTTTGTCTCTTGCTTCATTTTGCCACTATAACACATATTGTATAGATCAGTTGTCATGAACTAAATTGTATTTTCAACAAGTATATCTTGCTCTCTGATTCCTGAAACTTTTCATATGCTGTTTTCTCAGTCTGTAATGCCTTTGACATTTCCATTATCTTCACTTGAATAATTCCTATTTGACTTTTGAAAATTTTCTCAGGTATTTTATTCTGTGGGATGTTTCCAAAATTATACCCCAAACCAAAGGCTACATTAACTGCCTCTTTTGTGCTTTTACAAGATTCTACATGAAATTTTATCAAAGTCCTCATTACTATGCATTTTAATTTAGTATTAGCTTGTATTCCTCCCCATTAGACTGACATCAAGGATCCTTTGGTTGATTAACTCCTATTCCTCAACATTATAGTGTTAAGAGCCATCACCACACACCAACATACTAAAGTATGTATTATCATGTGTGTATGTGTGTATCTCTTGAGGATTATAAACTTCTTAAAGATTTTCTCTGATGTCTGTTTCTCTTGTCTCTTTGGTAATATGTAGCTCAGTTGGAACACATGAACTATGCCAACAGTGTGGGCCAGGTTTTAAAACTCAATGTTGAATAGTGGAATAGGCAGGAAGAAATAGGTTCAAATTGTGGATCTGTCAGTTACTAACTATTCCAACTTGCAAATTTCATTTAAACCCTATGAGTTTTAGTTTCTTCATCCATCAATAGGCATAATGTCATTTGCTTCATAGAGCTCTTGTCAATTTAACTGAGTTAATGTTTATAAAACATTAAGTGCTATGCAGATTACATTTATCTAACTTTGATTATGTGAACTCAAATTGTGGGATATAGATACATTAATATTCCTACTTCATGCATAAAATTTGAAGTGTTAGAAATATTTTTTATTGTCAGTGTATTGTTGGTTATTATTATGTGATAGTATAACTTTAAATAGAAATACCTACTTTTTTATTAGTATTCTGTAAAACTTACCATTGATTATGTACAGTAAAATTTCTTCAAGATATTTTAAAAATATTATTCTTATAATTAAGGCCTCATTTATATTGTAATTTCATTCAGATGTTCATAATTGATGTTATATTATTAATGCTGATGAAAGCACTATCTAAAATCTAACTTTGAAATTAACAGAAATTTAATCAGAAATTAAATTTAAAAAATAGTAAGAAAATTGCCAAACTATTGCAAAGGCAGAATGTTAATTTAGGAGATCATACTCTTAAATGTTAGAGGTAATAACATATACATTTAAGGCATAAGGCATATACCTTTAAGTTTTTAAAATTCCATTATGGAGACATTTGAAGAAAATGTGATATGACTGCTAAATTGATACTACCATAATATGCCTCTTAAGCCATCTTATTTTTCGATTAGGGTACAAAGAGCTCTTGATGTTTGAAAAAAATGAAAATAAAAAATTTACCCATCAAATTTTTATCAAATAGTAAAACATGTTTGAAAACAAAAATACACTTTATTTCTTAAAAACTTATGTACTCCAAGAAGCTCTTTCCCCTACTTTTATATTTATCACTATGAGGGAATTAGTCTTGAACTAAGTAGTTTCAGTTTTATGCAAGCAACAGAACTTTTTCATTTCTGTGTAAGTTCCTAGAACTCAGTAGACATTTAGTAAAATATTTCTTATATAATTATTCCAGGAAAAAAAAATGGTACTGAATTATTAATCTTGCTTTAAGTCAAAGCTTAAGTTCCCTATGAGCAACTTTTGAACTTCATAACTTGGTGTGAGTGGTGTCATTTCTCTGGAACTTTTTGGATGTTTATATCATATTTAAGCCTGCTCCTGCTTCTTGCTGCTCCAAGCCAGCCAGCCTTAGCCCTGAATTCAGAGCCGGTTTTCCAGGTGCTAAGACATTCTCAGCAGTCAGTCCTCTTCTCTGCCACATCTATCAGCTAATAAGATACAAGGAAGACATGTGTGGTCAGCTCCCCAAGGGTCTCTTGGTCCAGTTCTTTTCTGGAAGGGATAATTGCTTGGGGCTGTAGGTGGAAAGCACATGCAATTTTTCACCACTGCTTGAAAATTAGGTGCCAATGTGTAGTTGTAATCTTGTGAAATCATTTTGAAGCAATAATCTCAGTTGTCTGCTATGAGATATTAAAAGATATACTATTTTAATGACCCAATTTTTTTCACCATTTAAATATGCTTTTGTCCTTTAATAAGTCATTTTTTAAAATAATTAAAGAGACATAGATTATCCTAGTCAAATCTTTTTTTCTATATGATGAGAAACTTATGTTTTAATGTTCTTTATGGCTTTGTTTTGTATTGCATGTTACTTAGTGATCTGTATGAAAAGAGCATAGCTAAAATCTGTCAGAAAGTATTATTCAAAGAAAGAAACTGATGTTATTTAGGAGTCATTAATACAACCAAACTACAGAGAGCATACCTAAAACTACTTGATGTCAGAGGGCTGACAGTTTTTGAGTAACAAGTACTGTCATTTGTGAAATATTCTATTCATCTTTGAAACTCAAAAAACTCTGTAGGTCAGATTATACCAGGAATATAAGGGAACAGGGTAAGTTATTACATTTAATGTGTAGATATAGTAAAAATTAGTTAAAGAATGAGATGGAGCGTGGTGTATTTTTCAAATTCTATTAAAAGATATGTGCATAAATTTTCAAGATAGTCAAATACCACTACTTATATTTCTTTTTAAAAAAATATATTACTAAATTTGTTTTAGCACGTTAGCATTATAAGCCTCAGTTTCTTTCTTTAAAAAAATAAAATGCTACCCATCTGCTTCTTCTATATTTCTAAATAGTAATTGCTTCTGAAAGTATAGATACATTTTTTTCTACCTCAAGGGAGGTTAACTTAAATATATTATAGTGGAAAACTACAGCAATTACATGGATTCTTGAGTTAAAAAGTAAATTTTGCCTGAAATTTGAATGTATGAGTAATGGCAAATTAACTACTCCAACCAACCTCACTTCCCTAGGATCACTGAATTCTAAACCAAATGTCAAATAGTCACATCTGGATATTATACATAAAGTGAATTTCATTTCAAGAATTACTGTTTAAGTATACAATAACCCCATTGAACCAGGATGAGCCCACAATAGACAAATTCATTTGACTGCTAAAGGCTGCAATTGTTTTTATTTCAAACACCAGATGGCGCCCGTATATCTTTAATCAGCTTTGATCTTTCTTGTTTTAAAATTTTCCCTCATCTCTCCTATCCAGAAAGATTTAGCTGAAAAGATTAAAGTCCATACATGTTTTCTCTCATGTAAAATTTAATTGAAGGCTTTTATGTATTGATTAAAACTCACAGCCCTTTTTTGTCTTCATTGGGCAATATTGGTTAATAATGTTGAACATCAGCAGGAATGACTGATAAACGTATCTGCATTAGTGACCTAAAGGAGCTGTCCATACAGTCACTGTCTTAATTATTTGGAAATGCAATTTATTTAGAAACTGCTCTAATTTTGAAAGCAATTTTATCCTGGATTTCATTCTTCTGTCTTGTTAGTTTAAAGAGAAATACACTGGTAGCTAGGAATTACATTTATCCATCATGCATAAGAGAGCCCTGTCTATGTGCAAATGAGTTTTATGTGAAACCCCATGAGTACCTGAAATTATTCCTCTTACAAACACTCTCTTGTTCTGCCTCATTCTCACATTTTCAGATCAGTGTCACTTTATTCTGCTGAAATCCTCAAACAGATAATAGCATAAAATTAGGCTCCTCATTATAGGAGCAGCAGCCATTGCTGCTTTCTTTTTTCTTTTTCTACTTTTCTCTCCCTCCATCATAAAATTGATTAGAATTTCTCTTTATTTGGGAGACAGGTGGCATGTTATAAAGAATCCGTTCTATTCCTGTGGCTTCATTTTAACATAACTTTTGCATGTAGGTCTTAAGCCTTTAATAGTAGTCTCTTTTCTTTGTTAAGAATTTATCAACCACCTCTGAGATTTTATTAAATTTAAACAGGAGTTCCCCACAACTGATAAAAAGAGGAAAACACATGCTCCTGAAATGTGTATTGTAGAAAACTCACGACAAAATGTAAAATTGAAGATAATTTTTGCTTACTTTTTGCAATTTTGAATCTTTATCTCTGCCTTTTAGTGGAAAGTGGTGGGGAAAATGCAAAAATTATTAAGTGAAATTTACAGAAGAGGCAATAATCACGAATTCTTTACAATCAAGTTGAATGTGATAGTGAAGAGATAGCTGTGATTTTTAAAAACCCTAAAATGCAAATTGTTCCTCTCATTATAATGAGCATCTTATCTAGCTCAAGATATTTCATTTAGAAGCTCTCATTTTTCCTGTTAATAGTTGAGAGGGTTATTGACCAAAATGCATTTATTGACTTTGTTATGCTAATGTTAACACATAGAGTGAAATAATAGTCTTAGCACCTTAGGCTCCTGGAGAATTTTGATCCTGTCTTTTCCAGAAGGGTATACATTACCTTTTGGAAATATTCCCACATAAGACACTAAAAAGTGTTTTCTTTGGAACAGATAGTGTCTCTCTTGGCAGCTCTTTCCTGATACTTTCATCAGAATCAAGTTAAAACAAAAATTAAAGCTTGTTGAAAATTTAGCAAGATTAGGGAAACATCACAGAAGAGAAGGCTTTGGACCATTTTTTTCAACTGCCAAAACATTAGGCCTTTACATTAGTAATGTCATGTAACCCCCCACTCATATGAGGAACTGGGTCTCCAACTCAACATAGATTTTCCAGATAGCAGAGATTTTTAGAGTGATAAGGGATCATACATGATTACCTAACCTAACCTTTATTGATAAACTGCTAGAGTCTGGTTAAAGCTCTTCTTCCAGGCAGAATGAGCATTTAGGGGAGGCCAGGTGCTATCTGAAACTCCATTACTGTATTATCAAGTGGAAATTCTTGAAAACAAATGGCACATTCTTATACATTGAATACAATCAGAAATTTGTATCTGGGTTGTTGTTTCAGATGGTGATCACTGTCATGCTTTTGTATAGTTTGGGAATTAATTCTTTATTCTCCCTCCTATTACCACTCTATAATAGTCAATAATTAATTATGCAGTAGCTTTAAAATATATGCAGTAGCTTTGTCTTATAAGAGAAGTTTTTAAGTAGAAATAGATGTACTAAGGTTGAACCAAGATTATACCAGCTGACAAAGTAAACTTTAATCTTTCTAAACCTCTCTGTAAGAATATGGTTTCGTAGTTAAATATCTTTTGTAGTGCTGACAACTGGTTTATCCAGTATATTGTCACTTAGTAGTTATAGAATCTTGATACAAGCATAGTTTAACTTTTCTGCATCTCAATTTCTTCATCTATTAAATAGAGATAATACCTTCTGTGAGTGGATATTTATTGTTTGCATACCTAGTATACTTTTACCCATTCTGATGCTGTCAGATTTTATTTGAGTCTGTCTTCTGTTCTCAGATTTGTATTAGGATAAAATGAACACTATTTTTACTTGTGCGGCTAAATCAGGCTATCAGTTAGTCCATGCCAATGACAGAAGGGTCATGGCTGTATTTGAACCAATGAGACATGAGGAAAACAGTATCTGGACATCTGGGGAAAACATACATATATACATGCATGTACATACATGTGTACATGTGTGTATATGTGTCTATATATGTATGTACATATGTACACATGTATATATGTATATATGTATAATTAAAAAAGATGTTCATTAGTCCTCCGGATAATGAGGGTGAAGGTGAGTCACCTGGCCATAGAAAGGCCACAGTGGCGTTTGTTTAGCTGAGTAGAATCAGTGTGTCAATGGAAACAACACATGAAAAAGTGTCAAAGTGAGAGAAACAGAGAAATTATACTTGGAATCATGATGAGCATGAATGTCCAGACCAAAAACTATCTCAAGTTTCCTGTATTTCTGAACTTTTGTTTACATAAACCAATTATTTACTTGTATTCCTTCTTATCCGTTTGTTTATTTGAAGACATCTAACATTTAAGTTGTTGCTTATCAGTTTTAAAGATTAAACATAAATCCATCAAGCCTGATATAAAATAGCCACTTCACATATGAGAGCTATAACTCTGAATCTGGTAGTATCCCTCTGTAACTTTAATGTCAAGGGAAAGAAATAAGATAGAGGATTTATTTACTTTAATATACCAAGAGTTTATGAAATGGAGTTTGGGGAGCATATACTTTAAACAACAGTTTATTTGAGCCCACATAAAATGAGCTGGGAAGTCTGACCTCACTTTTCCATCGACTTAGAGGGCAAAATCTAGAAAAAATGTTGAACAAAATAGTTTTTTAAAAGTTCACGTAACCAAGAAGTATGGCAAGTAAATAGTAGTTTTTGCCTTATACATTTAAACATTAAATAAATTTTAACAAATAGGTGGGGGGAAATAGCCCTATAATTAATTAAATTTGACAGTAGCCCATATTAAATTCCCTAACACTTTCCTATCAAAATAATATTTAATCAACTAGCACTTTTAACACAAAGAAAGTGTTATCAGCTTTCTCAGGTTATTACCTAAGTTGACAATAAAAAATTTAACTCACATGTTACACACACATCACTCAGATATCTATCAGTGAATTTCTGACTTTGTTCTTTATATAATTTATATGAAGCAGGAGTAAATGTAGAGTGATGGTTTTCTTTATTAAACTGAATTTCTAAGCAGACTTCACCTTTAAATTGTATGTGCATTATTAGGTTTGCATGATTTCATAACATTCAAATAATTGGTTCAATTAAGTTAGTGAGTGAGGAGGGACCGACTATTGGCTCTTCGTCAGTTGGTTACATCAAATGGTTGATGAAAGCAAAAAAAAAAAAAAATAGTTGATGAAAGGAATTTATAACTTTTTTGTGTTTTATATAAAAAGGATTTCTGAGTATTTTTTAGGTTTTTAGCAATTAGAATCAGAAGATCCATTTCCTTTATTGAATATCTTTTTATATCATAATCATAGGTCTATCTCACCACAGTTAATGCATTGTTTTGTCCATTGTGTAGAAAAATAAATTTCAAAAAATAAATCACCTGATACAAGCACTAGAACTAAAAAGAACTTCAGGAATACCTTGATGATTCCTGTAATTTGATGAGCTTCCCTGCTTGATGTTTTACAATATAGAGTTCCCATAAAGGGACCTACTATTGTATATATAAAACTACTCCAGCTTTTAAGAATTTTCTAAGATTGTGGAGCTAGAAACTAAAAATAGTAAGATTGGAACTTTATTTTTCTAGATCTCATGTTTTAATCTACCATGTTTTTCTTCCCATTGATGAGTATTTTAAAATTTGTATTAAGTTTTAACATAACTTATGGGTTCAGTTGTGTCTCCCTACAATCTATATGTTGAAGCCCAAACCATTAGTACCTCAGAATGTGACCTTACTTGGAAAGTCAAGATAGGAACAGGTTGGGCTCCTAATCCACTATGACTGATATCCTTATAGCAAGAGGAAATTTAAACAAAGAGACCAACAACACATAGAAGATATGAAGACACATCTACAGGAAGACAGCCATCACAAGCCAAGGAGAGAGGTCTGGAGTAGATCCTCCCCTCACAGACCTGATAAAATGTTAACTCTGCTGACACTTTGATTTGGGGTCATTTAGCCTCCATAACTATGAGATAGTAAAGTCCTGTTGTTTAAGATGCTCAGTTTGAGGTACTTTGCAATAGCATCCCTAGCAAACTAATACAACCACTGCAAAAGGAAGTCTTCAAGAAGTAAACCAGAAATCAGCTCCTCAACTGTGCTGATGGTTTCCTTCTTGTACTCCCCAGAAAGTGAATTAAAAGGAAACAGTGCAAATAATGAAGTATCTTTCAAAAGTATTTGTTTTTTCAATCCCCAGTTATATATTCCTAGGGATTCTTTTTCAGTATGTAGATAATGAGTCAATGCTTATAAAATGCTTTGAACCCTTTAGTGGAGCAAGGCCAGATGATATAATTACAGCCTATCACAACTAATGGCTTTGATTAGAATAGTTAATACAGTTCTGGGTGATTCGGATTGCTCTTCTACAGGAATTAAGTATCATTTTTTTTTGCTACAAGTTTATTTTATTTTTTTTTAATTACCACTGTTCAAAAAATTTGAAATGCCTTTTTACAACTAGATTTACTCTGAAGGAAACAGTTAATATATAGCCAAGTGTGGGAAGCAAAATTAGAGAATAACTGTAGTCTGGTGAGATAGGGAAGAGCAGGAGAAGGATGACTTAAGGTGTAACTTTGTGGATGCCTGGACCAGGAAACTTAAGGAGAGGCCTGGGGATAAGACTCTCTGGTGAGGTGAAGACTTTCTGACCTGATAAGAGTAAACAGATGAGTGTCCTGGGAACTCATTGATCAGCTCAGCAAATAGGGTTAGAGAATTGCTTCGAGGCCTGCTTCTAGGATTTGACAGCTAGTGATTATTTGGAACTTACATTTCTACACGTTTTTCTTCTATTATAGTGAAATATGGAGACAGTACAAATAAGTTTCTAAAATGTGAACAAATCCTCCAAGTGGGCAGGTGGCAAAGGTTAACACTGGTGGTCTTCAATGCATTCCTATTTTGAGTTTTCAGTAACCTTTGCTCACGTTTGTTTTAACTGTTTCTACAACTTGCCTCAGATACTGAGCTTTTTCTCTGACACATGCACCCATTTTCTATTAGTGAGCATATGAGCAATAGCTTTCTTTGTTCCTGTACAAGGACTATAACTTTTATACTAAACAAATAGTTTTCTGAACCTCTGTAGAAGATGAAAATAATATTATCTGATTCATAGACAAGGTTACTGAGACCCAGAAAATACAGTTATTTGGCAATAGTGACATTTGGGCCAGTTTCTGAACTTCCTGTTAGACACTGCTCAGCTCTCAGTTGTTAGTGATGGTTGGAAAATTTGGGAAGATCGACATGGTTTGTCTTCAGAAAATACTACTTTCCTCCTCCTTGAATTTCGCTCTATTTTCCTCCTTGAGAATATTATCTTGTTCTCAGTTGGTGACATGCAAATCACTCCTAACGTGTCACTGTTAACTTTGGTACTTATTGACTAGGACTTATTGAAAGTGGCACACCACCAAGAAATACTGCCTCAGTGAAGACAACTTGATACTGATAGTGTTAAAGACCGACTATTGGGATGGCAGGCAATGGGTTTGCGACACTGTAAGAGACACTGCTCAGAGATTTCTCCGGTTATATCCAGGCTTTCAACATCACTTGCTTAAAAAGTCATCTTCAAATATTATTCAACTCAGATGCCCCATTCCATGTTTGAGGGTTTCTTCCCATCAAGGTCCTGAACCTGTCTAGGCAAGCCTGTCTAGTTTGAAAATTTGACCATTATTAGAGCTTTGTTATTTGATTAAATCGATGGCCTAATCCTCAGTTTTCTTTGCCCTCTGGCTGCAGGAGGTATGATTTTTATGCTTTCAGACAGGCTTGCTGGCTCTCATATTTAGCCTTTAATTAACAGCCATTATTGCCTCTTTCCAAAGCATCAGTTGTCTCCAGCAACAATCATTCATTTTCATTATCTTTGTTATTACTATGTCCTCCATATTTTTCAAATGACTGATTTATAGATGTACAGTATATTTCCTCTACAAGTATACCTTCTAGTTCACCAGCAGTGAATTTTCATAATTGCATAGCCATCTTGTGCCTACCACTAACTTTATCTACAAGCTCTGACAGAGTAAACCTTGCCAGCTATAGTGTGGCACCCAAAGATGCCCTCCACAGTATTCATACATGTATAATCCCTTCCCCTTGAATGTAGAATAAGCCTACTGATTGCTTCTAACAAACAGAATATGGCAAGGTGATGGGATGTCCCTTCTGTGATTCAGTTACAGAAAACATTTTTTTGCTGGCATTCTCTCCTGCCTTCTTGCTTCTTGCTCTGATGCCAGCTGCTTGTCATGATATAGTCTATGAAGAGGTTCCCATGGTGGAAAGATGAGGAATGCTTCCAGCCAACAATTTATGAGAAACTGAGACCTTAATTCAACAGGCCATGAAGAACTAAACCCAATAGGAGTGAGCTAGAAAGGAAATCTTTTTCAGTTGAGCCTTGAGATGACTTTAGCCTTATAAAAGACTCAGGCTGAGGACCCACCTAAGTTGTGCCCAGATACATCACTTACAGAAATAGTGAGATAATAAATATTATTTAAGCCACTAAGTTTTGGGGCAATTTGTTGTATGGTGATTGTTGTAGCCAGCTTCCAAGATGGCCCCAAATGATCCCTGACTCCTATTATGTATACCCTTGTGTAGTCATCTTCTATATTGTACCAGGATTGCTCTCTGAGACCCATGGTATATGGCAGAAATTTTGAGTGTGTCGTTTCTGAGTTTAGGTTCTTAAGAATATGGCTTTGGTCTTGCGCTAGTATGTTCTCTCTCTCTCCCTCCCCCACCCCTCTTTTTTTTTCTCTCTCTGTCTCTCTGTCTCTCTCTCTCATCATTTGTTCTAGGGGAAAGTTGGATGCCATTTCATGGGGAAGCTCTATGTAGATGCCTATGCAGTGAGGAACTGACGTAATCACCTAATAGCCAATGAAGAGTTAAAGCCTGATAACAAGCAGGTGAGAAAGCTTAGAAGAGGATACTTCAGCCTCAGTGGAGCCTTGAGATGAATGGAGTTTTGTCTGACATGTTGACTTCAAACTCATAAGAGATCTAACCCAGGACCACACCTAAGATGCTTCTGGATTCCTGATGCTTAGAATTTGTGTGAGATAATGACTTATTTGTTGTTATAAACAAACAACTCCAAGTTTTAGAGTAATTTGTTATGTAGCAATTGACAACTAATGCAGCGACCCATCACCATAATATACTTTTGTTGTCTCTTTGTTTTGGCCACTTCTAAACAGGGCTTTCCATGGAGATTAGAATGCAGGAAGTTTATTGGAGAATGCTGTCAGGATATCAACTTGTAGGACAAAAAGGAAAAGAAACTAGATTGAACGAAAGAAAGATTTGTCCTATGATATAATCATAAGAAAGGTTAAGATGCATCAGTAGAAACTGGGATAGTTATTCAGTTATCAACAACTTGAGCCAGAGAGGAAGCCTTTACACACCTACATCTGGAAGGTAGGCTACATGGACATGATTATATGGATCTAGGTCAAGGAGCTCTCTTTAGCTGAGCAGACTCCCAGAGAGGACTAACTGCTGAGATTTATCAGCCACCAAACTTCCTGAGAGACAGCATGCTACAGCAAACACAACACTTAACTCAGGCATAATTGATCTCCTCAATGGAGAGCGCCATAATAATCACATAGAGCAAAAATTAAATGATATGATTCAGTGCAACTTTTCTGAACTAAAATATTTGAAGCTATATTTTTAAAGAGTAAAAATAGGAAAATTGATTCAGGATATTAAAAATTAAGACAGAGAATAGTAAATTAAATTCACAATGAGATTTTTCTTAACTATATTTATGTAAATAAATTTGAAAACATTAAAAGTTTAGTTATGTAGGAATACACAACTTATAAAAACTGACACTAGATGAAATAGAATACCTAAACTGAATAACTTCAAAGAAAGAAAAGTTCAGAACAATTTCTTTACTTCAACCAAAACAGAATATATGGAGAATTTCATAGAGAATTTTCTGCCATCTAAGGAACAGATAATTCTAATAACTTTAAAACTAGTTCAGATATAGTGTCAAGAGGAAAATTCTATTGCTTATTCTATTATGTAAGTATAAAATCAATAAAAAATGTTTTATAAAAATTAAAACTACAATTTAAGTTAAAACAAATATATTAAATAAAATATTATCAGCTTTGAGAAGCAGATTAAAAGAGTAAAATAGTTTCAAACAAATGGTTATTATTTCATAAATGCAAGGGTAACACAAAATTATGAAATGTCTTTTTTCCATATGTTTTTAAAATCAGATTAAGTATTATGGTGACATTGATTAATAAAATTATATAGGTTTCAAGTGTGCAGTTCTATAATATATCATCTGTATATTGATTGCATTATGTTTATTACCATAGATTTGACCTCCTTTACCCTTTTCTACCTCCACACCATCCCCTTTCCCTCTGGTAACTACCATACTATTATCTGTGTTTATAAGTTTTTGTTGATTCAGTTACCTTGTTCGTTTGTTGCTTTCAGAGTTATATCCCACATGAGTTATATATTCCAGACTTTTTCCATCTGACATTTCACTTAGCATGATATTCTCAACATCCGTCCATGTTGTCACAAATAGCAGTATTTCATATTTTCTTATGTCTGAGTAGTAGTCCATTCCATATGTATACCACCATACATGCACCACATCTTTTTTACCCAATCATCTATTAAAAGACACTTCAGTTGTTTCCACATGTTGACCACAGTACAGTGAGTAATGCTGCTATGAACATCGGGGTGCACATATCTTTACAGATAAATGTTTTCAACTTTGGGGGCAAACACCCAGAAGAGAGATTACTGGTAATTCCATTCTGAGCTTTTTGAGGAACCTCTATACTGTTTTCCGTAGTAGCTATACCACTTTACATTCCCACCAGCTGGGTATAAGGGTTCCTTTTTCCCCACAACCTCTCCAACACTTGTTATTATTTGCCCTGTTAATGATAGCCATTCTAACAGGTGTGAGGTGGTATCTCATTGTGGTTTTGGTTTGCATTTCTCTAATAGCTAGTGAAGTTGAGTACCTTTCCATATGTCTATTGGTCATTTGTATGTCTTCTTGGGAGAAGTGTCTGTTCAGATCCTCTGCCCATTTTTTAATTGGATTTTTTTATTATTATTGTTTAGTTGTATGAATTCTTTGTACATGTTGGGATATTGGGCCCTTCTCGGAGGCATTGTTTGCAAATATCTTCTTTCACTTAGGTGGTGGCTTCATTTTCTTGTTGGTGCTTCCTTTTGCTATGCAGAAGCTTTTTAGCTGGATGTGGTTCCATTCACTTATTTTTGCTTTTACTTCCTTTGCCTTTGAGGTTAAATTGATAAAATCCTTTCTAAATCCAAGGTTCATATTAGTACCTATATTTTCTTTTATTTCTTGAAGTAAGTGTGATACCTCCAGCTTTGTTCTTTTTCCTTAAAATTTGCTTAGGATTCTTTGGAATCTTTTATTTTTTCATATATTTTAAGACTTTGTTCCTATTTCTGTAAGATATGCCATTGAGTTTTTAATAGGATTTTCATTTACTCTTTAGATTTGGGTAGTATGAACATTTTAACAATATTAATTCTTATAATTTATGACCACAGATTGTTTTTCTATATTTTTGTGTCTCCTTCAATTCCCTTCATCAGTGTTTTATGGTTTTCATCATACAAATATTGGTTACAATTATTTTTAAGTATTTATTATTTTGATGCTATTATAAGTAGAATTTATTCTTAAGATAAATTGTTGGTATTAAAAATTCAACTGATTATTGTTTATTGATTTTGTAGCCTGCAACTTCACTAAATTTCTTTATTCATTCCAACAGTTTTTGGTAGAATCTTTAAGAATTTTGTATATATTAAATCCCGTCATCTGCAAACAAAAATAATTTTGCATCTTCTTTTTCAATATGAATGCCTTTTAACTTCTTTTCTTGCCCAATTCTCTGGCTAGCTCTTCCAGTGAAATGTTTAAATAGAAGTAGAAACAGTGAGTATTCTTGCCTCATTTTGTATCTTAGAGGAAAAGCTTTTAGTTTTCACAATTGAGTATGACATTAGCTGTGAGCTTTTCATATATGGAATTTATTACGTTAACATAAATTCCTTTTATACCTAAATTTATTGAGAATTGTTATCATAAAAGGGTGTTGAAAGTTCTCACATGCTTTTTCTGCATCTATTGAATTAATAATATAATTTTGATACATTGCTCTGTTAATGAGGTATATCACATTAATTGCTATGCATATGTCAAAACATCCTTGCATCCCAGAGATAAATCCCACTTGATCATGGTGTGTGATCCTTTTAACGTGCTGTTAAGTTTGGTTTGCTAATATTTTGTTGAGGATTTTTGCATCTATGTTATTCATGTATATTTACCCATAATTTTCTTGGTGGTGTCCTTATCTGGTTTTGATAGCAGGGTAATGCCTGCCTCATAGAAAGTGTTTGGAGTTATTACTTCAGTTTTTTTGAGAGTTTGAGAAGGATTAAAATTAAGTCTTCTTTAAATGTTTGGTAGAATTCACCTGTAAAGTTTTAAGTTTTCCTTTATTGGAAAGCTTTTGATTACTAACTCAATCTTCTTTATCATGTTGTCTTTATCCAGCAGAGGATTATAGCCTGAAGTCCTGTAAAAATGTATCAATCTATCATTTTGTTAAATATCAACTAAGCACATGGCAGTACACAATCAGTTGAAGTTTACAAGGAGAAATATATTTTGAATTTCAGAGAGAATAGATAAAATAAAATATTCAAGACAGTTTGCTAGTTTTATTGTAGTAATTTCTATTTTGTTTATTTATTCAGCAAGTGTGTATTTGGTACTAGTAGGTGCCATGCTTTGTTCTAGGTACCAGTGATGGAACTGTAAGCAAAGAAGGCCAAGTCCTTTATTGTCTTCATGGAGCTTACCTTCTATTTTATGTGCATGAAAGTATGTTTGTGTATTGCCCACAAATGTCAAAGAAGTATCTTAGAAATAAATATTCCTAGAGAAAGATTGACAGGTAAAGTAGATAAAAGATTTAAGTGAAGCATAACAAACCAGAAATTTAACAACATATAATGATCATCTAAGTGTTAGGTGCTAAGGTCCCTAGTCCAGAACTCAAAGTAAAGAAAAAAGAAGAGAAAATATATGTGTTATTTATTTTAGGCCAATCATAGTTTTCCTTAGTTTGAGAAGTTTTAAGACTCATTTTTGCTTTGTATAAAAATTAAATGCATGTCTTTAGTCTTGCCATTTTGGGGTACAAATAACATTACTATTTGCATCTCATTAATTTGTTAGTCCAGTTCAGCATAATATCCAAAACCAATCTTCATCTCCCACTATATCTTCAAAGTTTTCTGAGATTTCAGAGAGAATTTCTCACATGCACACATGTACTCATATTCTTCATTTAAAATAATCATCTTCTCTAGGCCTTCCTGAACATGGAGCTATTGTTTTTAAAAGTAGCTTTTGCCTCCACAGGAACACAATACAAATCCCTTGTGAGAAGCAGTGACAAATTCATTATCAACCACTTTATTTTCATTTTTCCCTTTCTCCATCTAAGCATCTGTGCACGTATGTTCTCCCTCTTCCTTCAAAATTGGTCTCCCTACCTCATTTCCTACCCTTATCTTTTAAAAGTAAAGTATCAAAGCCCTCATGCATATCAACTCATACCAATAGATACTTAGAAGCTGATTGTATCACCAGACTATACCCTCAGTCTCCTGAGTGAAATCTAATTTTCCTTAAGATTGGGATAGTCACTAAATTTTCCTAGACATAAAGTTTCTCATCTAAAAATGATAGGTTTGAAATCTCTATGGCTCTTTTCTACTCTTTACTATCTGAAGAATTATAAAATCTTCTGATTTTCCTTAGGAATAGATAATTAAATGAGTGCTTTATAGGTTTTATTTTTGTTTTTAATTTTTTAAAAATATAAGATGTTAAAAGTTATTTCTATCTATATAATTTCTCTTAACATTTATGTTGCATGATATTTTATCTATAGGCTGGGAAATTTCAGTTAATTAGTATCCCATTATAAAGTGTCCTTGTAGAATAATGTAGACAGAGGAGATATTCTAGAAATTCAAGAAAAGAATATGTATGTTAAGACTATCAATTTAGGAAAAGCAGTTTCCTCATCATACAATTATGTTTTTTTCCTCCCCCCTAAAGCCTGCTAGTTCTTATTCATAATAAGAAAATAATTAGCATAAAAAATAATTTAACTGAGGCACATCTATACTACTATGAAACTCTAAAAGAGTAAAAATAGAGGGAAAGGACACAAATGGAACTAGAATCTATTATTTTAATCTAAAAATGGTTATAATTTATGACTTTAATTATTATTCCAACAAACATAAAAGCCTCTATATATTTCAAGTTAAAAAAAAAGTTAATTTCTGGCTTTCCTTCCTTATTTAATTATACTAATACAACACCAGTGGAATGGTAAACTGTTAAACAACCAAGATTTTAGAATTTTTTTCTTTGGTTACTAAATTGTTTTATGGTTTTTTCAATAAAAAAAGGACAAGATATAATCAACATTTTTTACTCTGTTATAAACAATTATCAAGTTAAATTTACAAAAATTTCAAATAACTTATCTTTAAAGTCAGTACATATTACAAAAAATAAATGTCTCATCTTTGTATATTTCATATATCTAAACAAATTAGATAGTGCTGAATGAATATAATAGGTTATATTATTGTCTCTAGCTCTGAGAAGTGACATATTTTCTTCTTCAACTTTTGCATTACTGTTTATTGCCAAAAGGAAATCAGTTTATCCATGGGTGTCACTGGAAGAGATGTGAAATAAGAAAGATTATGTAATGGGAAAAGAGATACTTAAGTCATGCTAAAGATGAAACACATATAGGGGCTCTTTTAACAGCTCTACAATACTATATCATAGTATTCAATAACAAGTTGTTATTCTGTGCATTTAGGTATCTGGCTGGCAGAGCAGACTTTAAAGTAGGGCTGTGTTGGATAGAAGAGCTTGTTCAGAAAGAAATATCCCATAAGCATTCCTTCACTCCTTACACTGTCTCCACACTGGTTCATCCTTACTCTATGACTGAAGACATGCCTCAAAATCCACTATAGAAAAGAATGGCCACATGATTGTAACAGTAATTTTCAAATTGAA
Source organism: Cynopterus sphinx (assembly GCA_030015415.1). Taxonomy (NCBI): domain Eukaryota; kingdom Metazoa; phylum Chordata; class Mammalia; order Chiroptera; family Pteropodidae; genus Cynopterus; species Cynopterus sphinx. Next base: position 76,631,176 of record CM057385.1, read on the forward strand.
ATATTTTCCTGTAAATACATTTTCTATAAATATATGAGCCTGATTAAAAAGATAGCTTGCAAATTTAATGTGACTTCTTCATTTTTTATTAATTTTGATGTACCATTTATAATACAAATAATGTCTTTAACATGTAGAAAAAGGAATGAGTAACGTTGTTATAAATATTAAGTCCCACACATGAAAAACTTTGCTAAAATAGTACAAAGTATTAGAGATTAGTAATAAAAGTTTAATATTTGGTTTAATTAAATCAAAAGTGCATTTGTATTAAAATTTCAGAATGAAAGCATTGTATCTACTATGTTGGCAACATGACTGATTTTTAAAAACTTTTATATGATAATTAAACACATAATTTTTCTCCTTAGATATACTAATATGATAAACTATGTTCAGACATTTCCTACATATAAATTAACTTAAAATGGATCAAATACCTATATATAAAGTCTGAAACAATACAATACATAGAAGAAAACATAAGTAATAAACTTAATGCACTTTGATTTTTGAGAGGATTTTATCAATTTAACCTCAAAGGCAAAGGAAGTAAAAGCAAAAATAAGTGAATGGAACCACATCCAGCTAAAAAGCTTCTGCATAGCAAAAGGAACCACCAACAAGAAAATGAAGCCACCACCTAAGTGAAAGAAGATATTTGCAAACAATGCCTCCGAGAAGGGCCCAATATCCCAACATGTACAAAGAATTCATACAACTAAACAATAATAATAAAAAAATCCAATTAAAAAATGGGCAGAGGATCTGAACAGACACTTCTCCCAAGAAGACATACAAATGACCAATAGACATATGGAAAGGTACTCAACTTCACTAGCTATTAGAGAAATGCAAACCAAAACCACAATGAGATACCACCTCACACCTGTTAGAATGGCTATCATTAACAGGACAAATAATAACAAGTGTTGGAGAGGTTGTGGGGAAAAAGGAACCCTTATACCCAGCTGGTGGGAATGTAAAGTGGTATAGCTACTACGGAAAACAGTATAGAGGTTCCTCAAAAAGCTCAGAATGGAATTACCATATGACCCAGTAATCTCTCTTCTGGGTGTTTGCCCCCAAAGTTGAAAACATTTATCTGTAAAGATATGTGCACCCCGATGTTCATAGCAGCATTACTCACTGTACTGTGGTCAACATGTGGAAACAACTGAAGTGTCTTTTAATAGATGATTGGGTAAAAAAGATGTGGTGCATGTATGGTGGTATACATATGGAATGGACTACTACTCAGACATAAGAAAATATGAAATACTGCTATTTGTGACAACATGGATGGATGTTGAGAATATCATGCTAAGTGAAATGTCAGATGGAAAAAGTCTGGAACTATATAATTTCACTCATGTGGGATATAACTCTGAAAGCAACAAACAAACAAGACAAACAAAACAAACTTGTGGACACAGACAACAGTTTAGTGGTTACCACAGCAAAGGAGGGAGGTGGGGAGGTAGATAAGGGTAGAGAGTCAAATATATGGCGAAAGAAAGTTTACCTGTGGGTGGTGAACACACAGTGCAATGTGTTATAAAATTATATACACGAAATTTATATAATTTTATTATCCAGTGTCACCCCAATAAATTTAATAAAATATATATTACAAAGCTACAATTATTAAAATAGTCTGGCATTGACATAAAAACAGACATATAGACCAATGAAACTGAATAGAGAGCCCAGAAATTAATGCATGAAATTACGATCAATTAATTTATTAGAAAGGAGTCAAGGGGAATGGATAATCTCTTTAATAAATCGTATTCAGAACACTTGATACTTACATGCAAAGAATGAAATTGGACCCTTGTCTCACACCTTGCTTAAAAATCAAGTCAAAATTAATTGAAGACTTAATGTAAGCCTGGAAATAATAAAACTCTAGAAGAAAAAAGAGAAAAAACTCTTTGACATAATTTTTAGCAATGATTTTTTTGGATATGACACCAAAAGCAAAGTCGGCAAAAGCAAACAAGTGAGACTATGTAATATTATAAAGTTTCTGAATAGCAATGGAAAAAATATCACAATAAAAAGACATTCTACAGAATGGGAGAAAATATTTGCAAAGCATACATCCAATAATGCGTTAGTGTCCAAAATATATAAGGAACTCATACTACTGAATATCAAAAAAAAAAAAACTGATTAAAATATGGGAAATGAACTGAATATACATTTATCTTAAAAAGAGATACAAATATCCAACAGATATATAAATAAAACAACATCACTAATCATTAGGGAAATTCAAATCAAAACCACAAGTGCTATCTTCTCACACCTGTTAGAATGGCTTTTAGTAAAAAATTTTTATCTCAAAAAGAGAATGTAAAGGAAATGGAACTCTTGTACACTCTTGGTAGAATGTAAATTGTTTCAGTCACTATGGATAACTGTATGGCAATTCCGCAAAAAGCTAAAAATAGAACTACCATATGATCCAGCAATCCCACCTCTGGATATATGGATGTATACATATATGTATATATATGTTGTGTGTGTGTGTGTGTGTGTGTGTGTGTAATCAAAAGGAATTTAAAGCTGTATCTTGAAGAGGTATATGCACTCTCATATTTATTGTAGCATTAGTCATAATAGCCAAGAAATGGAAACAATCTGAATATCCATCAATGAATGAATGGATAAAGAAAATGTGCTATGTATATACAATGGAATATTTAGTCTTAAAAAAAAAAATTTGTCATTTGATACAGTGTGGATGAACCTTGAAGACATGCTAATTGAAACAAGCCAGACGTAAAAGGACAAGTATGACAGTTCCACTTACATGAGCAACCTAAAAACAGTAAAACTCAAAGGAACAGAGAGTAGAATGGTTGTTGCCAGGGGCTGGAAGGAGAGGAGAACAGGAAGTTATTACTCAAAGGATACAAACTTTTGGTTATACAAGAGAAATAAGTCCTAGAGATTTAATATTGTATAGCATAGGGCCTATAGTTAACAATACTGTATTGTATACTAAAATATTTGCTATGAGGATAGATCTTCTGTTAAGTATTCTATCACAAACAATAATGCAAAAATAAAAGGGTAGAAGGAAACTTTTGGAGATAATGAATAGGTACATAACATAGATTGTGGTGATCATTTCATAGATGTATATTTTCAAACTCATCAAGGTGTATACATTAATAATTTATAAATCTTTGTCAAAAAGAAAAAAAAAAGAATATACTAGCATAGACGTAGCATGAGATTTTGAGTTAAATAGAGCCATGTTCAAATTTTTACAAGTTGTGTGATCATAGGCAAATTATTAGCTTTGTGAAGCATTTTTATTTTGCCAAACAGGAAAAATATTATTTTGGTCATGGTGTATGATAGAGTTAGATTTTTATACATGCCTGTTAAATTATTGCATTGAACAGAACCTGGCATGAATTATTGTCAATGTCTGTTCTTTCTATCTTCTTTGAGTAAAGATTAATAATGTAAGTTACTGGAGCACTGCTTCTGTCTGTTGCCATGTAAAAATGGGTAAGTCAAAGGGTCTTAGCAAGTTCAATTTTCTTTGAAGGAGGCCTAAATTTAACCAAAGCTGTGTCAAGCTAATGCTCTCAGATCACCTGTTCTTAAAGTAGTTCATATCTTAGAGAGCATTGAATATTTTCCTCAGCCATTGCTAAATAAGGGTATGGGAGATATAGCTATGATAGTTGCAACTAGTTAGTAGGTAACTGTCAATTCTGGGACTTGAATTGTGTATAAATCATACACAGGATCATGAGAATACAGTACTTCCACACTCATTCCTGCATGGGGTTCCTGTGAACAGTATGGCTCTTGTTGACTAGTTTATTTCTCTCTCTAGACCAAGAAAATTAGTTTGTCTTTGATGATCAGAAAGAAAACCTTTGCACTGAAGACCTCTTTTCTAGAAAAATAGTTCTTTATGAAAACACCAGCATGGCAATTTGTTGCTGGCTCTCGCTGGATTTATTGACTGAAATACAGCATGCGTCAGATTTGTTTCTGGAATTTCACTCACTTAAGAATTTGGCTCTTTATTGATGAGGAGTTATAATTTGATGACTCCAAAAAGAAAATCTCTGTAAGAATCAGTTTCTGTAGTCCTTTAGTAGTTCAGAGTTTCAATTCAAAAAGGACGCTTCCTCTACTCATTAATGATCTGATACGTGGTCATACAGCTGTTACTTAGCCATCTGCAGAGTAGTAGGGTTGTAAGGTTTATCATGGGCTTCCGCCTTAGATCTGGTCAGACAAGAATTTATTTTTTACTAAATTTTCTAACTTGGAGTCCTTCACAACAAGATGGAAAGATATAAGAGGGAGAAGATGGGGATAGATTGCAAAATTGGTTTTATATTACCCAAGGCAGGACAAGTTGAGGAGAAATGACAGAAGAGTATTACGGATGATTCTGGGTTAAGAGAGCACATGGAACATCCTGAAATGCTTATCGATGGCTTTTGTTTTATTTCATTTCTCTCTCTGTCTCTCTCCTCTACCATCCTCCTTTCTTTCCACAATTATTTACTGAGTATCTACTTTGAGTTAGGGGATTTCTGTGCAAAGAAACTTGCTTTAAATGAGAAAACTGCATGCTTGAGATGATGTATCTTTATTCATAGATGCTCAATTTTTTTCTTTCTTTTAAATTCCTTGTCCTTACCCCCCAGGTAGCATTGCTTTATTCATAGTAAGTCTGTAATCGTAATATCTTCTGATATCTATCTCTGAGGAAAGAGACTAAATCCCTAATTCTCAAGGTGTTCTTTAAAGCTTATCTATCCTGAGCAATTCCTACATTTAACATTGATGCCAAAGCAAAAAAAGCCAATAGAATTCATTTAGTTAAGGACATATTTAACAAATAAAAATTTTTATATTCCAGCAACAAAAACCAACACATCTTATATTTAGAATAGGTGAAGTACTTTTATATGATTAAAACAGCACTCGTTTTCAATTATATTGCAATAACATCTATAGTATTTGGAAAAAGAAAGGTAATAGTGATTCTCATATTGGAGAAAATATAGAGAAAAAAGTCAAGGATAGTGTCTAAGGAGGAAAAATGGTGTATTTATATTTACTCAACTTTTTTCAAAAATAAAATATAGAGTTCTCACTGAGCTTTTGATGTAGTTTGGAGCATTAAAGAGAACTGTAATCATTCACATTGCAACCTTCAGAGAGGTCATTTCTCTTATGTGCCTGCACGATAAATGATGGTGCATATTCTGGACATCTGTGGCCAGCTTGATTTTTTTTTTTCCTTGTGTTCACCTGAGAGGTTCCTAGACAGCATTAACTATTGTGGAAAAGAGTGGAATTCTTTACTTTTGTAATATAGAGATATTTATTTTTGCGACTCTGACATCTCAGATCTCATTTTTCCAAGCCATAGCCATAGATTTAGTCCTAAGGAGACCTCTCTTTCTTGGCATTAATAACTGTGGGATGGATGACAGTGTTGCTGTGACTTTTTATGCCAACATGCCATTATCATCTCTGTACAATTGTACATTTTTCTGACTCCTGGAGATTCTGACATCCTTTTCTATTAACTACACCAACCAACTAGCATTTCTACCTCAAGGAAGTAAGGTAGGTATATCAAGGTGGATTTCCTTATATTCTATTGCAGGGAGAATTTTCTTGACTGACTTAAAACATCTGTGATTTCTGTATATTTTAGTATGCAATTTCTTGCTCTCCTAATTGGTTGTTCTTCCATGGGTAGGAAGACAACCTTAGGATCTAAAATACTTCTAAGTATCTTTTGCTTTGCTTACATACCTTTTTTATTATTATTAAAAATGATTGGTGGTGACATTGATCAACAAAATTCAATAAGTTTCAAGTGTACAGTTCCACAGTATGTCATATATATATTGCATTGTATGTCCTCTGCCCATATTTATATATTTTTCATCAACACATATTTGACCCCTTTTACCTCATCTACCTCCCCCTTTTGGAGTATTATTTTCACCATTCACTATCTTTGGAAAAGCCACAGAAACTTAGGGCCTCAGATGTTCATTCAGTACAGGGTGATAATAAGTTTGTTTCACCTGAAAATAGGATGATGATAAGATGATAATACTTATGTAAAAATTATAATGAGCTGTAATACTTAATTCAACTTTTTATTAACCCCATCAGATGTGCTCAAACTTTCAGTTTTCTCTGCTGAGAGTATTTCCTTTAGATGGGGCTCAAATAAGTTTGGTTAACAGTAGTTCAGTGTTAAACTGAAATTTATTCCTCTTTTTCTTCAAAAAATGAAGAAGCCTTTATGCACAACTTTATTCTACTTTTTAAAAAAATGATAACTAAACCTGGGGATAAATGTCACAGTGGATAAGAAACAGAATAAATAAAGATTAAAAACCCCTCTGAAGGCTAAAAAAGAGTAGAATCATTATGAACCTAATATTCCTCTTCTTACAGGCAGAGGCAGAAAAAGACAACAAGAATAACAACGATGACTTTAATGACAATAAAAACAAAGTGAAATTATCATATAATCATTGAAGACACATCTGAGAAAGCTACATGCTACTTTCTTGAGAGATTTCAGTCATTTATAAACACTTTACATGAAGTATTTAAAAAATATCACATGTTCTTAGAAAAACTTGTCTATAAAGAGGAGTAAAATTGTCTAAATAGAGGGAGAAAATGGTAATTTTTATAAGACAATGTTTGCATGTACCTAAAAATAGCTATACAATCCAGAGGTAGAAAGGAAGAAGGAAAATAAACATGTTACTTTAAAAACTTGTTAAAAGTCCTTCTTACTTTCTTCACCATATGAAAGCGGCCATTACTTCTCCTTCACAATATTTGACACTTATAATTTATCCAGTCACTTATAATTAATTGATGTAATTTGTCCTTTGGTTTCCCCACCAAAGGGCAAACTTCAAGAGAATATGAACTATGTTTGCTTACCCACTGTCCCATCTCTTTGCCACAGTTTAAAATATACAGTTGGAGGATATCCAGTAAATATTTGCTGACAATCTCTATCTAACTAAGAGTTGTTTGGTGGATCAAAAAGATATGTATAGGAAAGACCTTTGTAAAAACTAAATTAACTTGAAAGCTGTGTTTATATTGTTTATGTGAGTAGGGACATGAAAAAAAATAAACTAATGCTAATGCTTTTGAGAAAATGTTATGAAAAAAATATGTAAAACCCTAGTTTAAATATGAGGGGATTTAGAAGTATATTATGATTTCAGATTCAACAACACTCTTCTCTTTAAGATGAATTCAAAATACATATTGCCCAGTGATATTATTTTAACTATCTACATGTTTTTGCCTCACCCCTTGACAACTTTTGCTGTTTTTCTTTTTTTACTTAGTCATGACACACTTAGCTGAAGATGAACAATACACTGCATCCCTGGGGAGACCAGGATTATTTTTAATGGATTGCTCTTCATTGAAATAGGAAATAAAAAACATAAAGCAAAATCAGAAAAAACTACAATTTAGGGCAAACTTAGAATTATCTCCCCGATTCAGATATCTATATATACATACGTGATGTGTGAATTCAACAGAAAAGTAAAACAAGTTGATTGATTATCTCAGAGTATGTCTTATGTCTGTAATATTGGTGGTTCCAAGATATTAACTATATAGAAATTTTTCATGGTGAAAAATGTTTTACTTGGCTGAATATCATAGGCTGTTTGTTTATTTTATCAAAACACTGTAATCAAAACACCTAGGGACTTATTATGAAAGGGAGAATATGATATCTATTTTTTATCTCAACTTTAAAAAGCATTAAAATATTTTATACTGATAATATTTATTGCAATAATTATTTTTTTCTCAGACCAAACAGGAGAAATGAGACATCAAACAGAATAGAGACTCATTCTCTCTAATATGAAACTTGGTAAAATTTTATATCTTTGGGTTGCCAACTAAACCAGCTTTGATTATTGCCCTCCAGAGCAAGGAGACCTACTTCAAAGTCTGTTTCTAGGCATGTGTTCCATGGTATTCATTTTTGCCAGTGAGTTGTAACAAAAGCCAGCTGGCAGAACAAGCCCAAGAATTTGGCCTTCATCCTTAAAGAATAACAAAAATGGGTGGGGGTGGGGGTTGAGCACAGTGTGTTGTGCAAGACAACTAGTATGTGGAAGTAAACTGTACGCCAGTTTGGATGATAAATGTAAAATGAAAAATAAAAAAGACCAACATCTTTTCATGCAGTTGCAACCACAGTCTTTTTTCTATACTGAGTATTTATTTACAGAGTTACTCTATGAAAAAATAATACATTAGCTAATCACTCTTCCTAATTTTCATACATGTAACAAAATGGAGGAATCAGAAAAACATAATGTGAGGGGAAAAAAAACAACAAAGAGATTAAATCAATTTTTATTCAAATAGAGAAAAAATAAATTTAATACTTAACAATTCCTACCTAGGCTATGAAACTACGAGAGAAGCTAACAATTATGATAGTCACCATGACAGTAGTTACAGCTAGCTGGGAGGGAGGGCCTGTATCAGGAAGGAACTCATGTGGAGCTCTAAGGATGCTGTCAGTCTTTGATTTAATAACCTGCATTATGGTTACATGGACATTTGTTATATAAGCACTAATTAAACTATACATTTATGCTTCATGAATTTTTCTGTATGTTTGTGACTTTATATTAGAAAGTTTAATGATCAGTTATTATATCAATTTAGAATTGTTGCTCAAACTAATGATTTAAAAATTTTAGCACTCTCAAAAATTAAGTCAATAAATGAAATCAACATTAATAACTACCTACATAGAGACATCTTTATGGTTTCACTGACATAGAACTACAAGGTTTGAGCTAGGAGTATGCTCAGCCAGAGGCGTAAGGGTCGATGACTCCTCTGTTCCCAAGTGACTCCTCTGTTCCCAAGTGTCTACTTGAAGCCATTGTATAAGTTTTTAATTTGTTTTTTGATTTATCTTTTTTCCAGTTTTACTATGATATAATTGACATAACATTGTATAAGTTTATGACCTACAATGTAATGATTGGATTTATGTAAATCCTTTGATTTAATTGTTTGCTGAGAAGCTGGCTAGATAAGACTGGAAACTTTGTGGCACTGGTTGGGTTCACACTTTTATAGATAAGCAGAATGTACTGAGGAATAATAGTAACAGGGAGACAGGGAGAGAGAGAGAGATAGAGAGAGAGAGAGGTTCTTTCTGAAATCAATTTACCCTCATATTTTGGACCTTGTGACCTGAGAATCAATTTGCCAACTCACATTTAGAAGTACATTATTGATATTCCAGTGGCTATGCTTCATTCAGCTACTGAACCTAACATGCTTGCATATATACACACATATATAACTAAATTATGTATCATGTTTTTTTATAGGAAACCCACAGGAAAGGAGAGGTAGGCAATCTTGATGTTAGTAAAGCCTGTGAGAAGCTAAAACTTAATTGATTTCCAATGTGGAGGATCCTGATTGAATTGTGCAGTTTAGAGCTATGACTATTAATGGCTTAAAGTTAACAATTCATGTGTAAAAGTTTTATAAAGGATAAACAATACTGTATCTATACATTCCTAAAGCATAACAGGTAATTATTTTTTTAAGAGCAAACTAGGGTTTTTCACCACCAGGAATGCTGCTAAACAAAATTTCAAATGAAGCAAACTTGACAATTTACGTCTTTCTAGTTCCCTTCTACTCCACCATTATATACACCATTGAATATCCATTTTTTTAAATTATATTCAGTTACTCATTGTTTTCTTCAAAATATTCCCAATAATTTATCTCCAAATTCCCATTTCTCATACTGTACCTAAGTTTTTTTCTTTTGGACCTACCATTTGCCCTGCATTTATCCCATTTATCTTACTTCTTATCTCACTTATCAGAAAAATCTAAAAATACAAAAAGGAATATCAGATGTGTTAGAATGACTTTCATTTAAATCTGGTAGGCAGCAATACTTAAACTATTATATTCCATAGAACATTAATATTTCTTGATATATTAACATTCTCCAAAATGAAAAAGTATTCAAAATAAAATGTCATGTGCATAGTTATATAGTAAAATATAAATAGATAAATAATATTTTTCAGGAACACCTATTAAAAACACTCAGGTCTCCAGAATTGGTGGACTATAGTTTGAAAGATATTGAAAAATTTTGACTTGTTCTCCCTCTTATGATGATGTATATGTTGTCCTATCCCTGGTCATTGAATTCATGATAATGGGTGTAACCTGTCTCTGCTACAATCTTGGGTGGTTGTTAAGTGCTGGACACTGGTTTTCATATTGGGCTCTTGTCATGGCTCAGTGGTCTTTTGCTCTCCTGTCTATGTGTAATCCATGCCTGCTGGATGACTGAACACACAGCAGACCCATAAGTTTCTTTACAGATCCATTATCCAATTTCCAGTCATTTTTGTATCCAATTTTAGTTTCTGCATCACACACACACACACACACACACACACACACACACACACACTTGCAAATATAATGACAATCCAAAAGACATTCTGAACACATCTTTGTTGACTCTTTATTCTTTTAAAATGTCCAAAAGTACTTTAAAAGAATTCCTGAATTTATGTTATTGAAAAGTGCCTTAAGAATCAGTTAAGTAATATTTGGATATATGTTATCTGGGAGGTTCATAACATGTCTTTATTTGGGCTTTTAGACTTCTTTTTTTTTCAGTTGAAGGTTCAATTTCTAAATAATTAGGCTTTCATACTAGTAAGTATATAAATTTTCCCTCACAAACCATATCCAAGATAGGCTTTCAGACAGGATTATAAGAAATTTCCTGTGGATACAGTATAAAAGTACTGAAAGGTTGAGATTTTGTTTCCAGCTATCTGCAGCATCCAAAAGTTTGGGCCAAGATATACTCTCTAGACAGGCCCATTGAAAAGCAAGGTAGGATAGTGCATAGAACATTAACAATTCCTATATCTTTAACATTTAATACTAAGCAATATTATCCATGTCTATAGTATTTTTTAATTTTCAGAATACTATCAGTATATAAGGCAGAGGTCTCTGGTTTACAGATGAGGAATCTGAGACAAGTACAATTAAGTAACTCAGCTACCATAACTCTAATGTTGCCACCAGCATTTGAATACAGCTCTGTTAATCAAAACCTGAATTTTTACTAAATTCAATATCCAACTGACCAAAGCTGGGCACATTACATATGCCTGTAATTTTCTAAATTGAAAGTAAGAAAGTCAGTTCTTTGTGACTATGAGGAGAGGTTGGTGGACATTATTCCTCACTTTGTAAAAGAAACTTAGGTTTGCAATGAAATACTATGACATCAACAGAAGAGTGTTCAAACCTGTAGAGAAATTTTGTAAAAATTTATTTGAGTCAAACAGAGGATACGCCTGGAGGCAAAATCTTAACAGTCTTAGAATGGCAGTTTGCAGCTGCTTTATGCATTTTAAATTAAAGAAGGAACATGAAGATTACATGAAAGTGGAAGAAAGCAAGGTGGGGATGGGATTTCAGGATACTTAATACTTAACAGGATTATAAGATCTCTTGAAGGTGGTCGTGCTTTAGAAGGAGGAGTCTGAAAGGAGGCATTTCAAAGGTATGTTAACCTAGATGCACAGAAACTGTGGGCAAACTTTGCTTAAGGCAAAGACAAGCCTTTAATACCCTAGGCCTGTCCAATTTGGAATTTACGATCAGATTACAATGTGAGGCTATATTTCATGGAACCCCTTTTTCATCCACAGTGCAAAAGGTAGATGGATGTAGAGGATCCTGACAGCACAGAATATTCTTCTTCCACGGGTTTCTGAGGTTAAGCTGCATGTCCACTTTTAGCCTGTTAATCTCCCTCATATTAGAGCCAGTACATTTCTCCCTTTCCATGAGATGAGTTTCTGTCCCTTGTGGCAAAATTTCTTGACTAATTCATACAGCTAGCCTGAAAAAGAATTTTGATATTTTGATACTATTCTCTTCTATTGTTCAAGTCAAGAATCTGTATTATCTTTACTGAAAATAGAAAATATATTTCTGCCTTTTTTTTTTTTCTTTTTTTGACCTAGATGACTTAGTGATTAGTTAAGCCATACTCTGGAATTATTCAAAGGATCCATTTTCTCATTTTCTGGCAATTTTTATATTTTGATGCTACTCTTCATAGAACAATTTAAGTATCTAGTTTTAAACTTATACACAATATGATGCTGACAGTGCAATAAGAAGCACTTATTACAATATAAGAGATAACATTTTGTCAAGTGAAGTTCTTTGAATTAAGAGCTAGATCATTTTGGAGGATGATTTAACTCTGTCGATATTAGAAATGTCCAAACCAGTAGATAATTTTTATGACTTTATCTGAGCCCAAACTGATGACATAGACCAGGAAACAAGATCTCGAACGCTCTAAAGAATGACAGTTTGATTTTTCTTTTATGCATTTGATATTAAGGAGAGAACAAAAGGAAGATTACCTGAAGGTGGGAGAAAGCAAAGTGGAAACTATTATAAGATAGTTAAGATTATGTGCTCTCTTGAGAGTGGTCACACTTTAGAAGGAGAGTTCTGAAAAAAGGCATTTAAAGATGCACAGAAACAATGGACAGGGGTTGCTTAAAGCAAAGATAAGCCTTTTACTATAGATGTTATACACCTGGGGCAATACTACCCACCATGACCTGCCCTGCTAGGAATTTATGATAAGATCACCCTGTGAGGTTAGTTTTTATAGAACCCCTTTTCTGGGGAGTCTACAACTCACTAATGATTCATCCAAACTCTACTGCATTTATAGTACAGGTTGAGGGTAGAGGCTGTTGAAAGTGGAAGGGGAATATAATACAAAGGAAGAAGAATTTATCTATTTTTATCATAACCTATCTCACAGTATATGTCTAGGAATAGGCATGATCATCTTCCTCACTCCTTCAGAATCATGATACTAATTTAAAAAATATTTTAAGATTCTGAAATTCAAACTGTCATATTTCAAGTTACCCAGGAATTCAGGAGCTGTTTTGAAATTGGTCCTTGGATATGGTAGAAGGCATGGTCCTTCTAGAAGATTATTATCTTGTTAGGGGATTGAGCAAGTGTTTTCCAAGTCAGACTCTTTTAGAGAATAGGTGTCTATTTTCTCTGCCTAAGGAAGCTTTGACTTCTCCTCTCTTTCTTAATGGGTCAATCTGTAACTTCTGTTAGATATTGAAAATTCGGCTCAGGTCAAGAATTGTATTTTTTGGAACTGCTTGAGTAGCTTTCTCTGCCCCTCCATTCTGAGTTAGATGTCTTGCCTGTACTGCTCCTGCATCCAGTAGAGACCTCTATCATGGCACTTACTCATAATTTTCATCTCCATATTTCTAGTTATCTAGCATATTGGTGGCTTCTATTAATGTTTACTAGATAAAGTATATAAGATGACAGTAAGTCTTTTGAGAATTCATAGCACACAAACTGTAAAAGGCTGTTTTAAACCTTGTCCCTAAGCCTTTAAGATAATCCCCCTATAGGAATTTTCCATTTAACCCTGCAGCTAACACCTGGCCTAGCCCCTGGCCTAGCCAGCAGCCCGCAAGAGACAATAAGAGAAGTTACCCAACAATTACCCAACAATACCAGTAACAGTAATAAAAGAAAATTGTTAACGGGAAAATAGCTCACCCACGTTCCGCTTGGCTTATGCATGTAACTGCAATGACGCACCTGAGTCCCACCGATCAGGGAAAAGGTCACGTAACCACCCCCCGAGAGGGTATAAAACTCAGGGGAGAGGGAGTCTCGGGGCTCTCGCCCTTGGTGGGGGCCCGGGTTCGAATCCGTAAATAAAGAGCATGCTGTAACATCTTATCCGAAAATAAAGCACTTACTGTAACATCTTATCTGGAGGTCTCTGTCCTTCATGGGGGTCTCGAAACGCCGCACATCACAAACATCTCTCCAACCTCTTCTGTTCAAGTTAGTTACTTCCTAGATATGTCTAATTTACTAGAAAAGTCTCTGAAATATTATATACCAAATTATTCTACCTATCACAAAATGTGAAAAAACTTTATGTTGCTGAATCACCTCTTGTATTATAACTTTTTGTGCAAATTGAAAATATGTTTTCTTGATTATGAAAATATAGCTTATATTCGTGTGTTAAAAATAATGCTATTAAGCCATAACCACTATTTTGGTTTTATTCTTTTATTTACCTACTCTTTTGTGTGTGTATGAGAAAGATATACCTATATAATGACTTACTGACTGTTATTTGAAATATATATTGTTTAGACTGTGCTTGTGTTAGAGAAGATGAATTTATATACCATCCTCTTTTTGGTCTGCATGCAATTAAATATAGCTGCCCACAGGATGGCATCATAGTTCTCTTTATAAATCTAAAGGTTAGTGCATTTCTCTGACATTTATGTGCTAAACTCTTAAAGTGGAAAGTTTCAGATCTAAAGATTTGAGTATTCATAACATCTTATTATGGTTGGTCCTCATATCTCCATTTTGATGCTAATTCTCAGGGTAGTTACATGGGTGAATAATCAGCTCAGCAGCACTAAGAGGAAATATAAAACTTGGCTTGAGCAAGCTTGAATAAATGTGAGATTTTAACACACATACTAAATGTAAGGAGAGGAAAATATAGTTTTCTAATGGCAAGGGTAGCAATGGCTGTCTCGATGATTAGATGTTTAACAGAGCATATAAATTCAGCTACAGATAGTTGCCAGGAGCAGTTGCATAATTCAAATGGAGCAAGTTTGCATCAAAGGAAGTCAATAGCCTCCATTGCTTGTATCAAGCTATACTTATTCTTAAAGACGCAACATCTAGTTTCTTCAATACAGTTGTTTCCCCTTATCCACAGGGAATAGTTCCAAGACCCACAGTGCATGCCTGAAACCACAGATAGTACGTAATCCTATGTATATGCTATTTTTTTTTCCTATGCATGCATACCTTTCTCCTTAATTTCTTCAACTCTACAAAATATTGGCAGCGGCTTCTCCATCCACAAATGTGCTTCTCCTGTAATCTTTATATTTTTTAGTCCAAACCTATTTTTGAATATGTGTAACCATCCCTCACTTGTATTATGTAGGTTTAATGTCAGTCGTTTTGGGGAATCCCTTGCTGAAGTACTTTTTGGCACAACATCACTCAGAACGTTTTCTGTTCATTTCTTCCATCCACAAATTTAAAGCCTTTTTTATCTTAACCAACCCCTTATCAAGCATTGTGGCTATAACTTTTGCAGTTTGAGGTGTGGAAACAAAACTAGTATAAATTTCATTTTCCTTCTTCACAGTTGCATGGATAGAAGATCTATTCTTACCGTAGATTTTAGCGGCAGACTATAATATTTTTTCTTTATTAAAGCACTTATGGATTCTCTTTGGCACATTCAAATTGCTGGCATCACTACTGTTGCACTCTGGGGCTATTATTAAGTAAAATAAGGGTTGTGCAAGCAGTGCATTACTGTGACAGTTTGATATTTAAGATCACTACTAAGTGACTAATGGGTAGAGAGTGTATACTGTGGATATGCTAGACAAAGGACTGAGTCACATCCCGGGCAGAATAGATTAGAATGCCTGGAGATTTCATCACACTACCCAGAAAAGCACACAATTAAAAACGTATGCATTGTTTATTTCTGATATGTTTTATTTAATATTTTCAACCCACAGTTGGCAATGTGTAACCTAAACTACAAACATCGATATGAATGACACTTGTTTTCTTAGAGCAATCACAATTAATCCCAACTCCCAAGATATATTTCAGATGTAAGAAATAAGGGAAAAAAGTTTTTTTCCAAATTTCAGGTGGGAACAAAAATGTCTAAAAGTCTCTATCACAGACCTCCTGTTACTTTAGCTACAGCATATCAGATCTCTGACCAGGCATCCACGTAACTACTTTTATTTTTATGAAAGACTATATGACACTGAATGAAGCCCCAAGCTGGGAATCTGTGAGAATAGGACTCTTGTTTTAGATGTTTTGCTAACTGCATATGTGACTTGAACCAAGCATTTTAACTAATTTCAGGTTTTTATTTTATTTTATTTTTAAACTTAATAGGTAGAAGTCTCTAAGACATCTTCAGCTTCTCAAGTTTAATGAGTATATTTCTATTTTCTTTAATAGTCCCAAAACTCAATATTTTAATTAAAAAACACTTTCTGTTCAATTATAAGTCTGAATAAGTCACTTGTTTAGAATTCAGAATGGCTTGTTCTATGGATTTGCAATAATATATGTAGAGATTATTTTTCCAAGTTAAACAACAATCACTAATCAATGCAAAATAGCAGAACTATAATTTAGAAATACTATAAAAACTATTTTAAATATTATCCATTTGCACTTGTAATGGATACACATACAATAAAAGCAAGGATACAATAGTAGAACATTGAAAAGAGCCTCTGACAAAGGGGATTTCAGCAAGGAATAAAGTCTGGGAAATATTTCATCTTTGAAAGATAAAAATGAGATGAGGTTTGGAGAAATTATATTGGTGAAAGCTCTAGTGCATGAGCCATATTTTTGGAGAAGGACTAGCTCTAGGAGTTCTGGATTTTTTAAGAAAAAATGGCAAATTAGCTAATTTGTGTAAGTTAGATGTCACCATTTGTATACAGAGTTTAATTTCTAAACCATATTGCATAAAAGGACTATACCACTATTTGACACATAACACGTATTCATAAAATAAATTCTTAACTCACAGGTGAATAATAAAAATCTCCTAACACATTTTGAATTCAGTGTCATTCAAACTACATTGCACACATGCTATGTATAAGGTATTTTTCCAGACATGGAATGCAAAGATGGTTTCACACCACTATCTATATTTTTAAGAAACTCATGTAAAACACACTAAAATATATAGTACAGTGATAGTGAAATAATAATAACATTGAATATTTTAATGTAGATGAGAGTTAATTTATCTAAGACACTGGAGAATCACAGAATCTCATATTAAAAATTAAATGGTGGAGGAAGAAAAGTTTAAGAAGAGAAGGAATGCAAAAAAGCAAAGAAGTAGTTGACTATCCAGTGAATTGGGAACCATAAGTAATTTTCAAAGAGGGCAATGGTAAGGAAAGGAATTGGAAAGGTTGTTCTGATTAAAAAAAGATCTTGTATATTAAAGTACATAGACTTTTTTTGTGGTTAACGGGGGAATCATTGGAGAACATTAAATACAAAATTATATTATGGAACTTTCTTTTAACAAAGATCTATCTGAAACAGTGTGGGATAGGCAAGAGGAGACAGTCAATATGCTCTGTTAATTATTTAGGAGAAAGTTTATGCGTGCTTCGACTAAGACAGTGGTGATATTTGTAAAAGAAAGAGGAGATCTCAGACATACTTAGCTATAGGATTTAGTGAAATAGATTCAATAAGTCTTATTTTGGGGAAAAAAAACTTTTTTGTGAACAAAAATAGGTTATGCATGCAATTTCCATGCAAATTGGGGTGAGTTTTGACTTGTGCCAAGTTAAAGTTTACTTTTGCTTAAACAAACAAACTCTTGAACCCAAAGACACCAGTGAATAAGTACAGCTTTTCCCTGTTCTTCATGGAGATCTACCTAGAGTGTAATATTTTCAATGCATGGATTTAAAACTTTCAACCATCTCAGATGGCTTTAAGAATCCAACATTTAGAAGACTCCAGACCCCATGCTTGATCACTTTTGTGTAAGGGGAAGGAGAGAAAAAGTGAGTACTTAGTGATACAATTCCTTAGCATATAAGGCAATTTTTGCTCAGCTAGTGTTAAACACTTTTGTATTTGATTTCTCAGCATCATCAAGCCAGTGACAGAACTAACTTGCCTACCATGTGGAGAAAAATATAATGCCATGCAGGACATATTTCAGTAAGTTTAACTAGAGGCATTTCTCCATTATTAGTCTGAGAAAAGTTTCTCTATTCAGTTTTTTTCTAATCCCCCATTGGAACACATCTAGTAATAGTATGGTTGTCACATAAAGACAGTCCCCTACTTATGATGGTCCAACTGAAGATTTTTTGACTTTACAATGATACTAAAGTTATATTCAATCAGTAGAAACAGTACTTTAAATTTTGATCTCTTCCCAGGTTACTGATAAGCAGTATAATACTTTCTCATGTTGCTGGGCAGTGGAGTGAGCTAGAGCTCCTAATCAGGCACATGATGATGAGGGTAAACAGTGGATACTCTCTAGTATACTATGTTGCCAGTGTTTGTTTTGTTTTCTTTTTATTTTTATTTTTTAATATTGTGTTCAGAACATGTTTAAGGTAAACTAAGCTAAGCTATGATGTTTGGTAGGTTAGATATATTGAATGCATTTTTGACTTATGGTAATTTAAATTTATGATGGGTTTGTAAAGATGTAACCCTATCATAAATTGAGTAGCATCTGTACTAAATTTCCATCCCTTCTGTGAAATATTTTGTGGCAGTATTGCAGGACATGCATGTGCCTCTCATAACATACAAAACTGAATTGGAATATTCAGAGCATGCATAAATTACTAAAAAGAGTTATTGTATAATACGAAGAGATAGAAAAGTATCACAGGGAAGACTTCAAGGCACACCAGTGGTGAGTGATGATAACACAGAATTTCAATTACTCCTACATTCATGGTAATAAGAATTGATAAATGACTTAGAAAGCCAACAATTATGGTGATAATACAAGACTATTTCTCTACCTAGTTTAATAGAAAATAAAAAAGATCAGTTCTTCTAGCAAAGTCAGAGCAAACATGTTAACAACATAATAGTAAAAAATTGCTGACTATGTGAAGATAAAATCAGATATGAAATAGTCTTAATTGCAAAAAGAAACAGAACTAACTGACATGTATTTATCGAGAATGGCTTGAAAAAATTTAGATTTTACTATTATTCTCCACATGCCCTCTAAAATTTTAACAATTAAATACAATAATATAGTACAATGTGTGATTATTTTAATTAAATCCAATGTCAAAAATGACAACTGCAAGTCTTATCAGTCAATGAGCAGCATCAAGAACATGAAGTTCATCTGTGTGTGTGTGTGTGTGTGTGTGTATGTGTGTGTGTGTGTGTATTCTTAAAAGCAGGACAGGGAAGGTGAAAGAGATAAATTCTTTAAATTTGTAAAGGAATAAAATATCACACAAAAAAGACCCAGAGTATAAATAAGTTGCAAACATGAGTTTAGCAAAAAGTTGTTCTTAGTATTTTTATATTGGACTTAAAAAAAAAAATGGCAGAATAGCACAAAATATTTTATTTTCTTATTTAAATAGAACATTTGCTTTCAAATTTTTCACACTGTGGAGCTTTTTGAGACTGTTTGTATTATACATTTTAGATGGAATGCAATTATTTTGTAGTCCTTATTTCAGTTACCCAAAACACTTTTTTGAATACCAACTGGGGGTATCTACTCTGAAAGATTTCAAGATAAATTACTGCTCCTACCCTCAAAAAAATAAAGATATAAATGTGATGTAGAAGTAAAAAAGTATCCAAAGAGATAGAAATCTAGTTCTATTAAAGCATAGAGGAAGGACTCACATCCAACTGGAGGTAGGGGATTCTTTCAACAGTGCATATTGACTGAACAATGAAGGATGTGTAAAATTCTGATAGATTAAAGTTTAGGGGAGAGAGTTTTAACAGAAACTATATTACAAAAGAGACTGTTAGTAGAAGCATGTTTAAGAAATTAAGTTTGATTAAAATGGGATATGTGAATAAGAAACAAGTTTGAAAAGGCCATGACTAAATTAGTTAAGGACTTAGCAAAGTTAGAATTTATTTATGAAAGGGAAATAACAGAAATGAAAGTAAAAATTGAATATTGAATAGGTATCAGGTGCTTTGTGTTTTTTTAATTGTTTTTATTATGTCATCCTCATAACAACCATGAAGTGGCGTTATTGAAAATAAAGCTCATGCTACTTGGCCAATGTAGTATACTTTGCAAGGAGCAGAATCGTCATCAGAAACGCCCACAACTAACTTCAAATGACAAGCTTTTTCATTACATTATGCCTTGACATTCTTAATTTCCTCTGAGAGGTAGAGCTAAAATACTTTAGAGCAGCAGAAGTATAATTGCCTTTTGTGCACAGTTTCCAAGTAATCCTATGAAAGGAGTCAATAGCCATTTGGATTCTTCTGTCTTGTGTTTTGTTTTTAATTAATCACATTTTTTTATACTCACATTATATATTTAAATAAAAAGGTTGCTAAATAAAATCTTGCCTCCAATATTTTTATTTGTCACCCACCCAAAAGATGGATATTTCATGACTAATTTTCATCTCAGTCTTGGGCAAAACCTTTTTCCAGTGGTGTGAGCTTCTGCAGATTATATCCTTCCTTTCCTAGATGGGAAGAAAGAGTTAAAATCATCAAATCACCTAATCATTAAAGTGATGTTTTTTTCTGAAAAGAAGGAGGTAACATCTGACTATTTTATTTTAAAAAGGTGTGTTTTTCTTAGTATTCTTTTGAGTCAGAAATTAATTTGTTTGTCTTTCTAGCATTTTTCCAAGCAACAGCTGCCACTGAGTTCCTTTTATAACCTGTCTGCTTTAAAGATCATGCTCACTACCCAAAGAACAACAATCATAAATTGAATAGAATTTATGGTTTTAAAAGACTTATATATCTGCATAAGCTGTATTAAGATATTTATCCTAAAGGAAATATTTAATTCACTTAAAATTTCACTTTCACTCAATTATTGTTCACATACACTTAGTAATAAAATAAAAATGAAAGTACAAATTCAGAGTTTCTACCTTAATTTTGAATATAATGTCAATTTAGTTAATATAAATCCAGCAAATGCTTACACTGCTGCATTGTTGCCTTGAAGTAGAATGAACTGTTTAATAGTCATGAACTTCCATATTTTTCTCTAGCTTTATTGATATATAATTAACATAGAACATTATGTAAGTTTAAAGTGTAATTGTGAAATGTTTACCACAGTAATATTAGTAATTAGTCATTACCTTACATAATTACCATTTTGTTGTTATTATGGTGAGAACATTAAAGTTTTACTCTTATAACAACTTTCAAGTATATAATATAGTTACCATGCTGTTCTTTAGATTCTTGAAACATTTCTCTTATAACTGAGAGTTTGTATCTTTTGACCAACACTTCTCTGTTTCTCCCACCTCTCAGCCCCTGGCAACCACCATCTCTCTGTTTCTGAGCTTGATGTTTTTTTGGATTCCACATATAAGTGAGATCATACAATGTTTGTCTTTCTGCCTGACTTTTCATTTAGTATAAGACTCTTAAGGCCCATTTATATTGTTGCTAATGGCAGGATTTTCTTATTTTTTATGGCTGAATTATATTTGTATGCATGTACGTGTATGTATGTGTACATCTAATTTTCTTTTTTTATTTGTTGATGGACACTTAGGTTGTTTTCATGTCTTTGCTATTGTGAGTAATGCTGTAATGAACAGGAGAGGGCAGCTATCTCTTCCAGATCTCGATGTTATCTTTTTTGTATATATATCTATAAGTGGGATTGCTGGATCATATAGTAGTTCTATTTGTAATTTTTTGAGGAACCTCCATACTGTTTTTCATAGTGGCTATACCAATTTATGTTCCCACCAACAATGCAAAAGGGTTGTCCTTGCTCTACATCCTTGCCAGAATTTAGCTCTTGTTTTTTGATAATAGCCATTCTAACAAATGTGCAATAATTTTGATTTGTATATGCCTGATGATTAATGATATTGAGTACCTTTTAATATACTTCTTGTCCATTTTTGTGTCTTCTTTGGAAAATGTTCAAGTCCTCTGCCTATTTTTAATTCATTGTTTTTGTTGTTATTAAGTTGAGGTCCTTATGTATTTTGGATAAAGATCTCTTATTAGATAGATTGTTTTCAAATATTTTTCCTCATTTCTCAGGTTGTCTTTTTATTTTGATGGTTATTCCTTGCTAGGCAGAAGCTTTTAGTTTGATGTCATCCTATTTTTTGATTTTTGCTTTTGTTGCATGTACTTTTGGTTCACATTCAAAAAGTAATTGCCAAGACCAATGTCAAAGAATATTTTCCTATGTTTTATTCTAGGTATTTTATGGTTTTAGGTCTTACATTTAAGTAATCCACTTCCAGTTAATTTTTGTGAGTGATACAGGATAGGGGGCAATTTCATACTGTTGAATGTGGATAACTGGATTTTTGAAAGTGATTTATTGAAGAGACTATCTTTCTCCACTGAGTAGTCTTAACTCCCTACTCAAATATTAGTTGATTGTATATGTGTGAATTTATTTCTGGGCTCTTTATTCTGTCCTATTTGTCTATGTGTCTGTTTTTATGCCAGTGCCATACTGTTTGTGATAGTTTAAAATTAGGAAGTATAATATTTCCAGCTTTGTTCTTTCTCAGGATTGCTTTGGCTATTCAGTGTTTTCTTTGGCTTCATACAATTTTGGGATTGTTTCTTCTATTTCTGTGAAAAACACCATTGGGATTTTGATAGGGATTGCCTTGAATCTAAAGGTGGATTTGGGTAATGTAGACATTTTGACAGTATTAACTCTTCTTGTTCACGAACTTGGAATGTCTCCCCATGTATTTGTGTCCTTCAGTTTTTGTCATCAATGTCATAATTTTCAGAGTATAGATCTTTCACTTCCTTAGTTAAATTTATTCATACTTCTTTTGGTATGTTGTAAATGCAGACTTTTCAGATAGTTTGTTATAAGTGTATCAAAAAACAAACAACTGATTTTTATATGTTAATTTTGGTATCCTGCAACTTTATTGGATTTGTTTATTAATTCAAACAGATTTTTAGTGGACCCTTTTGGATTTTCTATATATAAGATTATAGCATCAGCAAACGAATAATTTTCTTTTTTTCTGATTTGGATACATTTTATTTATTTTTCTTCCCTAATTGGTGTGTCTATGACTTCCAGTACTGTGTTGAAAAAAATGGAGTCTGAGAGAGGTTTCTAACACTGGTCATTAGAATTGCTGCAAAGAGAGAGAGTGGTTAAACGATATATAAGCTTTGGAATTATACAGACACAGGTTTAAGCTTCACACCTGACAAGTATCAGCAAGGTCAAATCACATTAAGTCTCTATTCTTCAGTTTCTTTTACAGTTTTATGTAAAGTGGATTCGAGTAAAATATTTACTACAATAGGTGATGTTAAACTAGATGATTTGTATGTTTATCACCATATTTGGAATAGTAAGTGCTCAATCAAATTAGCTATTATACCTATTTTTAACCTTAAAAGTCATCTTCAACATAAATCCAAAGTTTTCAACAGTCTATTGATTCGTTCAAGATAAAGTCTCACCATCAAAACATATCTCTGGCTCATAATCACAATCCGTCAGAGTCTAGCCTTATTTTGACAGCTCCCTTTTTAAACAGGCTATATTTTGTCTTCTGAACATAAATCCCTCTTAGTATACTGGCATCATCCAAAATTTTTGCAGTAAAAAATTATTTCCTTTGGGATTCCAAAAGCCTCTGCTTTAAAAAGTAAGGACTCAGCAAGACATACAACATAGGTGTAAGAAATTATGTTTTGTGGTCTCCCTGGAAAAACCAACAGTATTGCTGTAGGCAAATACATTTTAAAATGTGTACTTATGTCCATAGCACCATTCTATATAGGCAGGATATCCACAACAAAGCAGTATCTATTTAGGACCTATAGATTCTCCTACATTTTGATTTAGCAAGACTTGCACTATAATCCAATTAGATAGTAAAATGGGCTTAACTAGTTAGCTCAGATGGAAGAATATAAGGTAGCAAGGAATCTAATTAAAATTAATAATGTAATAAGCAGCTTTATCTAATGTCTAATCTAGAGCATTTCATTTTAATTTAAACTCAGCTCTCAAATCCACAACATGGTCTGATCATTGTCACTGATTGTGATGAAATATGATAACCCTGTAGTAAATCTTTCTTGTAGTTGTTGCCCAATTCAAAGTAATAGATTTAACTCGGTTCAATAAAGAGAGGTCAGAAGGTTCACTCTACTACATGTTTATATTGAATTTCTTTAGCCTCCGATCTCTTATTTTAGCCTAATTAATATGCTTTAGATGTTATGGAGCAGTACAAATGATGTGTGAAATGTATACAGCTATAGGCCATATTTATATTGAGTGAGAGCAGTGCCTGAGTACATCAAGAACTCTCATAGATGCCTCTAAATCTCGCTTACAGTATATTTAAAAAGTACTATTTATTTTAATGTTTGGATGAAATAGATCTCTTACTACAATCCAAGGAATATATTTAAACCATTTTGTTTGTAATATGTAAAGGAAAAAAAAAACTATTTAATTTATGGATATACAGTCTCTACTGTTAACTTTTATTGACACATGTGCATAACATAGGCATTACCATCCAAACCAAAGTGGAACAAGCTTTTACTTTGGTTGTTGAGACTTTAGTCAATCTTTTAACTCCCAGGCATAAATGACTTATTTCCATCAACTGTTAGAATCGCGTAAATATATTTCCATAAAATAAAACATTATACCATTAAACATATATATTATAAGCCTCATCATTATTTAAAAACAAAATTTTAAAGCATTTGAGTGACTAAACACCAGCAACTGGGTCTGTAGCCCCTTAGAATGTTAAGGAAAACTTTGGGAGAATAATCATAATCACTTATAGTTTTCTATGTAAGAATAAAATGAGAACAATCAACAGAGTAAGGGCCACAATGGATGGCTTAGATCAGGATCAAAGTGGGAAGAAGTTTAAAAAGAAAAAATGGATTTAGGAAAAGTTTGCAGGTATGGGGCAGTGGGGTCTTCTACATGGAATATATGCACTACCCCTCTTTTGGAAACTCTACAATTATGTTCGCATGAGATTCTCTTCATGCATTTTAAAGCAAAAGATATTAAATCTTAGCTTCTCAGTGGATGGAAGCATACCTAAGAGGCCACATCTTCAACACATTCCAAAAAAGAGAAAAATGAATTCTAGAAGAGTTCTTTAGAAAATTATTTTACATAAAAAGTATTTTCTATAAGAGTCTGATTAAGCTTCATTAAGAAAACTAAACTTGCTTGAATTGCTTAGCTAATACTTCTAAGTGATTGAAATGTGTGGTTATATATAGCAGGGTAGTTCTATTGTAGAGAAAACTCATGTAGTCAATATTCTTCTTGTAATGGTGCTTAAACTTAAGCGCTCCCTGTTGTTCATCTGGTTTATACAACTCCCTGAGAGTGCACAAATCAACTACTTTGAGTAGCTTGAGATGGAGGGTTGAGCTACAATATTTTCTTGCCCATGAGATTGTTTCTCTTGATGCTACAACAAATGGTTTCTATGTTACCATAGTGGCTCTGTGTTAATATAACAGGTGATATTTTTGGTACTGTTGAATTACGTACTTTCTTGCCCATTACATATTAAATCAGATACACTAAACTAATTTTTTTTATTTAATTAAGTTATGGATGAACATTTTAATTGTAAAAGTCCATCAGTTTTCAGATAGAGATAACGATCTACATATATACATATATATATGGGGAGAGAGAGAGAGAGAGAGAGAAACAGAGAATTGTACATATTAGATTGAATAAGATAGTCTAAATTCCTCACATACCAGAAAGGAAATATATATATATTTTTTCTTTTCTGGTATGTATATATATATATACACACACATATATATATATATGCGTGTATATACACATATATATATATGTGTGTATGTGTGTGTATGTATATATATATATATATATATATATATATATATATATATATATATATATATATATATAAGACTTATGACCACTAAAAAAATTAAAGACAAGTCTGTACTTCTATGGAATTAAATGTTGTTAGAATTCAAATACCAAGAGAGGAAAATGTCATTGTAGTCTTGACACATCTACCACAGAGATGAATTAGTACCTAAAATGCAAACGTGTTATCAGGGAGATAAACATTTATTATGTTACTTTTAGAGGCTATGCTGTAAAATTTTTATTATGAAAAAAAACGTCTTTGATTACATGTAGTTAATTATGAAGAATGGAGAAAAATAACAGTAATCTCGAGTCACAAAACATATAACCTTGTCTTATTGGTATATCATATCTGAATGTCAAGATTACTTTAGATTAATCGAATAATGTGTAACTTTTAACTTCCTGACTACCTCAACTTGGCTTTTGAGTCATCTTTGATAATTTATTTGGATTATGGAAAACATTTTTTGTTATTCACATTTTAGCACAAAATAATTTTAGAGGTCAGTACTTTATGTATCTTAAATAGATACTAGGTACCTAGAATATCAAAACAAATTGATATAAAAGATTCTTCATCAGGTTTTTATGAATGGTGATTCTTCATATTGCTTAAAATGTTTGCGATGGAATGATGAACCTAATTTAATTCAAACCAGTACTTTTTAAATGCTGATTTTATTCAAGGCTTTATACCAGTCATTTTGGTGAAACGTAGAAAGAAGACACAACAATTCTTACTCTCAGAAGTTTGGATTATAGCCTATTAAATAAACACATGAGAGGTAATAAGAATGTTTCTTGAGGAAAGAGAAAAAAAGGGCTCCTTTCTGCTTTATAAATAGGGCTAGCTCAGGTAAGTCTCCATGGAGAAGACACCACTTAACTGAGCTGACAAAAA
Organism: Cynopterus sphinx; assembly: GCA_030015415.1. NCBI lineage: Eukaryota > Metazoa > Chordata > Mammalia > Chiroptera > Pteropodidae > Cynopterus > Cynopterus sphinx. The sequence continues at coordinate 76,657,977 of CM057385.1, forward strand.
TTATTGTAATTTTGACAGACTAAAAGAAAAGCATACTACATGTAAGAGTTTTTAAAAAAGGCAGTGTGTTAGGAAAATGCAAAGAGCTTTTGGAAATGGTTCCTTTCTAGAATAGTCGGAGCCTTGATGGTGAAGAGAGAAAAAGAGGGATGGGATAGGTAGGTAGCAAGAATTGCGGTAAGATCATGGAGGGTCATGATTGCCATGCTTAAGACTTTGGACTTTATACTATAGATCCCAAAGGTCCATTAAGTGGCAGAATGACTATAAGCAAGATTTTGGAGGCAGACAGTGGTCATTCAAACCCCAAACAAGTACCTGCTTAGATAGGCACCAAGTATCTATGTAGGTGTAAATAATATATTTAATCTTTCTGTTCCATTTAAATAATTGATGTGATAATAGTACCGTTGTGTTACTTTGAAAATTAATGCAGTTAAAACAGCTAACTAGCTGAGAACTGTGCCCAACACACAGTGAGTGTTCCATTATGTTAGCCATTATTAGCCTTGGACCCAAAGGTAATGCACATGACTACACCTGACAAGGTGATATATGGAAAATTTCACAGACATAATTCTTGTTTGATTACTCTTCTGGAGGATTCAGTATGCTAATAATAATTGCTTTCAACATGCCAACTCTGCTAGGTCACTCATGGCCACTAGCATGTGTTATTTCTAATGAGAACACTAATTTAAAGATTTAGTTATGCATTTTAGAAGTTATAATTTTTTAATTCTTAGTAAGAAATACATATTTCTTTTTAGATGAATATGTCAAATAGGTTAGTGAATAAAACAAGAAGCAAATATTACAATCATTGAGAGTTTAAAATTTAAATTACCATTTAACCATTACAAATAGAGATAATTATATTTTTGTCTTTATGCCTGATCAAATTTTACTTTGTTTGAGGAAGGTTTTCTCTTTTCTTAAACAAATTTTACTAAAAATTAAATTTTTCTTAAATTACTGTCTCTTTCTCCCTCAGCTTCAGATTTTCTTCAGTTCTCATTTTACCAGGAAGTTATCTAACTATAAGATAACTCTCATACTTTTTAAAATGCCCAGTGCATCCTGATTCTTTTTTTTATTTTACATTAATCAGATATACTAAAAAAGGAAAAAGTAAAAATCATAGCATATATGACAATTCTGAAAAAATTATTATATGCATTTGGCTTTAACTATAATCTAAAAACCTATATAGGTCAAAGGAAATAATATGTCACTTGAAAAAAAAAACTGATAGTTGAAACAATGAGAATAGCATGCTGGGAAGAACACACCAAATAAGAAGATAATAGAACCATGGATATAATGGCAGGAAACCCCAAAGTCTCAGAGATAAAATAAAAACAAAATATTTAATTTATGTGCCAGGTTCTGTAATGAATGCTTACATGAATTATGTCATTTAATCCTTATAATAACACCATGAAATATTTATCATTACTTCCCAATTTTACAGATGAATAAAATGAGGTACAGTAACTTGTACCCTTTTGCATAGCTAGAAAGTTATAGAATGGTAATTTAAAGTGAGACAGGCTAATTTGGAAAAGCACAGTATATTACACTATCATCACAAAGAAAATTACTTTACAAAGAAAACAGAACTAATCAGCCTATTTGTTCTGATTAGCTATTGCCATGTAACAAACTACTACTCCAAATTTTAAATGAATAAAACAATAATAGCATTATTTTGTTCATCATGTTCAATTTGGACAGGGCATGGCAGGGATAGCTTATCTTTACTTCAGTTATCATCAACTGGAATTTGAAAGCTGTAGGCTTGCTCACTCATATATCTGAAGTTTGATGATGTCTTCTGGCTTAGACTTTAGCTGGGACTTTTGGCTGGAATACCTAAATGTGATCTCTTCATGTGGCGTTGTCTTCCTCACAACATAATGTCTGGATGCCAGGGTCACGGTCTCAAGAGAGAGCCAGATGGAAGTTATATTAATTACATTTTGTAAACTAGCCTTGAAAATGAGGTAGCATCAATTTTGCTACATTCTGCTTGTTGAGGTAGCCGAACAGCTCATTCCATTTCAAGCAAAAAAGAAATAGACTTCATTTCACTTCTTGATGGGGTAGTGGCAAGGTTCTGGAAGATCATGGACTAGAATTATTGCTGTGACAATGTTAGGAAAATACAATCTGCCATAGTGTAAAAAATGAATGAAGAGTGTGAGGTACTAAAGTTTCCGGTAGAAGAGGATGTAACTATTAGGAGTGAGTGTTGAATAGTAATGGAAATCAGTGGTGATAACTAATAGGTGATATTGATGAAGCCGGGTTACTGAATATGTGGAAGCAAGGTTGAAGTGGCTTACAAAGGGAATGGGAAAGGAGAATATAGTCAATGGAGTCTTGCATTCTGTGGATCCCATCAAGTTCTCTGGCCTTATCTCATAATCTATAGCTGGCCATGATCCAAGTGTAGTGGCTTTCTACCAAGTCCTTGCATTGGTATGCTCCCTCCATCCATAGGATCTTTTTACATGGTATTTCCACTACTTATGATGCAATCTCGACCTTAAAAAAAATCTGTTTTAATCTTACTCATTTTACTGATTTCACACATTCATTTTATTTAAGAACTGTCCCACTTCCAAATCAAGGCAGGTCTTGCATATTATTCTTTCAAAATAGTTACCTCCATTTGTAAATATTTATTTCCTACCATTATTTGATTAATATCAGTTTTCTTCATCAATCAGCAAGATCTGTGAAAAAAGAAATATATCTGTTTTTGCTCATCCCCAAAGCCTAACAAAATACATGGATCTTACTGGATGCTCTTTAAGTAGTTGTTAAATGTGTTTATAAAACAGACTTATTTTTTGAAAACCTATGTCAAAAGAATGAAGCATAGTATTTAGAGGAAAACATAGGGTCGAGATATTCACTACACAAAAATTATAAAACTGTTTTAAAGCAATGAGAAAAAAATAATTTGGTCATATTGTTTGTATTAGTGTAGGGTAACCTTTGTAACAAATAGGCCCAAAATGTATATTGACTCAGACAAAACAGGAGTATATTTTTTGCTCAGTTATAATAAAATGTAATTTCAGCCAAGGAGGAAGGGGAGGCTCTGCTTCATGCAGTCATTCAGCAACCCATACAGATAAACTTGATACTGTCTTTCACACATGATTTCCATGGTCACTCTGTTGATTATCTCCATTTGACTCATCCAGAAAAAGAAAAGAACATGAGGACTTCATAGTTCAAGGTTTTCTTAGGCCAGGTTTTAAAATGACAACCATCATTTACCCTCAAAATGAGCTTGAATCATGTTATCTTACCGTAACTGATCACAAAAGCCTGGGAACTATGGGCTAGTACTATGCTCAGGAAGAAGAGAAAACTAGTCTTGGAGAAGAGCCAACAACCTCTGCTACAACAGTTAACAAACAATATTGGTATATTATAGTTTAGAAAGTCAATCAGAATTCCTTTCATGAAAACTGGATGTTTGATAATGTGTAATTACTAAAGCAAATGTTATTGATGATCTTATAAGTTATAAGATAAAGAAAAAATAGAAATATCTCTAAAGTTGAAATTTTGGATTGAAAGAAAAAATTCTATAGGTAATTATTGCAGTATTCAGAAGCAAAAAGTCCTCTCTTGCAGTTTACTCAAGCAAAGGCCACAGTATCTTCTCTGAAAGTCTAATGTGATTGTCTTATTATTCAGAAGTTACATGTGCTATTAATTAGTTATATAAGAAAAAATTTGTACAAATGATGAATTAATCATGCAACTTCCAGGGGGGCTGCAGAGAAAGTGAAAACCCAAAATTCTGACTCCCAAGATCATAATTACAGATCTGATTTTTCCAGACTTGAAAAAGATATTTAAAATTTTGAGTGTGAAAGAAACTGAATAAGAAAGTAAAAATAGCACTCATTCTTTTTTTTAACTCAAATATTCTTTTATAGAATGTCTTACATTAAAGCATATAAAATGTTCTATTAAATGTGATTACATATCTTTAGATATCTATAGGTCATGACTACCTTAAATGAGAAATTGCATCTTAAAATCTTGACAGAAGGAAGGGTTGTATACTATTTCTACCAGTTTCTTCTTCCTTTTCTCTTAAGGGACCACTTATTTCTAAAAACAGGGCTGATCACTTGCTGTAGACACTGCTTAGTTAAACTGGTGCATTAAAACTGTATCATTCAGGGTCCTATGGAAAACAGGTGGCTCATAAAAAAAAATTAAGAAGAATTTAATGATGGTTTTATTTACAAAAGTGTATGTAGGACTAAGGAAGCCAAGTCGGGATTAGCCAAAGCCAGGAGTCAGGAGGGGAAAGGAAACAGAGTGATTTTCATGACCTAGTCAGAGCTGTTGTGTAAGAAAATGACTTCCCAACTAGAAGAATGCAGACTCTATCCACCTCTGAGGATAGAGACACAAATACCTCAGCCTCTTTCTACTCTCCCACACTGGTATCCTTCTTGCCAGTGAAACCTTCCATTGGCCAAAAGGCTAAAAGCCAGAGAGCCAGGTAGCCTGATGATGAAATCCATAGAATTCAGCCTTCTGGAGAAAGGCACAAGATGGATAATTATGGAAAATACACCTATAAAACAAACAGGATATTCAAGACAGGTATAAGAATACTTCTGAGAGAGACATTAATATTATATGTAATAAGTGTATTTATATATTTATGAAACCTATATTTTGTTCAGTGTAAAGCATATGAATATGTATTTCCTATAAGTACAAATGTAAACATTTCAAAGAGAAAGAATTGAATCTGAATAAGACCTCCTTATCAAAAATAAAAAGGGGTTTTAGTACGTGTTTTTTTAGCCATTGCATGATCATGATGAAATAGAGCAGCATTGGAAATGCCAAGAATGACAGTGAAGAGCCCTAATGAAAAATGAATCTGTATATATTCCATGTTCACTGAGAGGACAAGGCATGAGGAAGAATCAGAATTGGGCCCTAGAAAGAGGTGTAGTGTCCAAGTTTGGCAGAAAGTACTGGCAGAATTATGGTCAAGGTACCAAGACTGATGATCAGGGTGCAGAATTCCTAACCCCACAGCATTGTCACATGAGGCTTAATTGACATCAGTCTGGCTGAAAATGGCCATAACTCAGAATTATATACACCCACAGGTCCAAAGGAGAAAACTGGTGATGGTGCAAACGAAAAAAAAAAAAAAGAGAGAGAGAGAGAGAGATTTTGGCAGGCAGGCAGGCAGAGATCAGAGGAAACCAGCAATAGGCAGGGAAGAAGGAAGACTGTGAAATTGTTGATTTACCATGAGAGAGGTCCATTACAGTAGCTTGATTATTATCATACATATGGTAGATGGATGAAAATTAATTCTATTCCAGGTCTTTTTGTCTCAAATAAAAATTCTTTCTGTTGTAACATATGACCTACAGCAAAAAAAGAAATAAAGATCTCATCAGTTAAAATGAACCCATTCTTTAACAAGTCTGGAAAATTTTTCTAGCAACAGAATCTTTCTATTTCAACCAAAAATAAATAGTATAGTTGTAATTGACTCTCATAGAACTCACAACTGTATTGCATCACAATATGTCTGGTCAAAAAGTTAAACATTTTGGTGATAGACCTAGATATTTGGTCTCTAAGATGTCTATCTCAGATTAAATTTGTGAGCCAGACATTTTTATATTTTAAGGGAAAAACTTCATACATTCTAGAAAATTGTTTTATTACCACATCTGCAGCTATTTTTTCTTAATGAATTGCATATTAAAATGAATTTGCTGGATGTTAGGTGAATTTATTGTGATAATTATTTCACAATAAATGTACAAGTCATCATGCTAGATAACCTAAAATTATACAGTATTGTATGTCAGTTATTTTTCAGTGAAAGGTTAAAAGGCAACAATATTGGCATACAACACAAACTTCAGCTGATCCCACTTAATACCTGGTGATATTGCTGTTCCCTTTCATGAAGTAAAGTCTTCTAAAAAAATAATTTGCTAAGCCTACTCCTCATGATATTTTTTATATCATCAAGGAGTTTTATAGGATCCATTAATTTTTACTGTTATAATGGGGTAAGAAAGGATTTAAATTTCAAAAGAAAACACTTTAGTTAAAATTTTAGCTCTACTGTTGAGTTATATGATGTAAAATTTGCAGTTTATTTGAGCCCTAGTTTCCCTTCTGAAAAAATTGGATACTGTTATCTGTTTCACTTGGTTGCTTCCTAGTCCATAAAGCTCATGAAAGCATTTTGAGACCTGTGGGATTTATGGGAAGTTGAGATTTGTTTCTAAATGTGTCATTTGTGAATTATGTCTCAAAGAACATGATTCTCAGTCCCGTCTTCTGAATACTGTATAACCCAGGACTTTGTCTTATAGGTATTATTATGTCACTGGAAAACTTAGATGCTTTGATGAAACATTTATGTAATGTATCTAAATTAAAGACTAATGCCCTATGCATGCCTGAAGATTTAAGTAGCTTCTTCCCTTTATTGATATATGAGGTAATATTGCTTTAATTGATCACAGAAAATATGGCAGGGCATGATGAATCTCCAGCTGATGCTCCCTTATTCCTGTTGATCACTATCACAGGGATGCCATTACACAATTGTGGAGATTCTGACCCTGTCTCTCCTAAATTTTACTACATCAAGCATGTTTTCTTTAGTCATCTAGTTTACCCATAACACTTCCACTTTCTCTTACTGTGAATACTAAAAACAGTACAGAAAAATATAAAACCTGGATATTTATAATGCATCTAATATACAACAGTTCCTGTGTCATTTGCTACATGTGAATCGGTACTTATTCTTGCAATAGTGATGGACCAAAGTATCAGAACCTCTAGCAATTTTCACTCTGCTATAGCCACGCTGCCACTTTGAGATGGGAGTGTGCTGAGCATTCAAGCCTATTGATTAAATGAACATGACAAGGTGTCTCTTCCAAGCAATTCTAGCTTTAGTGAGTCAGAGAGGGAAAAAAGCCCCTTTTCTTGTCTTAAGTTTTAACTTTATCAGAATTTTTTTTATTGTAACAATCAGTGTCGTAACTTTTCCCATTCTTCCTATAAAGATGTTTTCTTCTTTTCTTCCAATTAAAAAATAGACAACTCAAAATGTAAACAGGTGACCTATTACTTTTTTGTTATTGTTCACATATATCCTTTTGCGATGGATACCCTGATGTTTTGTGTTGCTTCTTCTTAAGAACCAACCTGATTCTTATCAAAAATCCAAATCAAGTCAAGGGAATAACAATGTACATTTTTTTCTACATTTTTATAGCAATGAAATTTATTTTCCTACTGTTAGATAAGGTCACATCAGTTATTTTTAGACAAGTACTTTATAATTATAGAATCTGTATTTAATTATGTAATAAAAGTTTTACAATCCCATATCTCAACAGTTTTATTTATTTCGGCCATGGAGAATTGTAGCCCAGAGAGAAGTTTAGGTGATCTGTTCTAGGTCAAACAGAAAGTCAAATGAAGTGTCAGAACTAAAATTGTGTCTTTGCCTTTCACCCAAGTATGTGTTCCATTCAGAGCTGTTTGACACTTTACATGACTACGGTGATAAAAATCACTATTTATGTGCAGTAATAGTGCCCCATAGTATCTGCAGACACCCTTGGGGAATGTTTGTAGAACTGAGATGTGTGTGGACTCTGGAGCCAGACTCCCAAAATTCAAATCTCAAATGTGCCTTGAGTAGCTATAAAATATGAATAAGTTACTCCTTAACCTTTCTGTGACTTAGTTTCTTAAAATTTAAAATATAATAACAATAGTACTGACTTGAGATTTTTGTGAAGATTAAGTCAGTCAATGGACGGGCCTGGTAAATAATAATAATAAGCTCTCTATTAAAATAGTGTTTGGCAAATAAGAAATTGCTGTATTTATTACTGCCAACTGATTAAATGTACACAAACATAAAATTTAAGCTTCAATCAAATATTACAGATATAAAATAAGATTTAAAATAAGATTTATTTTCAAAATTTTCGGTGAGATGAAAAATTTAGTTGCTTGACTTAATTCTGAAGAAGAGATAACCTTAGCAGCATTTTATATGTATTAGCTGACACTGTGTTAAGTTGGTGTTGAAACATGATATAAAATCTTTTATTAATCATTTTTCTTTTCCCTTCTTATTGCTCTTGTCCAAATCATGCAGATGAAAGTATGCTTTGTTCTGTTAGTAAGATTTAATTGAAATCAAGTTTGAGTGTCAGAAATAAAGAAAATTAGAAAACAACTTTAAATAGCTTCTTTAGCTTAAAAAAAAAAGCATGAGAAATCACATGAAATTGCACCTTCTGAAATGTTGTCCAACAGGCAATCTTGCCTTCCCTGAGAACACAAGAAGTGCATTCATTTTTACTGCTTGGATGTTGTGTTTATGAGTCAAATGGAGCCACTCAGCAAAACTAAATAGCAGCATAATGATGACTACAAACAGTTTATATTTGTGTACCTCTGCCTTGCTGCAGCTCAAGGCCTTTCACAGATTGCCTTTAATTTCCTTAATATGTCTGTGAAAGACAGAAGCAGATTTGGACTAAAACCTAAAACTTTGCATGTAAAAAATCACTGACATAAAGAGATCACTAAATTATTTTAGGCTACATGTATTTAAATCAATGCCAAAACTCAAAACAAAATCCTGGCATTATGAGTCTCAGTTTTCTTTACTGCCTTAATCAGCTGGAAAACTCTTTCCCTTTCTAGCTATTTCTGAAGTTCAGCATTGTTAGAGGGTAGGCTAGGTGGCATTACACAACATAGTGATGTCTTGTTTGATCATATTCACTCCCCTTTAAACCTACCCTAAGGCAAAGCTGAGGTGCTGTTAATTTCCTCAGAAGGCATAAAGCATTAAACACATTTTCCCAAAATGGCTTATAGCAAATGATTTATTTGACTGAATAGCTTCATGAAATATGTTTGTTTCATTTTAAATTTCCTGTAGCCAATAAAAGAATAAAACTTCTGTTCATGGAAGGTTACTCACAGAACATTAGGGTTAAAAGGAACTTTGAAACCTCCTTATCCAACTATGGTTTTATGGATAAGGATCAGGTAGGTGCTATTACTTGCCCAAGGTCACACCTTGGGCATTTTTTTTCTCCAATGCATTTTCATTGTTCTCAGGGAGCGTTATGGCAGTGCTTTACTCTCTTTTCAGGAAAATGAAGATGTATATGCTTCTCTATATGGCTAAGATTCTCTATCTTTCTTTTTTTGTTCATCCTTTGGCTTGTTTCTCTTGTTTTCTTTAATAGTCTTTGTATCCACATACGCAATAACCTAGAGAACATTGTAAAAGTCACCAAAAAAACTTGACATTTCTCAAAACTACTTTTTGATCACATCCGTCCTGGGATCCTGACTGATCTTCTTCCTGCACGTCTTCGGGAAAATAATTGTTTATCTCTCAGATTTTTAAATTTTTTGTTTTGTTTTATTCTGTAAATAAATTATTAATCCTTCTTAAAATATAAAATATTCCCAACATTGATGTCTTCACTGTTAAAAGCTGTCAACTGAGTATAAATGGCACTCACCCCTTAATGACATTAAAACATGAAATGTCTTGGAAATGAAATAGCAAAGGCATATTTAGGGTCATGAAAATATTACCTATGAACCAAGAGAAAGTAGGAAAAGTAAGTCTAATGTAAAACTTTTGCATAATTTCCATTTTCTTTTATAAGATTATCGTACACTTCTTTTGTAATAATATTCAGTCAGAGGGCTGCTAGGCACCCTGTGATATCCAAGTGAATTAGACTTTTTTCTCTTAAAACTGAAGGTTTTTTGTTTATATTGTTTGTTTTGTATTATAAGTAGAGTAATGACATCTCTTTATCTCTGCTGAATCTGTTCTCTGTTTTGTAGACTGTACCTAAGAAGCCATTACACATTTTTTGATACAGAATTTCTTTCTCATATGTCTTACCCTTGGTGAGCTGAAAGAATGCTTTCCAGTCAGTGCAATTAGTGTCAAGAGAGTCAATTTTTTATTTTAATGCTGACTATGAATTGCATTACCCTCAGAGTAGCCCAGACTTAGTATCTTCTCTAGTACCTAGAGGAAAAATATATCTTTCTTTGAGGTTGCTTGTGTTAGGTTGGATTAACATAAGAGCATACCCTGGGGCAAGGAATTGAGGCAAAATGGTTTGAGAGGTGATCCAAAGAAGCACTAATATGGGAAGAAGGAAGTAAACAGGGAAGGAAAATGAATCAGTTGAGGGTGTGCTAATGAGCAGATTACTGGAGCTCAGTATACTGGGAACTTCTGAAAGGTGGTGTAGAACATACCTCAAAGTTGAGAACTGCTCCAGGGGAAATTAACTGTCTTGCACTTCCAGCTTGCCCTTGCTCCACTAGCCACAGAAAGCTCCCAGTTAGAGAGATTGCAGATGCTTGGGATAATCCACTGATATGTGTGGGAACTATGAGTGCTGAGGGGATGTAGGGAGGACACTAAGAGCATCTACTACATTGTTCAACTGGAAAGTAAAGGCTCCTGGAGTGCTAATGACTTTATAGGTCTCTGTGAGTAGCAAACCCACCTAAGGTTAAAGCCAGTGCAGAAAAATATATTACCTTTTTCTCTTTTTTTAGTGTGAGTTTCTGTCACTTGCAACCAAAAGAAGTCTTGATTTATATACCTACTCAGGATTTTTAGGACCAGGGCCTCCTAATATCTTACTTGAATGTTCATAGAACGAGATATTGCGGGAAGAGCTTCCTGCCACAAAACAAACCCTCTTTCCCCTTTATATTTATTTTATTAGATGAATCTTATTTCTGTATCTAGTTTTTAATTCTATGAATGTTGCCAACATTTACCCATTTATTTGCTGCTTTGGTGAATGAGAGTTTGAAGGTCACTGGAGACAGGAAGAAAATCTAAGGAAACTACTGCAATTGTTAGTCTTTAAGAACGTGGAATTCACAGCCAGAAGCCCTTGAAAATAATGAGTGTAAAATATTTTTTTTTAGAAAAAAGGTATTTTGAAGTTATTAACTATTTTTGTAATTTAAGTAGTATTTATGCTAGAATTGCCTTTACTATACATCCTTTTAATTAATATAACCATAATGCTCTTTAGAAGAAAAACTGTCATATAAAGCTTTCTAAGGAAGGAAACTACTCCTTGCACTATGCCTTCACAGTTAAATAAGTCTACTTTATTTGGGTCTTTATACTGCATTTAATTGTTCCATAGTGAAGGCCATGGGAATAATATAAGTGAAGCTTCCACTTAAATCTAAATTTCCATAGCCCATTTTTTAACTTACCTTTTTGATAAAATAGAATGCTTGATCAGAGGAACCAAAGATTCTATTAGCCTATAATTTTTATTCTAGTTGTTTGCAGTATAATGATGATAAATATAAAGCAAAATGCTAAGTGAACACCATTCTCTAAAATAGAAAAATGCCCTAAGTACTTAGCTTGCTACTAGATACTGTAGAAGCTCTCTATTTCTCTTAGAAATTTTTATTATCCCTGGGATTTAAGCCAGTGTGTGTGTCTGTCTTGAGCTAGAATTATTGATATACATAGGAAAATGTTATTTCTAGTTAGTCTCTTCTGGTAATATTGGACCCACACATGTTCTTCACCTCATTGCTCATCTCTACTTCTTTCACAGACACACAGCTTAAGGGCCAACCACAGACACACTGCGTGAGGGCCAGTTAGCAAATCTTTTGGTGAAAAGCACACGGTTCACTTTTACATCTTCAGTAATTTATATTAGGTATTGGTTCACCATTACATAGTACTAGCTGCTGAATCCAAACTCTTGTTCTCACTGAGTCCAATTTGATAGTAGCATTTTCTTTTCTCCTGACCTATAATTTTCTATATTTTGAGTTCTGGAAAATAAAAACAATTGCCTCAGCCTACTTTCATATAAGATAAGGGGGTCATTGTACCAAAAATTATACAATATAATATCAAATGAGTAACTCTCAAGGCTAGATTGAACTGTAGTCTGATGACATTTAATGAAATCCTACCTGAAAGAGAGATTCTCAAGATGAATAGTAGATTTGCAGTTTGCACTTATTCTGCTTTTGCTTATGGCATAGGATAGGGAAACAAGATTTTTTAAAATTTATTTTTGGGAGTTTTCCTGACCAACTGGACTAAAAGAGAGATCTGGCTTACCTTAATAATGAGTGGGTTTTTGTTAGATAAAGCAATCAAAAAGGACAAAGTTCTCATCACCTATATAGTATCAATTAATAATTTAAAAAATAATAGTTATAATAGTGTTTAGTAAGAAAAGAAAAAATAACCTTAGATACTGGAAACTGGGAGCTCTCAATTAGGCTGTTGTGTTTTCAACTGAATATATAAAAAAAATGTTTGCAGACTATAAACAAAACTCAAAACAGGTCGTTCTACAACCATGGTGGAGCAAGACAGAGACAAGTACACTAAGCAATTCAAATATATAACAATAATAACAACTAGTCACCCCCCCACCCCGTTGGCTAACTTCAGTGGTTATTGTTAACCTACCCTTGACAACTATATTCCTACTTTAATTTTTCATGTCTCTTAAATAAAAAATTACCAACATATCCAATGACCAAATTAACTGCTTTTACTTCTTGATACCATCCAATCCAAAATTAACACCCACTTCCTTAAATTTGGCATAAAACCATCCAGAACAAGCATAATACTATAAGATTCTTCCTCAAACTCCCTTGCACTGAGACTCCCATGGTTCTCCTGGTACATGCTCTCACTAACTGCCAAAAGCTAAATAAACCTAACTCTGTGTGCCACAAGTATGTTTCTAGTAGTCTTTGGCTAGTTGACTTCAACACTAAAAATATGGCAAAAATGGATCATCTAAAATGTCTATATAAACTATGGCTTAGAGTGTAAACTGAAGTTGTAGGCCAAGGTTATGATTCGATTCCAAGCTTCTTGTTAAAAATGAAGTTGGGAGGGTAGGAAGGTCTTCAGTATTGTCAACTTAAATTTTCTATGCAAACAAAAGAAATCAGTAGTGCTGAAAGCCAGTTGTCTCTAGCACCATTAATAGTGTCAAACTTGCTATAACAGAATTTTTTTTTTTTCACTTTTGGTGCAAATTTGAGCACTGACTTTAAAAAAAATCAGGGAGAAAATATGAAATCACTAGAGGAGCAAGAATAATAAAGGGCACAGATAATTGGTATTTTAAATTTTTTTCCTCTCTGAGTGCCACACCATATTAATTTAGCTTTATTTTATTCATTTCAATCTACTCAGGCCAGTACATGCATCAAATGACTTCTATCTGTCAGGTACTGTACTAGGGGCTGAAGGGTCTTACATGATGGAAGTACCACTTTATGGCTTCAGAGTTTACTTCAGAGAGTTCACAGAATAGGAGGTAAGAGAACTAAAATAGACGTGGATAATTTTGCACATACATGCAATGAAATTTTAGACCCTAAGCTAGTTCAGTTTTTATAGAAATAATTTTATAATTGTAGCTTTCACATTTTTCACTTAAATGTCTTTTTTTGTGAAATGAATAACACAATTACACATAATGAAAGCAGATAATTATGGAATGTTGTCAGGTGTTTTGTATTTTATATGCCAAGATCCTAGATTGTTTCTAAAGAAACTAAAAAGAGAAAATCAGTGTTTTGACCATTATTCACAACCTAGAGGTATAATTATAGAAGATTGTAGGGTATTTTATTTTAAGGTTCACCTAAAGACACTATTTGCAAAACTGTTTGAATGTTTTTCCTTGTAGCCTTAAAACATACCTCAAAAAAGAGTTTGTATTTTTAGTTTCTTTAGAAAGAAATAAAATCTATTAGCTCTCTCAACATATAAGCAAGTATACTAGGAAACTGAATTGTAAGTCCTCTACAACAATTCTGGTTAGCACCTAGGAAATGCACTCCAGGGGATGGCCTTTGTCTCAGTCATTCGTGGGAAAAAAGCAGCACATAAAGATGGAAAACTGTAAAATGGGTCATCTTCACATCTGTGAAATGAGTAAACAAAGTATACAATACATGAATACTGTTCAAGTGGTACAAATACTATGTTTGAACTTCTCCTTTTGTCAGGTTCTTTAGAACATGCACATTTGTAGTTCCAAGCTATTACATGTGGGATTTTCTTTTAATCACCTTTTAATAGAATTGGCATTATTATCTAATACAACTTGGTATAAATACTTCTAGGTATTTGTCAAATGTTTAGTAGGAGACCTGGACCATTACAAACATATTTCTCACACACACAAAAAATGTAATTTTCATTTTCTTTCCAAATGACAGTTTAGTTATTAGACTCCATCTGTAAAATGCCTACAAGCAAATTTAATTAGTCAGTTAAATGAAACTGTCAGAAATTTAAAAAACATTTTTATAGTAAATTATAGCCCTAGGTATTTCTTAATTTGCTTTATGTAACTTCAGCTGGAAAGTATGTTTATAATATTCTATTTGTTCAGCATGGATGAAGGTCACTTCACATTTACTTTCATCTTCAAATCGCCCAGCCATTTCACAGCTGTTTGAATTTTAATAAGAAGGAACCAGTTTGGAGGATTCAGAGAGACAAAAAAGAAAAAAAAAATGATAATAGCATTTGTCATTTATGAGGTTTATAATAATTCTACTCTTGGAAACTATGGAACAAGGCTGATGTTTTTGTTTCAAGTCATAAGTTATGGAAATTAATTCTACAGACAAAATTAATAGGTGTAAAATTATGGTAATTATAGTCATGGTAACCAGATATCTTTATGCATTAAGAGCCAGGTCCTGTATTGTGGGTCAGGAATTGTATCATAAAACCATAGTCTTTGATTAAATAAAGCTTTTTACTTAGTATATTTAAGTGTTGTGCCAAAATTATTCAGAATCGCCTTATATTAAATAATGATACTCTCCCTCTACCCACCCCCTATCCCCCTCAAAAAAAAAAAAAAAAAAACAAGAAATAAAATAAATAAAAAGCTAGAAGGAGTCCACTTGGCAACCACACATGCAATTATAAAAACCCATTCATCTACATGGCTTTTCATCATTAAAAAACAACAAAACAAAATGTTTTATATAGTTAGAAGTCTGAAAATCTTCCATCATTTCTTTTGAAGTTTTATTTTAAGATAACAACTATAGGATCCACTTGAGTACTTTTTAGTTAGGTACTTTGCTTTGACATCAAATCTCTTTGTGTCTTTTATCATCCTCTTTTAAGTAAAATCCCTAATTAAAGTCTTAGATTGAAGAAGAAACTATGAGAAAACAATATAAGTATAAAAGTGCAGTGATGAAAATTAATTATTCCCAAAGAGAAAATAATAGTTGATATGGATATAAGCACATAAACATCTGAGTTTCAATACTTATCATGTGTGTTTTTAGGCAGCAGAGGTAACATAAACAAGATAGTAGAGTAAAAACTAAAATATAATTACTTTATCACTTTTATTTAAAGAGGCTGAAGTTAAAACTGCATCTTCGTAATAGAACAGTGAGCTTCTTGACATTTTTTTTTCTTTCTGTAAAGTTTATGGAGTTTATTTGGATTTCTGACATACAACAGGTAACCCAAATATCAGAATGTACAGTTTCATGATATTTGCAGCCTAGAAAAATATGTATATTAGAGCATCTCATGCTATCATTTCTTGTTTTACTTACAAAGTAACTCCGATCACATAAAACTCATTATCAGAAAAACAAAGGTTTCGAAAGACAAAAAAAAAATATCTCTGGAATTGGACTTTTAAGACTTGAGTTCAAGAATGGAACTTCCTGTTTTCTAATTGTGACACCAAACCCATACCTATCTGTTGGCTTCTTTGAGTTTTAGTTTTCTTTTGCTAATACTTAAATTATAGACAGTTGTGCAAATCAGGTCAAATGAGCAGTGAATGTGTAGATGTTTTGTAAAATTGGCAGCCCTTTTAAGAAATAGTCTGAGACTGATTTTATGTTTATAATTTTTATAGGTTATTTGAATATTTTAATGTGATTGTCTAACACAAGCCATTGAGTAATGCCACACCTTGCAGAAGAGGAAAGATCCACTCTTGAAAGCCTGTTAGTATCACTAGTGTTCATCTTAAGGATTAACAGAGAAGGATTCTGGAATTTGGGAAACAACATAATGACAGGGTAGACCTTATTATCTATGCTTTGGACTTTGAGGGATTCCGTTGCACTTGAATGAAATCCAAAATTAGAGCAGATGGTTCCTGTCACTTGATAAAATGCCAAAACTAGACAGAGAAACATCTCTACAGAGACCACATTCTGACCATGTTGATGACATTAATAATGATTAGAATAGTTAATTTTTATTAAACACCACTTCCTGGATGCTATTTTAAATATATTGTATGTGTTAAATTTAATTCTCACAACACTATGTGGTGGCTACCTATAGAATGGCAGAAAACATTTGCACACCACCTATGTTATAAGGGCTTAATATCCAAAATGTACAAGGAATTTCTGCAACTCAATAGCAAACAACAACAACAACAACAACAACAACAACAATACACACACGCACACACCCCAAATAAACCAATTTAAAATTGGGCAAAGGCATTGACTGACTAGACATTTCTCCACAGAAGACATATATAGAAAGATGTTCAAAATCACTAATCATCAAGAACTACAGAGCAAAACCACAATGAAAAATCACCTCAAAGCTGTTGGATGGCTACTATCAAAAAGTCAAAAGATAACTGTTGATGAACATGTGGAGAAATTATACACTGTTGGTGGAATAGAATGGTGTAGCTGTTATGGAAAAGAGCATGGAATTTCCTTAAAAAATTAAAAGTAGAACTACCATAGGATCCAACAATCCCTCTTTTGGGTATATATTCAAAAGAATTGAAATCAGGATCTCTATTTGTTATCTGTACCCCCATGTACATCGTGTTGCAAAGAAAATCATCAACACACAAAAAGACAACTGAATGAATGGGAGAAGATATTTGCTTATTTGATAAGAGGTTAATATCCAAAATATGTAAAGAACTCATACAACTCAACATCAACAAACAAACAATCCAATTAAAAATGGGCAGAAGGCCCAAAAAGATTATTTCCCCATGGAGGAAATTCAGATGACCAATAGATATATGAAAAGATGCTCAAGGTCACTAATCATCAAAGAAATGCAAATTAAAACCACAATGAGATATCATCTCACACCTATCTGAATGGCTATCTTTAATAAATCAGAGAACAAGTGTTGGTGAGGATGTGGAGAAAAGGGAACTCTCACACACTTTTAATGGGATTGCAAATTGATATAGCCACTATGAAAAACAGTCTAGAGGTTTCTCAAAAATTAAAAATGGATATACTTTTTGACCCAGCAATTGTACTTCTGGGTATTTATCCAAAGAATACCAAAACCATAATTCATAAAGATCTACACACTCTATGTTCATAGCAACACAATTTACAATAGCCAAGATATGTAAACAATCTAAATGCCCATCAACAGACATTTGGATAAAGAAGTTATGGTTCATATATACAATGGAATATTACTTGGCCATTAAAATATGAAATCCAACCATTTGCAATGATGTGGATGGACCTTGAGGTTATTTTGCCAAATGAAATAAGTCAGACAAAGATAAATATCATATGATTTTATTTATATCCAGAATCTAAGAAACAAAAAGAACAAAATAATCAATAACAGACTCACACATATAGAGGACAATCTGGTGACAGCCAGAGGAGAGGGAGGTTGGGGACCTGGAGAATAGGGTGAAAGGTTAAAGAAGTACAAACTAGTAGTTGGTAGATAGTCACAGGGATGGGGAGCATGGCATGGGGGAATGCAGTTAGCATTAATACAATGGCTAGGTGGAGAGCCAGAGGAGAAAAAACAATTAGGGGGATCATTTTATAAACTACATAAATATCTAACCAATGTGCTATATACTTGAAACTAATAAAATAAAAGTTTTTTTTTTTTAGATGTGGTATGTATATGCAACAGAATATCATTCAGCCTTAAAAAGAAACCCTACCATTTGCTACAACATGAATGGATCTAGAGGACAGTATGCTAAGAGAAATAAGCCAATCACAGAAAGACACATACTGAATGATTGCATTTTTATGAGGTACCTAAAATCATTAAACTCATAGAAACAGAATAGAATGGTGGTTGTCAGAGGTTGGGGTTGGGGAAGAAATGGAGAGTTGTTGCTCAAAGGGTATGACGTTTTAGCTGTATAAGATGACTATGTTCTAGGGATTGGCTGTACAACATAGTGCCAGTAATTAACAATACAATAAAACTCACCTTAAAATATGTTAAGAGGATAGATATCAGGTATTCTGAACATACACACACAAATACAAGAAAGTAGGGAAATTTTGGAAGTGATGGATATGTTTAGTACTTTGATTGTAGTGACGGTATCATGGGTATATGCATATGTCCAAACTCATAATTTATACATTAATACGTGAAATTGTTTGTATATCAATTATTCCTCAGTTAAGCTTATTTAAAAAAGAGTGGTGGTGATGTACATATTATATATTGTTTAGAGAATATTCTGTTGAATATAGGCCACTCGATTCATAATGTGCTGGAATCTTTCATTGTCTACCACAACATTTTGGTTTCTAAGAAATGCCCTATATTATTAGGTTAGAAGTGGAGCATTCTTGAAAAGATATTTGTATGAAATGCTTAAAGAATTTAGTATAATACCTGGCTTATGGGTGGTCTGAGAAGTGACATCTACAAATGTTATTTCAACAACAACAAATATTATATACATGCTACTGTTCAGAAACTGCATCATGTGGGAATGAAATAGTGAATAGCAGAGATCTGACCTCATATAGTTTGTCTAGATCTGTGTAGCCATTAGCCAATGGGTCTATGTAATTTGAATTTAATTAAAATCAAATAAAATTAACAGTTTAGTTCCCCAATCATGCTAGTCATATTTTGAGCATCTAATAGCTACATATGGCTTTTTTGTAAATCAGTGCTGCCAGAACACATGTCATAAAAACCACTACTGGATCCTAAGCCAAAATGGGAAAGACATATCTACATTGTCATCGTTGAATATATATATTCAGGCAAATCTAACATTACTTGGCCATCTGATCTACGAATATGGTGGGATTGACAAAAAAGCCATCAAAAATTTTTAGAAAGAGGCTGCTGAAAGAGCTCCTTCAAGTACACATGGGTCTTGGATAAACTGAAAGCTGATAGTGAGTGTGGTATCACCATTGTTATTGCTCTGTGAAAATTTGAGACCAAAAAGTATTATGTGACCATCACTGATGCCCAGGACACAGAGACTATCAAAAACATTCTTACCATGACATCTCAGGCTGACTGTGCTATCCTGATTGTTGCTGCTGGTGTTGGTGAATTTGAAGCAGGTATCTCCAAGAATGGGCAAATCTGTGAACATGCCCTTCTGGCTTACATACTGTGTGTGAAATAACTAATTTATATTAACAGAATGGATTTTACTGAGCCATCCTACAGCCAGAAAAGATCTGAGGAAATCACTAAGGAAGTTAGCACCAACATTAAGAAAATTGGCTACAACCCTGACACAGTATCATTTGTGCCACTTTCTGGTTGGAATGGTGATAGCATACTGGAGCCAAGTGCTAATATGGCTTGTTTTAATGGATGGAAAGTCACCTGTAAAGATAGCAATGCCAGTGGAACCACACTGCTTGAAGCTCAGGATTATATCCCACCACCAACTTGTCCAACGGACAAGTCTTTCAATTTGCCTATCCAGGATATCTACAAAATGTGGTATTGGTACTGTCCATATGGGATGAGTGGAGACTGGTGTTTTCAAACCAGCATGATGATCACCTTTGCTCTAGTCAACATTACAACTGAAGTAAATTCTGTTAAGATGCACCATGAAGCTTTGGGCCTCAGTGTCAAGAATGTGTCTGTTAAAGATATTTGTTGTGGAAATGTGGCTGGTGACAGCAAAAATTACCCACCAATAGAAGCAGCTAGCTTCATGGCTCAGGTGATTATCTTAAACCAGCCAGACCAAATCAGTGCTGGATACACACTGGTGCTGAATTGCCACACAGCTCATATTGCTTGTAAATTTGCTCAGCACTAGAACTAGCACTGATCATTGTTCTAGAAAAAAGCTGGAAGACAGCCTGAAGTTTTTAAAATCCGGTGAGTGCTGCTGCCATTGTTGATATAGTTCCTGGTAAGCCCGTGTGTGTTGAGAGCTTCTCTGAGTATCCTCTCCTGGGCCGTTTTGCTGTTCATGGCATGAAACAGTTGCTGTGGAAGTCATCAGACAGGACAAAATGCAGCTGGAGCTGGTAGGGTCACGAGTCTGCCTGGAAAGCTCAGAAGACTAAATGAATATTATCCCCAATACCTGACACCCCAGTCTTAATCAGTGGTGAAAGAATGGTCTGAGAACTTTTGTCTCAATTGGCCATTTAAGTTTAATAGTAAAAAACTGGTTAATGATTATAGTGCATTATAAAACCTTCAGAAGGAAAGAAGAATGTTTTGTGGACCATTTAGAATGTGTGTGTGTGTGTGTGTGTGTGTGTGTGTGTGGCAGTTTTAAAGTTACTAGGTTTTAAAATCAGTACTTTTTAATAGAACCAACTTGACCAAAAATATGCCATAGAATTTTAAGACCCATTAAAACAAAGTATAATGAGAAAAAAAAATTAAATTGGATAGCACAAATTAGACAATATTTTCATCATCACAGAAAATTCTACTGGACAGAGCTGCTCTAGAAATTTCATCCCCTTTGGTTTTCCTGAATGGAACACTCTAAGATCAAGATTCGTCATGGGGCCAGGCTGGGGGGGCACCCTTTCCATATTATAAAGCTTTGAAGAGAATATTTGTACTAAAATTAATTACTTTAGGAACCTACTGGTAGTGATAGAAATAACCTATCAGGTCTATATATTGCTTTTCCCACAGGTTTGATGTGATTCAAGGGAAGAATTCTTGTCTACTAGATGACAATGCACTGGAAAAGCAAAATGGCAATTTTTTTCTTTGTGTTGACATCATGTTTGAAAGAAAATATAGTATAATCCTACGTATGACGGAATTGAGAATACTGAAGAACAGGAATGAGGACTGATCATTTATGTGTCAATTTACGTAGGGCCAACTATGAACCAGGTGGTGAAAGGCAGTATTATAAAGATGGATATAGCACCTCAGTTTTCCTTTTGTAGAGATACCCATTGCCACTCTAACCCAAGACATTACCAAATAACCTAGACCTTGTCAAATCACATAGTACTTCTAACTGGCCAAAGTGATAGATGGGCAGGGATGGGCATGAAGAGAATAAAATTGGTTCTAAGAATATTGTTGGAAATACTGGAAAATAGAAGGTAGGGGTGAGAATGCTTAGGTCACCACAGAGAGATGTAGTATGACAATAAAGGAAAGGAATGATAATGAGCCCTATATATATAGTCCCAGTGTCAGGCAGTGCCCCAAACCAATTTTACTATGTACTGTTCACAAGTTTTTTTTTTTCTTAAATGAGTATTAGTTGTATTTTTGTAACTGAAATACAAATATCTTGATTTAAAAAATAATATAAAAGAGTCAGAAAAACATGACTGAGAGACATCCTCAGATTTCTCCCCTTGCAACAACAATAAGCTGAACATCTAAAAGAACAAAAAACATTCACACTGCACACCAGCATGTCTGAACATGGGATCTGCACATAAGAACTCTCACAGGTCAGAACTATGGGCATTGGGCGGTGGACTGGGTAACAAAGAAGCTGCCTCTGTAGGAGGAGGGGAAGGGGAGAAGGTTCAGTGAGTTCCCTGAACAGCCCTGCCTGGGAGAGCTGGGAGCTCTTTGTGGCCGTCAGCAGGCCCGGACATCAGGACAGAAGACAGAGAAGTGGGACAGCAGAAAATCAAGTTATTTTTACCAGCCATGGTTGCAAAACTGAGGCTGAGCCACAGCCCCTATCCCCCAACCCACAGGGCCCCTTTTCTCATTACTTCCGAGATTGATTACTGCGGAGCCCCAGGGGAATCTGAGCAAACGCTGCCGAGAATGTCACTGACACTGACAGGGAATGAAACTGAGGGTACAGAGCTTGATTAAGTATAGGAAAATAAAGAGGCATTTTTAAGGGCTTATATAAAGCAGAAATACAAGAAGCTTGGATGCCACCTATTGAAAACCAAAAGAAAAATGCCTTCTTTTCAGTAGTCTAAAATGAGACCTTTATATAATAAATCTATTTTCTTGGAAAACAGCAGAATACACTTTCATTAATTCCCAGGCAGAGAAATAGTCCATTAAACACCATGAACAACCAAGTTGACAAGACATCTCAGAAAGAAAGAGAAAAATCTCCAGAAAATAAGGTTATAGACATAGAAATATGCAACTTAATGACAGAGAATTCAGGATCGTACTTCATAAAAAACTCAATGAGTTCTGAAACGAGTCATATTAACAATTTCAGGAATTGAAAAAAACAGCTAGATGAGCACAGCAAGATTGAAACCCCCCAAAAGAAACAAATAGACCTTTTGGAAAGAAAGAAAGAAAGAAAGAAAGAAAGAAAGAAAGAGAGAGAGAGAGAGAGAGAGAGAGAGAGAGAGAGAGAGAGAGAAAGAAAGAAAGAAAGAAAGAAAGAAAGAAAGAAAGAAAGAAAGGGAAAGAAAGAAAGAAAGAAAAAGAAAAAACACTGCAAGAATTGAAAAGTGAAATAGCACGCTTAGGAAATAGAGTCATTCAAATGGAGGAAAGGATCAGTGATATCAAAGACAGAAATCTATAAATAAATCAGAAGGAAGAAGAGAGAAACCAAAGAATGAAAAATAATGAAAGAGAAATACAAGAACTAGCTGATACCATCAGGACCTGAGGAAACATTAGAATTATGGACATTATTGAAGGTGAGGTAAAGAAGCAGGGACTAGAAAGCATTTTCAGACAAATAGTAGATGAGAGTTTCCCAAATCTAAGGAATGAGCTGGAGCTTGGAATTCAAGAAGTCAACAGGATACCCAATTATCACAACATAAAAATACCTTCACCAAGACACCTTGTATTAAAGTTATCAAAAATCAATGACAAAGATAGAATTTTTAGGGTGGCCAGGGAGAAGAAAATGGTAACTGATAAAGGAAAACCCATTAGATTATCCACAGACTTCTCAGCACAAACCTTACAAGCCAAAAGAAATGGAATCAAATATTTAAACTATTAAGTGAATGAAACTATCAGACTAAAAGAACATATCCAGCTAAGCTCTCTTTTAGATATGAAGGAGAAATTAAGACCTTTCCAGATATAAAAAATGGGGGAAATTCTTCACTATGAGGCTTGTACTACAGGAAATACTGAAAGGGATCAGCTTACCTAAAACAAAATGACAAAAAACAAACAAACAAACAAAAACAATTAGTAGTAAAGTGACTATCAGACAAATAGAAATAGAGGAGTGCAACTCTTACTAAGAACAGGGCATTATAAGCTAAAATAATAAGAGATTTCCTATAGCAAGATAGTAATGAACATTCAGCATACATAGGAACAAACTGAGATAATGACTGAAAAGGGGAGGTTTCAAAGATCCAAATTTTCAAGGTGAAATGGAGATAAGGCATGCACGGAAGAAAATGGACAACTGTGTGTGTGTGCATGTGTACGTGTGTGTGTGTATAAAACTATCCTTTACATATTCATAATGGTAACCACACACCAAAGATTCAGAACTGAAATATAGAACATAAAACAAGAAGAACCCGAGGCAAAACTCACAAAAGCCAACCAAAATAAAGAAACAGAAACACAAAGTTAAAGAAGCAATGGAAACACCAAGCTACCAGAAAGCAAAAGATAAAATGGATAAAAAGATAACATGAGGTCTAAGAAGACCTCATTTTTCAATAATCACCCTAAATGTAAGTGGACTGAACTCACCAATAAAAAGGCACAGAGTTGCAGAAAGTATGAAAAAACAAAATCCAACCACATGTTGCTTCCAGGAGACACATCTCAGCTGCAGAGACAAATGTAAACTCAAAGTAAAAGGGTGGAAAATGATTTTCAAGTAAACGGCATTCATAGAAAAGTAGGATTAGCAGTACTAATATCAGACAAAATATACTTCAGAAATAAAAATGTAAAGAAAGATACTGAGGGACATTTCATAATAAAGGGAATCATGCACCAAGAAGAAATAACACATCGATATCTATGCTCCCAATCAGGGAACCCTGAAAAATGTAAAGCAATTGATAACAGAACTAAAAGGAAAAACAGACTACAATACATTTGTAGTAGAGGACCTGAATACCCCTCGGTCGGATATGGACAGATCATCCAAACAGAAAATCAATAAGGAAATAACATCCTTAAATGACACATTAGATCAACCAGACAAAACTGACATATGTAGAGCCTTCTATCCCAAAAGAGCTGCTTATACATTCTTCTCTAGTGCACATGGAACACTCTCAAGAATCAACCATGTACTGGGACACAGAGATAGCCTCAAAAATAAAGAGAGTTGAAATCATATCAACCATATTCTCTGATTGCAGTGCTTTGAAACTAGAGATCAACTGCAAAAGGAAATCAGGAAGAACCACAAATACATGGATATTAAATAACATGCTACTGAATAACTGGGTCAGAGAAGAAATAAGAGAAATTAAAGACACATAGAAATGAATGATAATGATACTACAAGATATCCAGACTTTTGGGATAGGGCACAAGCAATATTAAAAGGAAAGTTTATATCATTAACAATATATCAAAAACAAGAACAAGTCCAAATAAACAAGCTAACACTTTATCTTAAAAAAATAGAAAAGGAAGAAGAAATGAAGCCTAAAGTCCACAGAAGGAAAGAAATAATCAAAATTAAATCAGAAATAAATGAAATTGAAAACAAGAAAAACATTACCAAAAATAAATGCAACAAAGAGCTGGTACATTGAGAAGGTTAATAAAATTGACAAACCCCAGGCTAGATTCACTAAAGAAAAAAGAGAAAGGACAAAAGTAACAAAATCAAGATGAAAGAGGGGAAATTATGACTGACATCACAGAAATACAAAGGATCATGCAAGAATACTGTGAATGAGTATATAATGAAAACTTTAATAGCCTAAAAGAAACAGCCCAGTACTTAGAAAAATACAATCTTTCTAGACTGGATCAGGAAGATCTGGAAAGTCTAAATAGACCGATGATCAGCAGTATGGAAATTGAAACAATCATCAACACCCTACTAAAAGGTAAAAGTCCAGGACCAGATGGCTTAACCAGTGATTTCTGTCAAACATTTAAAGTAGATTTAATACCTATTCTCCTCAAACTATTCCAAAAAATCAAAGGGGAGGCAATACTTCCCAACTCATTTTATGAGGCCAATATTATTCTGATACCAAAAGTTGGTAAAGATACAAAAAAGAAAACTACAAATATCTCTCATGAACACAGATGCAAAATACCTAAATAAGATACTAGTGAACGAAATACAGCAACATATTAAAAAGATTACACACCACAATCAAGTGGGCTTCACCCCAGTGATGGTTCAACATATGCAAATCAATTAATGTGATACATCACATACACACATTTAAAAATAATCATATGATCCTATGAATAGAGACAGAAAAAGCCTTTGACAAGATACAGCATCTACGTATGATCAAAACACTTAATTGATATAGAAGGGAATTACCTTAACATAATAAAGGTCATCTATGACAAACCCTCAACCAACATTTTACTTCATGGTGAAAAACTATAAACCTTCCCTCTAAGTTCAGGAAGGAGGCTAGGCTGTCCACTATCATCACTGTTATTTAACATAATATTGGAGGTCCTAGCAAGTGCAATCAGACAAGAGAAAGATATAAAAGGCATCCAAGTAGGAAAGGAAGAAGTCAAACAGTCACTATTTGCAGATGACATGATTCTCTATATAGAAAACCCTACAGACTCCACAAGAACACTGCTAGAAACATTAAGCAAACACAGTAAAGTCTCTGGATACAATATCAACATTAAAAAATCCATAGCTCCATATACTCTAATAATGAAGTGTCAGAAAAAGAAGTGGAAAAAGCAATTCCATTTGCAATTGCAAGAAAGAGAAAAAAATATCTAGGAAGAAATTTAATTAAACATGTGAAAGACCTATATAATGAAAACTATAAGACCCTATTAAACGAAATTGAAGAAGATACAAAGAAATGGAAAGATATTTCATGTTCTTGGATTGGAAGAATCAACATAGTTAAAATGACCATGTTACCTAAAGCATTATACAGATTTAATGCAATCCCCATCAGAATCCCATCAGCATTTTTTAAAGAAATGGAACAGAAAAATCATCAGCTTTGTATGGAAGCACGAAAGACCCCAAATTGCCAAAGCCATCCTGTGAAAAAAGACCGAGGTTGGAGACATCACTCTGCCTGACTTCAAATTATATTACAAAGTGACAGTAATCAAAATGACATGGTATTGGCAGCAAAACAGACACAAGGAACAGTGCAACAGAATCAAGAGTCCAGAAGTAAACCCATGTTTCTATGGGCAAATGATTTTTGACAAAAGAGCTAAAAACATACAGTGGAGAAAGGAAAGTCTCTTCAATAAATGGTGCTGGGAAAATTGGAAGGCCACTGGTAAAAGAATGAAACTAGACTGTTGTCTATCACCACACACCAAAATTAAGTCAAAATGAATTAAGAAACTGAATATAAGACCTAAAACAATAAAATGCATAGAAGAAAATGGAAGAACTAAGTTCAAGGACCTTGGACTTAAAGAAGAATTTATGAATTTCATCCCAAAGGCAAGAGAAGTAAAAATAAATAAATAAATAAATGGGACTACATAAAACTTCAAAGCTTCTGCTCAGCAAAAGAAACAATTGACAAGGTACAACTGTCCAAATGGGAGAATATATTTGCAAACAATGCCTCTGATAAGGGCCTAATATCCAAAACATACAAAGAACTCATATGACACAATAACAATAACAAAAAAAAAAACAATTCAATCAAAAATGTGCAGAGGACCTCTACAGACACTTCTCTCTAGAGGACATATAAATGGCCAACAAATATATGAAAAGATGCTCAATAGCGTTAGCTATTAGGGAAATGCAAATCAAAACCACAATGAGATCCCATCTCATACCTTTTAGAATGGCTATAATCAACAGAACAAGTAATAAGAAATGTTGGAGAGGATGTGGAGAAAACGGAACCCTCATACACTGCTGGTGAGACTGCAAATTGGTACAGCCACTATGGAAAACAGTCTGGAGGTTCCTCAGTAAAACCAAGAATTGATCTACCAGATGATCCAGCAATCCCTCTACTGGGTATTTACCCCAAAGACTTGAAAACCCACATCCAAAAAGATATTTGCACACCAATCTTTATAGCAGCATTATTTGCAGTAGCCAGGACATGGAAGAAACCGAAGTGTCCAATGATAGATGACTGGCTAAAGAAGCTGTGGTGCATGTATACAATGGAATATTACTCAGCCATAAGAAGAGATGAAATACTGCCATTTGCAACAGCATGGATGGACCTCGAGATAATCATGCTAATTGAAATAAGCCAGACAGAAAAAGTTGAAAATCCCATGATATCACTTATATATGGGATATAAATAAAACCAACAAATGAACAAGACAAACAAACAGAGACTCATGGACATGGACTATAGACTAGTGGTTACCAGAGCGTAGGAGGTGGGCGAGAGGATTGGAGGGAGACGCGGTAAAAGGGGTCAAATATAGGGTTTGGGGGGCAGGGTGAAGTGGGTAAAGGGGATCAAATATATGGAAGTGAAGGGAATAACTTTGGGTGGTAAATGCACAATAGAATATACAGATGTGAAATTATAATGTACACCTGAAAATATAAATGAATTAACCAATGTTACCCCAATAAACAATTAAAATTTTTTAAAAAATAAATAAAAAATAATATAAAGTTCAAAGTTAGACATGATCTTAGAGGTAATCTATACTTGCTTCTTGCTTTTTTTTTTTTTTTTAATAGAGAATACCCATTGGACTATAAGATAAATGCATACCCTTTAGGTTCTTGGAAGATTTGGTGAAAGCAAACAAGTATATGTGGAAATTTCTTGGAAGTTTTATGGTTTGGTGTAATGTAGCATACACATTTTACATTTCACTTCATTATGTGGGTCTTGGGTATATTTGTCACTGTAATAATTAATATTAATAATTTTTCTGGGGCTTAATAATCAAATAGAAATTGAAGTAACATTATATTAGAAGGAAAGGTTTCAATGTGCCAAGTTTCCTATTAATCTAATTATCATCTGAAGAATGGATGATTTTGAATGTTTTTAAATGACTTTGCATGTTGATAATGGTTTTGCTTATATTGTTTATTTTTAAAGTTTTTTGCCTAATTGCTTAGGATCCCACTCATTTTTTTCTCATTCATGTTACAGGCATAAGTACATTTTGGCATATAATATTTAATTAATGTGGGATCTTTAAAGATTAATATTCCAGTATTTTCAGTCTTAAATCATGGAACCTTAGAGGAAGGACATCTTCTAACATGACAGCATTACAACTTTTCTTCGTGCACTTTTTGTTATCTAGATTGGTGGGCCATTTGGACTATTAGGAAGATAATGTGATATTTTTGGCTTACAAAATCTTTATGATAACTTTTTGACTCTTTTTCTTCTTCTGGCTTGCATCATTAAATATTACTTGATTCCCAAATGTGGTGAAACCATGCATTCCATAAAATCTCATTATTTTCTAGCTTAATAATCTTCATATTTCACAACTAGAAACTCAAAGTTTTGTAACTTCTGCATTAATAGAGAAGTGTTCTAGTAGTAGTCATAATAATATTTAGTAGTCATAATAATATTTTACATTATTAACTATTATTAAGACTGGTAGTAGTAATCATAATTATATTTTACTTTGTTTACCATTATTAAGACTGATCCTCAAGAAATATACATTATGATGATTCTGCAGTTTTGGATAAGCTCTGTCTCACTCCCAACTCAACAACTGTGTTCTCTGACACACATTTGTCAACATATAATGATTTAAATGGTAGTCATGCATCTTACAGGGGAGAATGTGCTGGTTCTTTAGATAAACATATTTTGATTCACATGGTAGTTCTGTTGCCCACATAAATCTGTGTATTTTTACACTGATATTAGTTACCAGTGTTAGAAACTTCTTAGTTGACCCTCCAAGGAGTAATTGATATTGTGTGTACCAAATCAAGTTTGTGAGCATTAATGAGGCTAGTATTTGGGTTACACTTAATTTATCAAAGTAAATCCATTTTGAATGAATGAGAAAAGTCTTCTATGGGTGGTCTCACAGCCCTGCTGATTGCTGCCTATCAAATACCTATATAAAAAATGAAAAAAAATACCACTAGACTCATGAGAGTAAGATAATTTGTTGTCATTAGCCAAAGATTGTTTTAATAAATTTATGTTTTTAAATTTATTATGTTTATAATAAATTTATAAATTTATAAGATGTCTACAAGAACAGTACATAGATGTAACATCAATGTACCGTGTATAACTTAAAAACTATTTGTAGTGGTCATGTGCATTTCTTGTTTTAGCCCTGTGAGTTCCTGAAGATAAGGAACTTACATTAATTTGTTGTATACTTGCGGCAATTAGTATTACTTAACATATAAATGGTAAATTCATTAAGGCAAATTTAAAGTGAACAACACTATGGGTTTGTGAATTCAAGCAGAACACCTAATTTCAAAGGTGAATATTTCTTTTTCTTACTTTGATCCACACTAAAGAACATCCAAAATTAATGACCATTTTTAACTTGCTAGTATCCCTTTTAAAATACAAATATAGGTTCATTTCAGTGAAGATTATTCTTTATTTCTTTCATGTTATGCCTCCAACACTTTCTTTTTTTTTATGTCTTTACTCCTGTGTTCTTTTCCAGTAACTTCAAACTGGTAGTAATAGAGGAAGTTTACTAATTAGTTCCCTTTAGATTCAGCAGTAAACTGCAAAACTTCTGTTGCTATTGAAAAGTAGACAGTTATTTCATGTTTTTCGGTTCTCATACTTAAGGTTATCTTGTACTTGCTAACGTACAACTAAAAAACGCCTTTTAAAAATTGTTTTGGGGCACTGGTGTAATAGAGATTATAGCCAATGCTATCTTTTGTGCTTCTTAATGAATTGTTTTTTAAGTTTGTTTCTTTTTTTGAAATTTCTGTGAAAACCTTTATTATTCTTAATACCTGTTTTCAAAAGTTTTCTTTGTGCATTTTTCTAATTATCTAACCCTCTAAAATTCATTAACAGTTTAACATTTTTTTTTTTTAAATCTAGTTTGAAAAGAAAGCTTGGATTGTGATATTTTAATGAGGGCATTTAGTAATGTTTTATCTTTTACCAAAGGCTGTATTCAAAGTCCTTGCTGTGACATTTCTTCAAGTTTCACAGATGATACAAAATAATGTGCTATTTCTATGGTCCAGTTTTACAAGAATAAGATTTACCTCATCATTCAAAGAAAGTCTTCAACCCTATTCAGGAGCTGAAAGCCTGCTCAGGGTACTAGTGATATCTCATCAATATAGTTATAACCCATTCACATAAATACTATCATAATATGTAGGTCCCTTTTTATTTCCAGCATTGTATAGTATCACTTTCTTTCTTATAACATTTATCTTGTCAAGAAAAGTTTTAATTTAATTTTTATCTACTTCAAATTCATTTTAATTTAAATTTTCTGAATTAATACTTATTTGCATTATATTTGCATTAGAATTTCATGCATTTCAAAGTGCTTTGAAAATAATATTACAGCCTAAGTTAAATATGTCATGCTAGTAGAAAAATAAAAGAATTTGAAACTTGAGAATATTAAAATTAAATGTAAATTTAGAATACTAAAATTAAATATAAAGTTGGTCATATAGGGGCAAGGGGGAACTAGCAGTTTAATACAGAGCATACAAAGCCTTGGCCTTGGCTTCAGTTCAACCCACCTGGATAGAAAGATTCTTCTTAGTAAAAGAGAAAAATGGAATTTGTCTGAAGTAACAAAAATTATAAAAGTTGGGTGAATACCATTGTTATATTTCCAAATGATCAGTCTACTCAAAATCACTTTATTTTCCTATAGAAAATAGCCTTGAGGCAAAGGAGGCAAGGGATAAAACAAACATAAGTAAGTCTTTAAATATTTTTTTGTTTATACTCACAGGGAGGGTCTTGCCCTCTTTCTAGGGACTATGCTTGCACTTTGAATATTACAATGTATGAGTATTGAAAAAATAATACCAAGAAAGTTGTTCAGACTCATAAAAGGATGTTTGTAGGTATTCCTTTCAATACTACAGATTTTTTACCCAAACTCTGTTACAAATCTATGACACTAGTCAAAAGAAAATTTGATGTCACAGAAATTTTACTCACAGCAATAAAAATAACTTTAAAGACTAATATTTAGCCCAAATGGTTAGCTTGCTTTAGTTCCTATAATGAAGGCTTCACATATTATATAACAACCACTTTATATTGCACAGCCTATGATTCCCAAGATCTAATCACATAAAATTTATAGATAGTTCTTTAAGACTTCATGCATGGACAGACTTCTAAACCTGTATTTGTTCTACATGATTTACATAGAATACCCTACAAATCATTCCTCTCTCACATGGTAAAAGCCTAGTTGTTCTTCAAGATAGATGTTAAAATAAACTAATTCATGTGCAAATATCGCATCAGTACTCTCCAGGTTTAAATATGTTACACAATCTTGAATTTAATTTTTTTATCTTCTGCATGTTTATACATTTTAGTATAAATATTTGATGATTTATGTTAAAAAATACTTAGTGAACATAGGGAACTTTCACAGGTTGAATTTAGTGATGAGACATGAGGAAAGCTCCTGCTAGTAGCTAGTCTTGAAAACATAATTTGTAATTAAGATTGAGGTCAGGATTGATAACTGAGGCCCCCCAATATTTTTTAAAAAATTTTAAAATTGGATAAGATATATGCAATTTTTGTTTTCAGATACAAAACATAGTACATAAACATGACTATGAAGAGAAACAAATGTGATGAACTCCACAATTGTATCAGCTTCCTAATTCTAGAGTCTTTCTGGACCTCTGTACAAAGGAGCTCAAAAATGTATCTCAAACTGCTGAGAGATAGACCCAAGACTGGGCCCACTGTGGTATCTGGCTGGAATTTGAAGGGGAAAATACCAGTAAGAAGAGAGCTGTGAAAATCCTTAACTTCTTGATTGAATACTAATTGAATACTAAGCTGAACATGGACAGAGAAAAACTCTACAAAAACAGACAAGGAAAATCTACCAGGAAAGAATAATTACCAAGAATTTATACACAAGCAAAGTACAAAAGATCATACAAGGTAAAGAAAGTTTGAGTTCTGACATTCCAGAGTAAAAAGACTTCACCGATTTCCCAGATGTAATCAGAGAAAGGTGGTACCATGGGAAGATGACTAATTTAACTCTAGAGTAAAACTTACTGTAATAAGTGCTAACAAAGCTTAAAATAGCATCAAAAGATCAAGAGTAATTGCAAGTAAATTATTTCATTTTAAAATCTATTTTAAAAATTTAGAAAAAATTCAGACATTCAAGAACTTGGCATTCATAATGACAAGAATACAATAAAAAAATTACTAAAAATGTGAAGAAGCTAGAATATATCACCAATAACTAGATACAAAATGAGTCAAGAGCAGATTGAGAAATGACAAAGGCAATGGAATCAGTATAACTTTAACACAACTATTAGAATCAAGTACGTTAAAAGACAAACTATAAAAATAATAAAATAATTATAAAATTAATATCAGTAGAGACATAATAGTATGTAAAAGAACCAAGTAAAACTTGTAATAAGAAATTATTATCAGAAACAAAAGTCATTGAATGGCTCAATAGCAAAGTAAACATTGAAGAGGATCATTAAACTCAATGACAGGGCAACAGAAACTATTCAAAGTGTATCGAAAGAAAATGTAAATTGAAAATAAAATGAGAAGGACTTAGTGACCTGAGGCACAAACAATCTGACATAATTACTATTGGAAGTACAGAAGAGAGTTGGAGAAAATGTTGGAAAGTAATGGTGATAAATTTTTAGATTTCATGAGAAACATATCTACCTGTCTAAGGGGTTCACAGAAACTAACCAAATAGGATACACACACGTGTATGTGCACATGTGTGTGTGCACACATACACACATACACCACCAAGGCTTATCATAATCATGTTATTGAAAACTAATGAGAAAATTTGAAAAGTAATTATGTGAGGAAGAAACCACAGTATACATAGAGAACAACAGTAAGAAATTATGGTCACTTCTTAGAACAACAGTAAGAAATTATGATCATTTCTCAGTGTAAACTAGGAGACAAAGAAATGAATCAATAAACTTCTGGGGAGGAGAGATGTCAATGAGACTTCTATATTCAGCAAAACTTTATTTATAAATAAAGACAAAATGAAGACTTTTCAGACAAATGAAAGCTGAAATAATTTCTTGCTGGCAGATATAGACTATAAGAAATGTTAAAGTTCTTCAGACTAAAGACAAATGGTAACAGAAGAAAACTCATATCTACACAAAGAAATAAAAAATACCAGAAATGGTAAATGTATGCAAATATGTTTTTTAGAGGTTTCTTAACTAAAAAAGATTGTATAATTAAAAAATATAAGGTTTATAACATGTAGAAATAGATAACAATGACACAAAGAATTGAAAGAGGGTAAAAACATTTTTGTAAGAAAATTATATGTATAATTGTATAAAGGTGTTTGTAGGGTGAGGATGATGAATTATAGATACATATTGAAAACTAGAGCCAGCACAGAAAAATAGATGAAATAAGCAAGTATAGATAATAAACAAACAGCTAATAATAAGGAGTACTAAATTTAAGTATATTCAGTTAATATAAAAGAAGGTAGAAATGAGGGAAAAAGGACAAATAAGAAGTTGGACAAATGGCATATTTAAACCAGTCCACATCAGTGTTTATGTTAAATGTAAACTAAATGACTCTCCAATTAAAAGGTGAAAATTATCAGAATGCACTAAGAGCAAGACCCAGTGGCATATTGTTTATATTAGACATTCAATATAAGGACACATAAAAATAGAAGAATGGAAATATGTGGGTGGCTGTCAGTTAAATGCCATCAGGAACGAATCTGTGATCAAATAAAATAGGTTTTATTAACTTACTGAAACAAATGAAGCAGTACACCATGAGGAATCTTGGAGAATTTCACTAAGGGGATGTTAGAAATGATTTTTTATAGAATTTGGGCTTGTGTTGGTTGAATTTGGTCAAGATCCAAAGAAGTGAAATTTGATTTGGATTTAATGATATTAGCAAATTGGAGTAATTTTATGACTATCTTATGAATATTATTTAGGAAGTGAAGAGAATAGAGTGAAGCCAAAGCTTTAATTGACAAAGGAGCAGCATTCACTTTCATTAGCCAGGATGGGAGTGTTTGGTAAATTTTCTGGTTTGCACAATAACCTTGTTTTTGTCTGTGCTCAGACACTGCTAATGAGAGCTCTTGTTCTTGCTTCATCATGGTCCAGAGTGATCTTTCTGGTGATCTGTGCAAATTTTAATGTTCAGCAGTGGGTATCTGCAGCCTATCTATGAGGATAGGGCAGTTCTTAGGAACAATAAGACATAGATTTCTTAGTGCCTAGCTAGTTCCTGGTTGTTAGAAGCTTATGAGCTCTAACATACAAACAGGTGGAGACAAACTTCTAATAGCCAGTCTTATGT
Source organism: Cynopterus sphinx (assembly GCA_030015415.1). Classification (NCBI taxonomy): domain Eukaryota; kingdom Metazoa; phylum Chordata; class Mammalia; order Chiroptera; family Pteropodidae; genus Cynopterus; species Cynopterus sphinx. The sequence continues at coordinate 76,692,982 of CM057385.1, forward strand.
AGTTTTGGTGGTATGCAGGAAGAAGGTATCAAATGGGAGAGTATCTGAGGAGGTGAGAACAGAGAACCTCAAAATAGCCTGTAGATATTTCCTGGAAAGTGGGTTTTACCAATTTTAGAAAATAGCTTAAACATGGAGAGGTTTTGCCCTTTCCAATACTGGGAGATTGTAAGGGCCCTGGATTTGAAGATTTAAGTTAGAATAGTACAGAAAGTCTTAAACTGATCTATTAGAGTTCCCCTCCCCCTGGAAGGGAACTACAATGATGATATACTTCTGAATTAGATTCAAATTAAGCAAAATATGGACAAATGAGAAAAGGAAAAGAAATCTAAACAAAAATTGGGCAAGAGAACTGATTTGTACCCCACCCTCCTAAAAAATCATATGTTGAAGTTGTAGCTCCCAATATCTCATCATGTGATCGTATCTAGAGATAGGGCCTTTAATGAGGTAATTAAGGTGAACTGACATTGTATGTGTGGGCCCTAATGTAATCTAACTGTTGTCCTTATAATAGAGATTAGAACACAGATAATACAAAGACCATGGGATGCCTGTGTGTGGGTACAGTTAGAAGGCGGCCATCTGCAAGTCAAGGTGAGAGGCCTCAGAAGAAACAAAACCTGCTGAAATCTTGATCTTTTGCTTCTAACTTCTAGAACTATGAGAAAATAAATTTCTGTTGTATAAGCCGCTCAGTTTGTGATAGTTTGTTATGGAATCCCTAGCAAACTAGTAGAGGAGCAGAACAAGGAAAGTTCAAAAAGCAAGCCACTAGACTGTTTAACTCTATATGTAAGAGAATGCTCAGTAATGTTAAAAAGTTTTTCTGAAATATGTGATTCCAAAAGTTCAGAAAAACTAATTTTACATAACAGCAATAGAAATGTATCAAGATTAGGTACTTTACAAAATTATTATATAAAAAAGAGATTAAGTTTCAGAATAGCTTTCTTACTGGCAGTGCAAGTGTCAGATAATTTGTCTGAGAAAATTGACCCAAAACAATTAAATTATAAAGAACACAAGAGTAAGTAAAGATAACAGATGATGCATCAAGATAAATAGAAAATTTAAAACAAGGGGAAAACTAATAAGAAAAGTTGAAATATTTCAAAAAAGTGAGAATTATTAAATTTGAGCAAAGAAGAGAGAACATGAAATTATTGCAGTCTTCAAAGAAGAACCAAATAAGGAAACATAAAAAATGTATTTAAAATTCTGTAGTTCAAGGAAATTTTCCTAAACTTAAAATTTAACACACATACATACACACACATACTCATGAGACTACCCATTGAAATAAATATCATGTGCCTGAGAAATGGAACAAAAGGATCAAAACTAAAAAATATTCTAGCACAATTACTGGATTAATTTTTCTTAAAGAATGCTGCTCCTGGGAATTTAAATTTTGAAATTTCTCATCATAAGGAGACATCAGGCAAATATAAATTGAGAGACCTTCTATAAAATAACTGACCAGTATTCTTCAAAAGTGTCAATGATATAAAAAATAAATTCTAGGAACCTGTCATAGATTGAAAGAAACTAGATACATGACAACTAAACTCAATGTGATATCCTGCATTGCATTTTAGAACAGAATGAAAATTTGTGGGAAAATTAGTAAAATATAAATAGAGCCTATAGTTTAGTTAATAGTATTATAGCAATGTTCATTTCTTAGTTTTTATGAATGTGCTATGGTTCTATAAAATATGATCAATAGGGAAACCTAGATGAAAGTTATGTGATAATACTCTGTACTATCTTTATAACTCTTCTGTATATTTAACATTATTTTAGAATAAATGAAAACTATCTTAATGTAAATTCTTAATGGTGAAAGTCTGAATTCTTCTGAAGATAAAGAAAAAGACAAGAATGTGTACACTTAACACTTATATTTAATATTTTGCTGGAGGTTCTTATCAAAAGCAACAAGCCAAGGAAAATAAATTAAATGTACCCAAATTGGATAGAAAAAAGTAAAACTTACTTTATTTACCAACACATTGATTTAGAAAACTACAAAACAAAAACAAACAAAAATCCACTACTAAAACTTCTAAGATTTCAAACGTTCAGATATTTGCAAAGACTCACAAGACTCCATAGAACATATTCATGTTTGGCTTTTACTAAAATGCAAATGATTCAGGGCAGCAAGTGAAAATGTATAAAGAAGCACTGAGAAGCACCCAGGGACAAGCTCCCCAAGGTCCTTTACACACAGACAAGCTTCCTCTCCAGATTAAATCATTAACAGCTTTTTGATAAAGCTTGGCTTCAGGAGGGAGCAAGATAGATGGTCTTGGTGGTGATTTTTATGTCTCCCAGGTCACTTTGGCCAAGTCTCCTGTTTAACCTATTATACCATTTTAAAACTATCAGTAAACAAATTGATATTCTACCAGTGAACAATGATAATTGAAATTTAAAAGTATAAACCTTCAATATATATTTGACAAAAGATGTATTGAATGGTTCTAAACATAGTTTAGTATAGTAAGTAAATCTAATCTATGAAAAAAGAAATGAGAGCAGTTACTGCCTCTGTGAGTACAAGTAGTTCTTTTCTGGGAGGGAGCAACAGAGATCTTTCTGGGTTGATGAAAATATTCTATATCTTGATTTGGGTGTGGGTTACTTGAGTCTCAGCATTTGATGAAAATCATCAAGCTCCACAATTAAGATTTGTACATTTTGTTGTTTACAAGTTATACCTCAATCAAAAGAGACGACAAAAAACAATTTAAACAAATAATAAAGCTATAATTTACTTAAAGCCTTTAAGTAAACCTACCTTTTTACTTAATTCTCTTGTTGCAAATACAAACTAGTGAAAACAAATGCAATTGCTAAAAATTACAAGACCTCCAGCTAGGTGACCTGCTCAGAGATAGGAAATATAGTGTAAAAGAATACATTAGACATGAGTGATAAGCAGAATTCTAAGATGCCCCTCAAAATTTCTTTCTCCAGTTTTGAACACCTTGTATAATACCCTCCTTTTGAATGGGGATTTATGAACATGGTTGCATTAGAGAATGAAAGTGAAGGAATTTTGAAATTCTCTATTAATTGCATCTAAATTAATAAAAAGGGAGAGTTTATCCTGGTGGGCCTGATCGAATCACATAGCCACTCTAAAAGAGGCACCAGGCTTTTCTGAAGTTAGAGACATGAAGAAGCTAAGATTCCTCTTTGTTGTCTTTTAAGAAGAAAGTTGTCATGAATCTGAAGCCAGTAGGAAACAACCTGCCACCAACTCAAGAGAACTTGTTTGCAGATGTTTATCTAGGAAAGTATCCAAATTAAAATGCAGACTGGTCAACACAGTTGGGTTTCATCCTTGTGGGACCCTGAACAGAGAACCCCACTGAGCCATGCCTAGATCTCTGACATATAGAAACTTTAAGATAAAATATCGGTATTGTGACCAGCAACTCAGACTGTGGTAATTTGTTACACAGCCATGGGAAAAAAAAAAACACAACAAGCAACCTCTCACATAAATCACTTGTGCATATGTGGAGAAACACTGTCAGCCGAATTCAAAATTGAGTTTCAAACTTTTAGATAATTTGTATATGAATCATTATTTTGTATTGGTATTTTACTTATTTTAACTTTTTATTGGTAAAATAATTTTGTTAATATTTAAGCAATGTTATAAAGCAGTCAGGGTTTGGAAAAAGGAGAGCAAAATAGGCCAAAACAGTCAACTCTGGACATTTCAGCCCTCTGTGCCAAGACTGATACCTACTTTTTAGTTGACTATTATCTAAATAATAGAATTGCCAAGTGACAAGAACTACTTCAGAGGATAGACACAAGATTTCCTAAAAATTTCACAAAGCTTTATGAAATAATATTTTGATACTATCAAAATTTCATGTATGATTTTAACATCTTTATTAATGAATATGTAATAAAGTTAATAATTAATTATACAGTTTAAAAACATTTCCTGTGTATTATGATGCCTTCATGTCAGTTTTGAAAATCTTTCTAAATCCTTGCTAATTTTTCATTATAGAATTTGAATTATTTACATATTTTAATTATGTGATTTTATAAAAAAATTATATAGAATTACAGGTATAAATTTTCAGACATAGGGAATATAATCTATAAATGAAATTTTTGTTCATAAATATCCACTTGACATTGACACACAGGTATCAGCCATGGTTTGGCATTGTGACTTCTTTTTTCCTTTCTGTGTTAAACAGTTGTTAATATTATTGAAAGTCATAACATCCACTTTCATTGTCTTTCATTTATCTGTCTAGTAGATCTTGTAAATAAAGTGAGGAAACTTTATTAGTAGAAAATAATCCTGACTAACCTAAACCTTTCTTTGAAGTTACAGAGGAAATTTTAAGGCAGCAAAAGTCCCACGTCACTTCCTTAACACAAGTCTTACTTTTTGGTTGGCCTCCTGTAGTAATTACCTTTTTTTTTTTTTTTTTTTTATGCCAGAATTTTATTGATCTAATTTTCGGTTCTTTCTCAGGGGCTCCTTGAACTCAATTTTAATTCTGGCAAGCCATTTTCAATCTGTATAATTGGTCCCTGTGTGCTTGTAGCCAGGTAACCCACTGCAGGATGTTCCGGGTATTTTTCACCCTTCAGGGACCCCTAGTCATGTAAGCATTTCTTATATTCTGTTGTTTATATGGTACTGAAATAACGAATATTTTTAAGGTCAATTTTGAAAAGAAACATTTACTTTATATTGAAGCAAATGAAAATATTTACCTGAATTATTGTTATTATCACTTTACAGAGAAAGTGAGATATCAACAAAGAATGTATATTACATTTGAAATATGTAATGAAAACACATAATAAAATATCTTTTAAAAATCTGTGTAGAATATAACAGATGTTATGTAGTCCACTATATATATTAGAAGCTTAATCCATATGATTATAAAATAGTCATGTGGTTAATATTTGAACAGCTATATTAGAATCTGACTCTTGCTCCTGATTACGAATGACTAATATTTTGGGCAAATTAATTTCTCTTACTGAGAATATCAGAATTTACAGACCAAGTTATCTATTTATACGAGCAGCAAATTAACCTGGTGGTCAAAATGAAGAGCACACTTTCTCTTTTGAGAGTCAACAAATCACTTTATTCAAAAAAATACCAAACTGACCAACCAACATTTGTTGGCTAGGAAATAATGACAGATAAAAAAAGAGTTTTGTTGCTGCTGCAGCTACTATTGTTGAATCTTACTAAAGTTCTGTTTGCTCCTTAGCTTTAAGAGCAAACAATCATGTTATAAGGTGCAATAAATTTTAACGTAAATAGAACCCTTGGAAAAAATAATTTGTCAATACTGAAGTAATTCAAAGATCAACCTGCTCTGAAGAAGTAGTCTTCTTGAGAAAATTACACCTTAGGTTCAGGGTACCTCACCTTGTGGTACATTTGGGGGAAAAAAGTCATTCATTTGATTAAGGGTTCACACTTAAAACTCTAAGTCTTTGACTACACTAAATTTTGTCTTGAGGCATAAACTTAGTGGATACAGAATGGGCCTCTATAAGCTCAGAATATTTTAAGCCTATTAAAACCTAATTACCTGAGGAGATTAAATATTTATATATTTATAAATATTGATACATTTATATTATATATCAATATATATAATATATATGTGTATATATAATCAAATATTTCCTAGAAAGTGATATTTCCTAGAAAAATGTTTCATCTAAAAATATATCTATAAATAAGATGCATAAGAGTCACTAAAAACAAAAATATGGAAGGAAAAGGCCAATGGACAGGGGTTGAAATTTGTTGAAGTTTTCCTCATCTACATGCCTGTACCTAATCCTGTGAATGCTTGGATGAAACACGGTTACCATTCAGAGTTTGACAACATGTCTTAATTCTTTTTATTCCCTGCCCTGACCACTTATCAATAATATTTAAACACACAATCTTAATTTTCATCCTCTTGCTTGAATCTGACTGTAGACCACTTAGTAAATTAAGTGAAGAAACAATTTATTAATGCAAACCTAATGATTTTCACTCTACCCAGAAATGACTCATAAGTGAAACTGGAGACTCATGTTTGGAACCTTTCTACAAATTTTATTCTCAGAATTCTTTAATGCAAAATCCAAGAAGCTTAGTTAGACTTTCTGCTGACTTGAGTATTCTCGATTAGAGAACTTCAGGTACTAACTAGGTTTGATCTTGGCTGCAGTAGTGCTGATCTGTGTAGGAATGTATCTGCATGTGTGTGTGGTGGGGGATGGTGTGCATGGAAAGTATTGTGGTTTGGTTCGGCTTCAAGGGATTGGTAGTGGTGTGGCAGTGAGCAGACTATAAAACATTCAATTCTATCTTTTCAGTTTCTACTTGTATACCAAAAAGAAAAAAATGCTGTTTTTTTTTCACATTGTCATTTTGAAACGGTCCCATATTATCATACAATATTTCTTTTTAGCTTTAGAAAGCTGTTAAAATGATTGTTGTAAATCAGTTAATAATATCTTAATGTTGCGAATTACAGTATCCTTGTGGTATTCATTGCAGTATCCATTCCTATTACCTAAAAATATATAACTAGTCAATAATTCATTGCTTGTTCTTACAGTTTATAAAGTATAATGGTCACTGTCCATAGACTGTTGACAAATAAAAATTCATTTACTGTAGCAGTTTGTCTCAGATGTAGCTTAAGATTGGCAGTGAGCCAAACTTGGTTGGATTCAAAATATGTATCCACTAACATTAGTTAGATAACTTTGAACAAATTATTTAATTTTGCAATCTGTAAGGTTTTCATCTGAACAATTAAAATAATAATAATAATGAGATCACATTAATCCTTAAAATAGATGATTTTAAACACAGTGAGAAAATGGAAGCTACTACTTTGAATTTGGATCTGCAAAAGCATTGCCTAACTTTTTCCTTTTTTAATATTTATTTTCATTGATGGTGCTTAAACTCTTTACTTGCCATGTATTGATATAGCCTGTTGGAAAAAATTGGAAGTGTTCTCAAAATTCCAATTCCCCTTTAGGAAAAAAGAATGCCAAGTATAGAAGGGAAGTCTTTCAGCAACATCATTTATAGTACAATTTTTATATTTTCAAATTGCTAACCAAATTAAATCAAATTGTTTTAGCATGCAAGCACTATGTGGAATTCTTTTGGGCACTGAGTTAACTTGGGTTACATCACCATCCTTTTTGTAAAATGTATGTGCTGAAGGAAGATAGAATCCCTTCTCCCAGTATTTTTGGGGAAGGTTGGAACCTAACAGAGATGGTTGCCTTGATCCAGGTTGTAAAACTACCTCTTCTCTTAAAGATATGAGTTTACTTTTCTTTGGTTGAGGCCAATAGGCAAAAACAAAAGGTCTACAATACTCACCCCAGCTCTTAAAGTCTCTTCTATTTTTTGTGTCTTTGGAGCTGAGTTCGAACTTCTTTCTCCTTTAGTTGACCTTGCCTGTTTTGACATTGCCCAGTGAAATTTTGTTTTAAAAAATCCAATAAATTTAGCTTTAACTCTAATATTATATTACAAAATGTGTATATAGTAATACATCTGTCTTCAGTGAAGATCACTTAGACAAATTTTTCCATAAGTAATTTAATTTGTGTTGGTGTGTTTTAGTGAAAAACAGGACAAAAGGATGTTAAATAGGAGGGGATTTCCAAGATAGGTTGAAAGTAAATCACACAATAACAAGGAGCTAATAGGCAAGAAAATATTATAAAACACAAAATCTGCACAAGTGTTTAAAGACTTTTTTAATAAGTAAAATCTAGAAACCATTTAAATATCTAGTATTGAGTATTCAGTACATACAAGCTATTATCAATTTTATAGAAAGTGACATCAGACTTTAAGTGAAGCTCAACCTTTGGTTTTCAAAAGAGGTGTGTATAAAAGGATCATAATTTTGTTGTCAGAGCAATGGTGGAACCAAGGATTAAAATGACGATCTGCTCAGGCTGTGAGGGAAAATTTGATCCTCATTCTCTAACTTGTCTCCCAGGAAGTGAACATAGGGTCCAAATTTTAGACTACTTAGAATAAATAATCATATTCTGAATCTGCATTATTCTCTACTTAGGTATGGTATTTAAAAAATAGTCCTCTTTGTTTGTAGTTCTTGGATGTAGCTGAGCACACAGTCTGGGCTATGTTAGAATATAGTTTGTTCAAAAAATTACACAAATAAGAAATATTAGAGTCGATACACAAAATAGGATAACTGTCATTTAATGCAAATTTCTGTTATGTATTTGATATGTATATATACTGTTCAACAAAATTTAATTTTCAGATATTTGGGGTTTTCCTATAAAATTGCTTATATTTCTATAATATTCCTATAATATTGCTTATTTTTCTATAATACTCCTATAATATTCCCAAAATGTTAAAATATTTTGTCTACCATTTTTTGTCCAACTTATTGTGATATAATTGACATAATATTGTATAAGTTTAAAGCATACAAATGTTGTTTTGGTATATTTAATTATCGCAAAATGATTCCCATAGTAACATTAGCTAACATCTCCATCCAGTCCCATAGTAGCTTTTTTTTTCTTTTTTGGGGGTGGTGGGAGTATTAAAGATCCACTCTTAGCAACTTTTAAATATATAATACAATATTATTAGTTATAATCACCATTCTGTACATCAGACCCCCAGAACTTGTTAGTCTAGAAACTTGTACCCTTTGAATGGTATCTTCCCATTTCCCCCACACCCCAGCTTTCCGAATTCTGACATGGAATATACTTTGTGAATTTAGATTCATTTACATTTTATTAAGACTCATTTTATGACCCTGTATGTGGTCTATCTTATTGATTTCATATATAATTAAAAATGTGTATATTCTGCAGTTTTAAATTACAGTGTTTCACAAATGTCAATTATGTTCATCTGTTTGGTTCAGAGCTTCTGCATTTTTACTGATATTTTATCTAGTTCTTACACCAACTACTGAGACAGATGAGTCTGAACTTATACTATATTTGTGGAATTGCCTAGTTCTTCCCTTAATGCTCAACTTTTTTCATGTGTTTTGAAGCACTGATAGTAGATATATATACATTTACAATTTGTCATGTCTTCATGATGAATTGTTCCTTTATTTTTTCTTTATATTTTTAATTAAAAATTTTTAATTACAGTTAGAATTTGATATTATATAGTTTCAAGTGTATAGCGTAGTGATTAAACATTATGTGATCACCCTGATAAATCTAGTGCCCATCTGACATTATACATAATTATTACAATATTGTTGACTACATTCTTTATGCTATACTTTACACTCCCATGACTATTTTGTAATTACCAATTTGTACTTCTTAATCCCTTTCCCCTTTTCACCCAGCCCTCAGCCCCCTCCCATCCGGCAACCATCAAAACGTTGTCTGTACCTATGAGTTTGTTTGCTTTATTTTTTTCTCTGTCTAATCTACCCTCTACCCCAATCAACACAATACCCTCTGGATCCATTCATGTTGAGATTATATATATATATATATATATATATATATATATATATATATGTGTGTATATATATATAAATATATATAAATACACACACACACTCACACACACACACACTATAACACATAAACATTCTCAGTTAACTTAGAACTAATATTGTACCACTTGATGTAAAGTGTAGAAATCTTACAACCTTATCTTCTCCAAGGAGTGATAGATATTACATCCCTATATATTCTAAATCATGCCAGTAAGTTTTTGTATAATCACATATATTTAAAAGAACATAAGAGAAAAGTAATTTTTAAAAGAAAATATTTACTCAGATATTTACAAATTCTCTTATGATTATTTCATTCTCAAAGATCGATATTTCCATCTGGTGTCATTTTTCTTCCATCTGATAGACTTTCTTTGTCATTTCTTATACAGCAAGTTAGGCTATTGCTGAATTCTCTTAGTCTTCTCTTTCTGAGAATGCTTTCCATGCTTCAAGGACATTTTCACTGCTTATTTTTTTTTATTCCTATTCTTTCTCTATTTTTCTATTTATATATATAATAATAATTATATATATTATATAAATATAATATATATTATATAAGTATATAATATATATTATATATAAGTATACATAATTTTATATATATACAAAATGAGAGTACTAGAACAGAATATAATATATAATATAAATATAAATAAAATATGTATTTTATATTCTGTATGTACTATATATTATATATATTGAGGTAACATTGGTTAATACAATTATATAATTTTCAAGTGTATATTATAATTTGACATTTATGTATTCTATTTTGTAGTTACCACCTGAAGTCCAGTTTCCTTTAGCTACCATATATTTGATCCCCTTTACCCACTTCATCCTATAGCTACCCCCTATATTTGATTCCCTTTACCCCAACTAACTCTCCCCTCCTGCCCAACTCCCTATGCTCTGCTAACCACTAGTCTATAGTCCATGTCCATGAGTCTCTGTTTGTTTGTTCTGTTCATTTGTTGGTTTTATTTATATCCCACATATAAGTGATATCATGGGATTTTCAACTTTTTCAGCCTGGCTTATTTTACTTAGAATGATTATCTCGAGGTCCATCCATGTTGTCACAAATGGAGGTATTTCATCTCTTATGGCTGAGTAATATTCCATTATATATATGTACCTCTCTTCTTTAGCCAATCATCAATTCTAGGACACTTTGGTTGCTTCTCATCCTGACCACTGTGAATAATGCTGCTTTGAACATCGGTGTGCAAATATCTTTTTGGATGTGGGTTTTCAAGTCTTTGGGGTAAACACCCAGTAGAGGGATTGCTGGATCATCTGGTAGATCAATTCTTAGTTTTACTGAGGAACCTCCAGACTGTTTTCCATAATGGCTGCACCAATTTGCAGTCTCACCAGCAGTGTAATGAGGGTTCCGTTTTCTCCACATCTTTTCCAACATTTGTTATTACTTGTTCTGTTGATTATAGCCATTCTAAAAGGTGTGAGATGGTATCTCATTGTGGTTTTGATTTGCATTTCCCTAATAGCTAGTGATATTGAGCATCTTTTCATATATTTGTTGGCCATTTGTATGTCCTCTAGAGAGAAGTGTCTGTTGAGGTCCTCTGCACGTTTTTGATTTAATTGTTTGATTTTTTGCTATTGTTATTGTGTCATATGAGTTCCTTGTATGTTTTGGATATTAGGCCCTTATCAGAGGCATTGCTTGCAAATATATTCTCCCATTTGGACAGTTGTCTCTGGACCTTGTCAATTGTTTCTTTTGCTGAGCAGAAGCTTTGAAGTTTTATGTAGTCCCATTTATTTATTTTCTTTTACTTCTCTTGCCTTTGGGATGAAATTCATAAAATATTCTTTAAGTCCAAGGTCCCTGAACTTAGTTCTTCCATTTTCTTCTATGCATTTTATTGTTTTAGATCTTATATTCAGTTTCTTAATTCATTTTGATTTATTTTGGTGTGTCGTGATAGACAACAGTCTAGTTTCATTCTTTTATAGGTGGCCTTCCAATTTTCCCAGCACCATTTACTGAAGAGACTTTCCTTTCTCCACTGTATGTTTTTAGCTCTTTTGTCAAAAATTATTTGCCCATAGAAACATGGGTTTACTTCTGGACTCTGGATTCTGTTGCACTGTTCCTTGTGTCTGTTTTGCTGCCAATACCATGCCATTTTGATTACTGTCATTTTGTAATATAATTTGAAGTCAGGCAGAGTGTTGTCTCCAGCCTCGGTCTTTTTTCTCAGGATGGCTTTGGCAATTTGGGGTCTTTCGTGCTTCCATACAAAGCTGATGATTTTTCTGTTCCATTTCTTTAAAAAATGCTGATGGGATTCTGGTGGGGATTGCATTAAATCTGTATAATGCTTTAGGTAATATGGTCATTTTAACTATGTTGACTCTTCCAATCCAAGAACATGAAATATCTTTCCATTTCTCTGTATCTTCTTCAATTTCTTTTAATAGGGTCTTATAGTTTTCATTATATAGGTCTTTCACATGTTTAATTAAATTTCTTTCTAGATATTTTATTCTCTTTCTTGCAATTGCAAATGGAATTGCTTTTTCCACTTCTTTTTCTGACACTTCATTATTAGAGTATATGGAGCTATGGATTTTTGAATGTTGATATTGTATCCAGAGACTTTACTGTATTTGCTTATTGTTTCTAGCAGTGTTCTTGTGGAGTCTGTAGGGTTTTCTATATAGAGAATCATGTCATCTGCAAATAGTGACAGTAGGACTTCTTCCTTTCCTACTTGGATGCCTTTGATATCTTTCTCTTGTCTGATTGCACTTGCTAGGACCTCCAATGTTATGTTAAATAACAGTGATGATAGTGGACAGCCTAGCCTCCTTCCTGAACTTAGAGGGAAGGTTTATAGTTTTTCACCATGAAGTAAAATGTTGGTTGAGGGTTTGTCATAGATGACCTTTATTATGTTAAGGTAATTCCCTTCTATATCAATTAAGTGTTTTGATCATAAGTAGATGCTGTATCTTGTCAAAGGCTTTTTCTGTCTCTATTCATAGGATCATATGATTATTTTTAAATGTGTGTATGTGATGTATCACATTAATTGATCTGCATATGTTGAACCATCACTGGGGTGAAGCCCGCTTGATTGTGGTGTATAATCTTTTTAATATGTTGCTGTATTTCGTTAACTAGTATCTTATTTAGGTATTTTGCATCTGTGTTCATGAGAGATATTTGTAGTTTTCTTTTTTGTATCTTTACCAACTTCTGGTATCAGAATAATATTGGCCTCACAAAATGAGTTGAGAAGTATTGCCTCCCTTTTGATTTTTTGGAATAGTTTGAGGAGAATAGGTATTAAATCTAGTTTGAATGTTTGACAGAATTCACTGGTTAAGCTATCTGGTCCTGGACTTTTACCTTTTAGTAGGGTGTTGATGATTGTTTCAACTTCCATCCTGTTAATAAGTCTATTTAGATTTCCCAGAACTTCTTGATTAAGATGAAGAAGACTTTATTTTTCTAAGTACTGGGCTGTTTATTTTAGGCTATTAAAGTTTTCATTATATACTCATTCACAGTATTCTTGCATGATCCTTTGTATTCCTGCGATGTCAGTCGTAATTTCCCCTCTTTCATCTTGATTTTGTTTATTTTTGTCCTTTCTCTTTTTTCTTTAGTGAATCTAGCCTGGGGTTTGTCAATTTTATTAACCTTCTCAATGTACCAGCTCTTTGTTGCATTTATTTTTTGTAATGTTTTTCTTGTTTTCAATTTCATTTATTTCTGATTTAATTTTGATTATTTCTTTTCTTCTGTGGACTTTAGGCCTCATTTCTTCTTCCTTTTCTATTTTTTTTTTTTAAGATAAAGTGTTAGCTTGTTTATTTGGACCTGTTCTTGTTTTTGATATATTGTTAATGATATAAACTTTCCTCTTATTACTGCTTGTGCCCTATCCCAAAAGTCTGGATATCTTGTAGTATCATTATCATTCATTTCTATGTATCTTTAATCTCTCTTATTTCTTCTCTGACCCAGGTATTCAGTAGCATGTTGTTTAATCTCCGTGTGTTTGTGGTTCTTCCTGATTTCTTATTGCAGTTGATCTCTAGTTTCAAAGCACTGCAATCAGAGAATAATGGTTGGTATGATTTCAACTCTCTTATATTTTTGAGGCTATCTGTGTGTCCCAGTACATGGTTGATTCTTGAGAATGTTCCATGTGCACTAGAGAAGAATGTATAAGCAGCTCTTTTGGGATGGAAGGCTCTATATATGTCAGTTTTGTCTGTTTGATCTAACGTGTCATTTAAGGATGTTATTTCCTTATTGATTTTCTGTTTGGGTGATTAGTTCATATCTCACAATTCTAGTATAAAAGAAAATTGTGTTGTATCTTTTGGTAATATTTATTCCAGGTCTTTACAGGAGTGTTCAATTTATTGCAATTGTTTTTTTTTCTCTTTTCTTCAGATTTCTATTAAACTGTCTTCAAGTTTACTCGATATTTGTTCTGACACAAATTTGCTTTTGACACTGATCTTATATTTTTAGTTTTAGAAATTGTAAGTTTTAGTTCTAAAATTTTCATTTGGTTCTTTTTTGTAGTTTTTCTTTCTCTGTTGAGTACTTCAATAATTTTGTTTACCTTTGTTTGCTTTATGTATGTGAATTATAATAATTGATTTAAAATATTTATCTGATAATTTCAACTTTAGAATTATGAAAGTCTTTCTGAAAACAGCAGTGGACCTAAAAACTTAGCTAAACAATTTTTTTTTTAATTATAATTCTGTCTCTGTTACTGAAAATCTATAAACCTCAGTTTACTCATTGGAGATAAGAAAGTCTACCTCTCCTCTCAGATTCTTGTATGGATCAAAATGCGGTGACATTTAAAATTTTTTTCTAATCTTCTTTTTAATTGAGGAATAATTAAGATATCACATTAGTTTTAGTTGTACTACATAATGATTCAGTAGTTGCGCATACTGTGAAATGATCACCCCAATAAGTTTAGTTATATCCATCACTGTGCATAATTCCATATATTTTTTCTTGTGATCAGGACTTTTAAGTTCAACTTTCAAATATACAGTACAGCTTTAACTATGTCTCCATAGGGAAATATTTTTAATGTTCTACCTGCCACTCAGTAAACATAATAAATGGTGACTGGTATTGTAACCGTTAGTGTAATTATATATATTGTTTGAGTAATAATTTAAAAACTAGATTCCACTCTAGTTAATTCTCTTCCATATGCTTAAACATATTTTATTTGCCTTTAGAACACTGAAGAACATTGCTGTGTATTTTTGAATCATTTATTTCTAACATTCTTTTCCTCAGGTAAAAGTGACATTTATTTGATGTGTTCAGAGCATCTAAATATATCTCTGAATATATTTGAGGCTCTAACTGCCTTTACCTTTTTCTTCCTCTTATTTCTCTTTGGGAGAAGATAAATTGATCATGTTGCTTTGAACAAATTGGACCAGTGACACCTTCATTTGGTTCGGAGATTACATTATATTTTGGAATTGGAGAGGACCCAGAGGTTTCCTGCTGTTATTTTTAGCATTTATTATATTATGCTCGTCAGATCTCTCTGAGCAAATGTGCACATTGATTAAAACAACAAAATGATTAAAGCAATACATCAAGTGACAATCTCCAAACAACTTGAAAACCCCAAAGAACTTTCTTCCCCAGCTAGACAAGTACAAACATTTAGTATTCATTTTATAACGTAGGCAAGAGTATTTAAAATGTTAGGAATCATAGTTTCAAATGGTGAAACTCGATGTACAATGAGCTGTTTGAAAAATATTTAGCTAACTTGTCTTTATTTCTGTTATGGTGATATTCACATAAGTTGGGTACATGATTCCTAAAATTTTTATTACTCAAATTATTCCATGATCATATATGGTGATTATTGCATTGACAGCTTAGGGCCTATTACAGTAAAGAAAAAACAACATTATTGGTTAAAATAGTTAATAGTTATAACAATGTATCTAAATTTTATGCAGTATTATTATTATCATATTTAGGTAAATAAAATTTATTAAAGGGAATAAAAATATACAGTTTTATATCGATAGTATTATACCGCAATTTGTATTCTAAAATGTGTAAACTGTGGGGAAAAAAAGGAAAATAAAAAGAATGCATCAAGATACTGATAAATGTTAATAGTAGTTCCATTGAGATGAAGTTGTAGGATGAGAGTAAGCCCAATTTTGGACGTGAAATGAAAGATGGATTTTGAAGAGAAATTTCATTTTATAATCATTTCTCAAGAAAAAAAAAATCTTTGAAAGAAACATCATCTGGCATTGATGTATCAAATTGCTTTGAGTCTAATATTTAAAGAGTTCTTGAACCTTTATATGATGTGACTAAATAAGACAGAGGCTGGCATGTAAGGCTGAATGGTAAAGGCAGGACTAAGAGGGACAATCGGTAGTGGTTACTGTGTATCTAGGGATAAGAAAGAGGATATTTAATTTCTGGGGAAGAATTCCATTAATTCCTAAGCACATGTTAAAAATGAAATGATACTTTAAAAAAAATTATAGCACACACTCCTAGAGCAAACAAAAAATAGAAAGCATAAAGAGGTATCAAAGATTCTTGCAAAGGAGACTAAAGGTGATGCAAATTTTGATATAGACTGAAGGTATCAACCATCATTGTCAAATCACTTAGCCTTTTTTAATGGCAATTACCTCTTGTTCATGATTCTTTCCATTCTGCTTGCAGTTTGCTCTACAGATCTTTGTCTGGCTGAATGTATCTTGTCTATCATGCCTGGTTTTATTTTCATCATTTGTCTCTTAACTATTAATCTTTTTTTTTTTAAACACATTTGTTTATTTTTTTATCTCCCTTTCCCAGAAGGATCTGAGCAAATGAGTCTCTCACGTGTGTCTATAACAGTGTTGAGCACAGTAGGAGTGATTAATTCACTTTCTTTTTAATGACTAGCTTTTGATGTTTTTGTTTGAACTAAATTTTATCAATGGAAATGCCTAGTCCTCTTGGGGGCGGTTTTGATTAGAACTCTGACAGAACAAGTTGTTTACATACATAGATAATATCATTTATATTTATAGCTAGAAATAGTGAGTCCATCTCCCACTAACGTCTCCCAATAATAATAATAAAAAAAAACAACAAATGTTATATACCTTTATGTGTTTGTGACTTGCTTTACCATGCTTCCTGGCTCAGGTATGTCCTTGAACTTTCTTTATATCTACCAAATGCTCTTTCTCATTTATATCTCAATTCTAAAGATAACTCTGCAGTAAAGGCTTCTGGATCACTTCAATTAGAATTAATAGTATGTTTCTATTCACCTCTCTGTAATATAATAAAACTCTGCTTGTGTTATAATTATCAAGGCCTTTATTCTGCCTTGTACAGAGATAACTTCCCCTTTACAAAGCAAGGTACTTAAAAGAAGAAACAGCATTATTTATCTTTGCATTATTGACTGTACCTAGAAGAGTAGCCAACATCTGCTATGTCCTGAATAATAAAATTAATGAAATAAAACTAAGATCAATTTAAGAGTTATTTTCAAAATTCTATGAAAAATAACTAAAAATGAAGTTTGTGCAAGTATTTATGGCATCTTCTAACTAATAAATAAGAAACAAGTATAGTATAATTTATATTTTGAATATGTGTTGCCTTAGTCCAAATTTTCAGATCCAATGGGGCAAAGGTAGAATAGAAACCAATCTATTATGAGAAGGGAAATATAAAGGGGATCTTTCTTACAGTATAAATGAAATAAAATTAGTAAACACTATTGAGGGCAATTTGACAAATATCAGTATTTTTAAAAACAGGCATGCTCTTTGACTAAGAAGCCTTTTCTAGAAATTTATTCAAAGGAGATAAGTGGGAAAATTTACAAAAAAAGTCTCTATAAGAAATTTACCATTAAATTGAATATAAAATGAAAAATTGGCAAATTAAATTTCTCAAAATAAGGGTTTGGTTATGAACATTATATTCTATAAGATCATGGGCCAGGCTGCCTAAGTAAAATCTGTCTTGAACACTTACTAACTGTAGACTTGGGCAAGTCACTTAGCATTTCTGTGCCTATTTCCTTGATTGTAAAAATTGTTGATAGTGCTCATTTTATAGGGCTCTTGTGAGAATTAAATGTCCTAATATTGGTAGGGCTAGATAGAGTGGTTACACCAATGCCTGCTTTAAAGTATAACCTAAAACCTTAAAGCTATGATAAATATTCTATACATACAAGGAAGTAATTTTTATGGAAATGTTAGTAGTGGCTATCACTAAATTGTAGGTTTATAGGTGATTTTAGATTTTAATTTTTTGTTTATTCAAAATTTTCTTTTTTGTATTTAGGTGTTACTTTTGCAATAAATATAAGAAAACTTATTTTTAACAGAATCTTAATGTCATTTTAACAAACACTGAGGGCCAATGTTTGGGAAGCGAGAAATAATTATATACATGAATATTTATAGTGAGAAGATTCTTCTCAGTTAACTTTCTTGTAAACTGCAGTAGCTTTGTAGCATGGCTTAAAAGTAACCTCCCTTTCCAGAGGTTATTAATTCTTGGCATCCTCTATATAATCTTTCAATTTGCTTGACTTTGCTGAGAACAGGTAGCTGAGTACAGGGACCATCATGGTGTTAATTCATCATTGGAAATATGAAAGATTTCCTTCTATTTTTCACACATTATTTTCAGTGTGTTTTGACACAAGGAATGATGATTCTGCCTGGATTAGACAGCAAGGCACAATAATACTCAGGAGAGTGGCTATATTTTTTGTCATTTGTACAATTTGGGGGAATACTACCTCCTTTTCATTATTTATTTTTCTAATATATCTAGGGAAAAATATGACCATTGGAACATTGAGCATGTGTATTCTCAATGTGAGCCTCTTTAGCTAAAAATTGTGTTATCCTGAGGTACAATAACTTCTGAGAGCTTCCACCTCCCCATCTCTGTAACTTCATGGGTAACAAAAAGTGTTTAATGAAAATATTTTGCACGTAGACTCTACCTGCTTTTAAGGCTCTCTTTTGATTCCTCCACTGCATGCTTTATCTTTTTGCTTCTTTCCCTGACACATATTTAAACATTTCAGAAATGATAGCTTTCGATAATAAATTCTAGTTGGTACTGTCAAAGCAAATATTGCACTAGTCAAAGTTAAATAGAGGAGAACTTTATCCAAGGTGACTGCAATAAGAGAGAGGGGCCAGGACTTAGTTTATATTCAATTCAACTGATACAAGCTTTTTAAACACTGAGATGAGAGAGAGATCAAGGGCTATTTGTGTTGGGTAATTCGCTTTACAAAAGTAAAAATAAACTTTCTGGTGTCTTCATGATAGGAGGTAGTTTTACAATTTGGAGCAAGACACCAATCTCAATTAGGCTCCTACCGTACCCACGGTGGGAGATGCGGGGGGAGCGGGGAGCTCTATGTTTTTTAATGATTAGATTTCAAAGAAATGGCTACCAAGTGCTTGAGAAAGACAGCTCTGATGGTATAACTGGAATGAAGATTTTTAGAAGATTTACATCTCAAAGGGATAGAGATAAAATTTATAATTACAAGTTTTTCTAAAGTAAATTTTCTAAGGAAAGGGAGGGTCAGGAAGAAGCCTGTCTAAAATATAGTCTAGCTGAGGGAAATGTATAGGTCATCTTGGTCAACATTTAATAATATGCTAAATTACATTGTATTCTACATCATATAAATGAGATAAAATAAATCAAACATTTTATTGATATTGCTTATATAATTTTTGCAGAAACTATCTTACTGAAATCTCATTACATGTCATGATATACCTATTATTATCTTCAATCTTAATTTACAGTTAAGCATCCTTAAGAGCAGAAAAGTTAAGAAAAATTTCCACAGCTCATACACATTACAGAACTGGCAATTAAATTCACGTTTCATGGTCCCAAACGCAGCCATTGCTCATTATGCATGAAGAAGTAGTTTTCAGTAGCCTGCAACCTTCAAGACACTGGTATAACTCTTGGGATCAGTACTAAACAGTAGTAAACAAAAAAAGTACCGAGTATGGTGCCCAGCACATGAAAGACCCTTAATAAACTTCTGCAACAGGAGGGACAAACGACACAATCCTTTCCTTTAAAAACAAAGTAATTTTGGCATACATTTTTGGCAGTGCAAGTCACATAGCTTTGCAATCTATAAAAGTGTTATAAAAGATAAAACTTATTGATAGAATTATTGTCCTATAATTGCTTAATTCATGTTCCCCCACCCCGAACAAAGCTTAGATAATCAATTTTATATTTTTATTAAATTTCCTAAAGAAATCAGTCTATGAAACTGTAACCAGATTTCACAAAAGAATTCTTATTCTTACTACTTGGGAAGACCATTGACAGTCTTAATTTTCTTGCCATTGAAGAAAAAGTTAATCTCTAGGGAGGTAACTAATGTTAAATGAAGGAATAGTATTAGAGTGTTCATTTAAAAGGATTAGTTTCCTTATACGAAGAAGAGACATCAAGAGTTTGCTTGTAGAGAAGAGGCCATGTGAAGACACAGCAAGAAGGTGGCCATCTGCAAGCCAAGGAAAGGCCTCAGGATAAATCAACCATGCCAGCACCTTGATCTTAGATTCCCAGCCTCTAGAACTGTGTGAATATAAATTTCTGTTTAAATGACCCAGTTTATGGTATTCTGTTATGGCAACATAAGTAGAATAATACAATTTATCATATTATGT
Source organism: Cynopterus sphinx (assembly GCA_030015415.1). Taxonomy (NCBI): domain Eukaryota; kingdom Metazoa; phylum Chordata; class Mammalia; order Chiroptera; family Pteropodidae; genus Cynopterus; species Cynopterus sphinx. The sequence continues at coordinate 76,713,327 of CM057385.1, forward strand.
TGATATAACAATATTACTTGTCAGATTGTATCACTGGAATGTTAAGAACCACTGCTTCAGAGATAAACCTCAGTTTAAACTAAGTATGGAACTTGCAAATGCATAGAGTTTATAGAGTTTTGTAGTTCACTTTATTTGCACTTAGATTTAGATACATACAAAGTTAAAGCAAGCAAGAGACATAAATTATTAGGTATTTCTAGAACCTCATTTTTTTTCCAAAGAGCCCAGATATTTTTTTGCCTTAGCTTTTCACTTAGAAAACAGAACTGGAGAAGTTATGTTACAGCTTCTATTTTCTATTTATGACTTTCTTTTTGCAAGTAATCATAAATTGTGAGGGGATATAATCAAAATGCAAAGAAGATAGGATTGAAATTACAATGTTTAGGCTTAAATTTGAACTGTGCTGTGCTACCCCTGAGCTAGCTAAGATTAGAAAGCTACAGTATCTTCTGTGTAACCTGAAGGTCCGAGCAAGCTTTATGTTAAATACAATGAATAAATTGAGTTAAGTAAATAAATAAGATTTACTGTGTTCTTTAAATGAGCGTCTCTGGAGACACCTTAACATTGTGTCTTCTTTTGATTATTATAATTCCATTTTGTAAATTGTCTTCTTTTAGAGATTAAAAAAAAAAAACCCTGGGGATTGGTAAATTTAAGTAACTTTATCAATATTATATGACAAGTAATTGGCAGAACTGGCCTTCGATTCTAGGCAGTTTTTAGAGCCCGCGTTGGCAGCCAGTCCCCCATGCTGTGTAACCTGACAATAATGATGGTAAAAATAACTTACAAATTTTACTTTATTACATTAGATTATTTTAAAATTTTTAATTTTAAATTATCTAAACAAAACAGGAGGGATATTTAGACAGATGAGATCAATTTGGTTTGGCAGATAAAGTATTCCAGAAGTCTGAGAAATCCAGGTACAAAGAAACACTTCTGGAACATGAGTCATAGATATCTGAGAAAATCTCAAAAGCTCACAGAAGTCTTGTTTCAATACATAGTAGCCAAGAAGATCAGACTAAGCTGTGGTAGGAGAGGTTGCAGTAATATTTGTTTCTTTGACTCTAGAGAGGTAACAAAGTTGACTGGCAATAGTGTTGGCCTTACAAACATTTGGACACCATTATCGGTAGAGAGCAAGAGTGTCCCACTTTCTCAGGTGCAAGAAAGATATTATCTAAAACTAAAGATAATGGGATAAAGGTTTTACACATCAAATATGTTGTTTTGGGGTTCATGTGGTAATTTATTTCAGGATGGGAGCTAGAAACACATTGCCAAACTCACTCAAAAAGCAAAGTTGGAAAAATAGAAATTCTTTAGAATTGGAATAACACAAAAGCTTCAGTTGGTTTTCTATTTCTTCCCAAGGGATCTGTTCAGATATATTGTAATTAATACCATAAGACAATTCAGAGCTTGCCAAAGAGGATCAATTAAACTGTACATAGTTTTTAATAAAAATCTACCTATCTAAATGGACAACAAAATATGGTGGCATTAAATTGGTAAAGACACTTCAAAGGTAAAATAATAAAAGTTTAATTCCATGTAGGAAATTAAAACACAGCAATGAATGTTGTCTGCTAGATGGCACTCAGGTTTTTCAATTAAGAATCTAGGGTAGTTAATAACCTATAGTTATTTTTGGCTCAGTGGACACAATATTCTGCACTCATAAAATGTGTTTAATTCAGGGAGCCCAGAATTCTTTGAACTGAGAAATTCAACAGTGTAACCTACCAAACCATGTGCAGAGCTACATTTTTATTTGTCCTCACTATAGAAGCACTGGAAAGTCACTTTGAGGATCTTTGTTTTAATTTGGATTAGAAGAAAGGCAACTTCACAGGAAAGTCACAAGTAGGAAGCTAGAGGTTGTGATCAAATACTAATTACATAAGGCCACATTTTGAAAAGATATAAATGTCAATCTAAGTTGGGTAGACTTTAGGAGTTAATGAGCAACCTTTGAAAATTAATTAGCAGTGAGAATGATATGTTTAAAAAGGGGCTTTAGGAAGTATGTCATAGCAGAAACGCATGGAAAGAAAAGGTGCCAAGAAAACAAATCAAGAGAATATGTAATATATCTGATAAGAGTTGTGGAAAATGGAGTAGGATAATGAGAATGGAATAAAAGCAATATGTTACCATATGCATATGTTAGTATATATTTCATATAATATTTATATACCATATATACTTTGGTAAGTATGTGTCTGAAAATATATAGACACCCATGCATATATAATATATATATATGTTACACACACACAAACACACACACACACACACATTCATCAAAACTTATGACTCAATAGCTCCCAGACATCATGGTTGCTTTAGAGATATACTTGTGAATAAAAGCAGGCCAATGAGACTCTGTTACAGATATGTAGTGGAGAAATAGAAAGAGAGGCTCCTTTTTTTTTTTTTTTTTTTTTTTTTGGCTGGAATTGCTGTGAAGATAAAGTGTTGAGTATGGAACTGCTGCTGGATAATTTACCACTACAAGGAAAGCTCCCATTTCAATGAGGCCAATGTAAAAAGTGAGAGCAAGATTCCTGTTAGCACTGAGCCTTGGGTTCAGCAGTACCTGAAGCTGTATAATTTAGACATTTAGGTTATAAAAACAAATACTTGTCACTTTTGAGTCAAACCATCTTTAGTGGAGGTTTTAGTCACTGACAAGTGAAAAAAAATATTTTTAAGGAAGTCATAAAATCCAAGAGAAGAGAATTTCGAGATGGAGCACTGGGGTTTTAATTGGCAATTTTGCATGCTGCAGAATTAAAAGTCCCATCACCATTTCAGCAGAATAACAGTGGTCACAGTAAGGTCATAAGAGTCTGTGTAAGAGTCTATGAAGTAGATAAATGATGAAGAATAAACAGCATATGCAGTCAATTTTTTGAGATATTAGGAGAAGATTGGGGAGGAGAAAGAGTAGGCAGAGACCAGTGTGGTTGAGAGAAGCCGCATTTAGGGAAGAGGGCACCAGACTGTGTTTTGGAGGTGGAGGCATTGCTAATGTCAGAGCCAAAGCAGAGAATGGCATTCGAACAACAAAGAAGGGTCTGAGCATCTATCATCAGAGCATTTATTACAGCATTATTTATGATAGAAAACTATCAAAATCAGCTAGAAAATATTAAGTATCACAAAATAAAATTAAAATAGTTAATAATATATAAAATACTCATAATAAAAGGTTAAGTAAAAAGGTATGATACATCACACTCTAGAATGGATATAGTGTAGTAAAAATGACAATATATTTCTCAGTTTTTTATAGTAATTTCTATCATTAAATAAAATTTAAAAGCAAAAATGTATATAAAGGCAAAAAAAGAAAATGAGATAAAAATGTATAAAAAAATGTAACATTCAAGAAGAAAAATGTTGAGAACATTAAAAAAGATGTCAAGGCATTTACTTGTCATTTATCAAACCTATGTAGTGGTTAATTGAACCAAACACTATTCTAATTGTTTTATAAATATTAACTCTTTTAATTCTGATATCAACTCAGTAAAGTAGACAACATTATTATCTACTTAAAGATGAGGAAATTGATTCAACAGAAATGGTGATTCACTTAGTTAACATAAACAACTATTAAGTGAGAGTTGAATTCAGACCAATCTAGCTTCAGAGTCCATGATGCTAAAAGCTATTCCAGGTGATTTGCAAGGTGTTTTTGTTTTTTGTTTTGCTTTTTGAATAGTGCTATATATCAATATAAAAATATATATTGCTGTTATGATAGTTATTTCTCACTTAAATGATTTTGTAGGGAAAGAAAACCGATGGATTCCTCTAACTTATTTTTCATATGGAAGCAATCTCTCTCCCACCTAAACTCTTATTTTTAAATTAGGAAGTTTGGGTAAAAAAAGAAACATTTTAATCTGGTTTGTATGAAGTATAATTTCATATGACACAGAATCAATATTAAAGAATAGATGCTATAATGTGATGGAAATGGCCAGGATTAGTAGACATATTTCCGGATATTATCTACTACTGGCTTCTAAAGGATATTAATATATATCTTTCAATATCTGCAAACCTCTAAAGTAAAGGAATGGATATGTGGATTTATATTTTTCCTCAGATTTGGAAAAATGTTGGCCATTATTTCTTTAATTTTTTTTCTGACCATCTTCATCCGTTTCCAGCTTCTATTAACAATCCAACTATGCTTACTTGAGGCTACTTAATGTTTTCCCACAGAACTCTTGATCCTGTTAATTTTTTTTTTAGTCTTCTTTTACTTTGTTTTTACTTTTATCTATTTTTTATTGCTATTTTTTTTTCTTTTCACTAATCTCTGAAATTGTAGTTTTCAGCTCTAAATATTCAATTTGGGTTTCTGTTATATTTCATGTCTACCCCTATTTAATATATGCAATCTTTCTTCTAGCTTTTTGAACATGTAATGATTGTTTCAGTGTAGTTTTCTATGCATTATAACACTGAGTCAGTTCTGGGTCAGTTTTATTTGTTGATTTTTCTCTTCAGTGGGTTATATTTTCCTGCTTTTTTGCATGCCTGACAAATTTTGATGGAATGCCTGACATAGTGATTGTGTGGAAGATATTTCTATATTCTAATAATTTTTTAAAACTTTATTCTGGGTTGCATTTAGGTTACTTAGAAACAGTTTCTTCTTTTCTGGTCTTGTTTATAAGCTTTGTTAGATGGTACTAGAATAGCATTTAACCTAAGCTACCTTCACCCAATAACTGAGGTAAAACCTTTTAACATTTTTCACAGTGCCCTGAGAATTATGAGTTCCCCTCGCCTTATGACTGGTAGAACAGAGGTAATTACTGGGCTGGTATGAATTCCGAAGAGTTTTGGGGGGGGTGAGGATGGGGTCTTCTTTTAGGCAATTTTTTTTCCTTGCTCTAGGTAATTTCTTCTTCTTCATGATTTTATCAGTACTCAGCTAAAGACATGAGCTAACAACTCAACTGTCCACTCCAGGTCTTGAAACTTTTTTTTTTTTTTTTGCAAAGGCTCTTCCTCTCTGGTACTCTGCCCTGCAAGTTCTAACCTGCTTGGCCTCCCTTGGAGACCTAGTCCCATCTCTTTGACTCAAGGAATTATTAGACTCAGTCTAGATCCCCCACCTCCATTCCAATCTGGAAATGCAAAATCAGACATTGCCTGGAAATTCACCCTAGACAATGACTTGGGGCTATGATAGAGGTTGCTTCCTTTATTTCCCATACCTTGAGGTCACTCTTCATCATTGGCTGTTTAATTTCTTAATATACTGTTCCCAAATTTTATCTGGTTATTAATTTTTTCAGGTAATATGGTAGTTCTACTGCTTCATTTTGAGCAAAAACAGAAGTCTAAAGTAAGCATTTGGGATAAGAAATCCCCCAAATCCCTTTTATTGTAATATGCTGTTATGTCATGTGCAGTAAGAACACTAACAAAACCTGAGAAACATTCATTTACTTCAAAACTTCAAAATTACCAGAGAGGGACTTGTTAAAATAATCAATATTTCTCTCTGGGAAAAACATAATATTTTGACATGTAAGACTAGAAAGTCAAACTTGTTTTTCAAACTTGGTGTTTTAAAAATAATAACAATCATGATAATAAGGGGAAACAAGAAATAGAAAAATAGAAGCAGTAATAGGACATTTTCAAAACTCAAACTAAAATCATGACTCCTGTTAATTTAAGCAGTGTCTGATTTTGCATCACCATAGGATTTTAGAGCTAGGATAAACCTAAAAGATTTACTTTACCACCTCCCCTGAACCAATCACTGTTCTAAGAAGAAAATTGACATTAAAGATCAGGAGATCCCAAACTTCTTCAAATTAATATTTCTTAGCCCCACTGCCCAAAACATCTATTTCTCCATATCCTAGTTCCCTCGTGTACCTGATAATATTACTTTTGATTCTTTTAAAAATAAGATTTATGTATATGCCTTTAGTGAAGAACTAGAGATATATTTTTGTAACACATGTCTAAATGATTTTGATGCTGGTGGACTGTTGACCACACTTTGAGAAACATTGATGTTATGATATTTTTCCCTTTTGACTTGATAGAGTTGTATATGTTAGTGATGGGGCAAAGCTGGCTCACAAAAGTGTACTGCTCAATAAGAATAATTGTTAGTAGCATCGTTTCCAGTCCTCTATACACTCTCGCTTGCTGCTTTATCATTAGGTTATTCTGATTAAATGGATTAAAGTGGGAAAGAGAAAGCACTGGAAAAAATTTCATTTACCCAACATTTTAACTTTTAAACTCATAACTATAATAACATAGATGAACGTATTAAGATGCTATCATACAATCTGTGCAAATTCAATTTTAAAAATTCATTCTTGGACTCAGCAATAACATTCTCTTTTCTTTCATAGCCAATGTTCTTAAAATAGTATCTGCTTTTATTCCTTACTCTTATATCCTCATCTTCCCATTATACCTCGTGAACATATTTTGTGCTTTCATTTTTCAGAAAAATCACTCTTGCTAAAGCCAATTAAGAACAAGATCTATTGGTCATTTTTTAATTATCAGTGGCATAAAAAATTAACTTTTTCATATAATTATGATTATAAAACTATTGACTTTAGAAACAAATGTAAATTATTTGCAATAGTACAACCATCATATGTTTTCCAATAACACGTACCTTGCTTTTCACATCCATTGAATTCATTTTGATTTCCTCACTGAATTGTTCTTTATACCTGGTTCAGGGCGTTTGACAGATAATTTTTTGTTTTAAAATATGTGTGTGTGTGTATATATGTGTATATATATACTAGTATAGTTTGACTAATGTCCTAGCTTGATATTAAAGTAAACTTTTAAAATATCAACTTGACATATGCAGTTTTGGAAGTCTTTCTGGAATTGAATTTAGAGTTAACTTTGATGTCTTACACAGTGCTTTTCTTTTTTTTACTATTTTCTGTGGAGTTTATGTATTTCGTCTTGTTATATAACCAATTTTCATGTGCTCTTGTCAGATGATTGTCTGGATACATATCAATAAAAGAGCATAGCAAAGTGAAATAATGCATTTCCATAAAAACAAAAAAGTAATTGCAAATTTTATGACATTTAAAAAAATAACTTAAAATTTTGTATTTCTTAAATATGTCCTTCACTCCAATGCCTATTACATTGAATTTTCTCTCAAATGGGAAAAAAAAAACAAAAACAAAAAACGTTGTTATAAATAGCATTCTACATTTATAGGAAAGGAAAACATAAAAAAACTCAATTCAAATAATTTAGGAGCATGAGTCCAATAAATCTTTAACCAAATATTGAATTTTGTTCAGAAATTATGTCTAAAGGGAAGGACACTAAACAACTTCTGACACAATATTTCAGCAACAAGTATACATGTTTATGGTGTTAAATAGTCTACTGAGAGTAAATTAGACTGTAGAGTTTAGTGTTCCTCCTCTGAGAGAGATTGGAAGTAGGAATCATGTGTCTGCCTCATCTCTATTCATAGAACAAAGAAAGCTGTTAAAAGTTTCCTTCGTATACTCTTCTCTGTCATAGCCTTAAGCTTGAAACTATATTAATTTTCACCTGTTCAGCTATAAGAAAACATAAGTTAATTAATTTCAAGCATGTCGTTTTTAAAACAACGCAATCAGAGGGTAGAAAAGATTAAATGTAATGGTATTTTTTGTGAGCTAAAATTTCAAAACTGCATTAAAACTAAATAAAACAGAGCATAATAAAATACAAGTGTGAATGTTAATGATCATAGCTACATGCCTGTGCCTGGCATTTCTTATGAGGAAATAAAATTTTCTGTGTTGAGAGCAGTGGAGAACATTTACAGAGAACAACCAGAATGGAGAAAAAACTAAGATGTGGGCATTCAGTTGCTAGGACAAGGAAATATATGTGTATAATAACCCATGTATATACACATATCTGTAATCATTTCTATATGTATCCATCTATATCTATTTTAAGTTAAACATTAGTTCACACTGATGTCTCTGATTCTAATCCATTATCACATGGATAATGTGTCTTTCTCCTCTTGCTATAAGCTCCCACTGCAACAGTGAGAACCTGGCTCCAACCATCTGCCATCCATTTACTTAATTGTTCAATTCCACTATGCATGTATAGTAATTTCAGAATTGTTAACCCTTACCTCCATGGGAACTCAACTAGTGTGCAGTGATTACATATTGTTCCTTTTATATTTCATCTTACAGACTCCACTCATTTCCAAAATTACTTAGGCTAGTTTCCTTTCCCTTACTTACTTCACTGAAGTTGTTACATACATTTATAATACAGTTAAATCTTTTGCCATATCCTACATTCCATCCTATAACCCCCTGAACTCAAAAATCTGTTTTTAATTTGCATACATTAAGAACAAATCTTTATGCTCTAAAGTTCTGTAACTTTTGACAAGTTCATGTTATCATGTTTACCACCATCATTACAGTATTATATACACAATAGTTTCAGTGTCATAAAATCACAGTGTGCTTCACCTACTTAACACCTTCCATTCCAAATCTGTGGCAACCATTAATATATTTACCATCTCTATAGTTTTGATTTTTCCAGAATATTATATAAATGGACTCATATAGTAAGTAGCCTTTTCTGATCAGTAACTTTCAATGAGCAACATATATTTAAGATTCATCCATCTTTCATGGTTTATTAAGTCATTCTGTTTTTATTACTGAATGATATTCTATTGTGTATATACTTGTTTATCCACTCACCTATTGAAAATATAGATTGATTACACTTTTTGGCAAATACTTTTTGTAAATACTTTTTGTAAATATTTGTATGTATCTTTTGTTGTGGATTTGAGTATTCAATAATTTGGAAATATATCTAGGAGTACAACTGCCAGATTATATGTTTAGCTTTGCAAGAAATTTCCTACTGCCTTCCAAAGTAGCTGTACTTTCTTGCATTTCCAACAATAATAAGTAAAGTTCCTGTTGCTAAGCTCCTTGAAAACAAATAGTATTATATATTTTTTAACCTTCTAGCAAGTGTGCAGTAGTATCTCTTTGTATTAACTTGCATTTTCCAAAAGACAAATGATGGTTAGCATCTGTTCACATGCTTATTTGCTATTTGTATGTCTTCCGTGAAGAAACATTTATTCAAACTTTTCTCCCACTTTTTAATTGAGTTGTTTTCATATTTTAAGAGTTATTTGTATATTTTAAATACACATCTTTTATAACAATGTGTTTTGTGTTTTCTCCAAATCTTGGCTCATCTTTCATTCCCATACAACAGTGTGTTTCACAGAACAGAATTTTTTAAATTTTACTAAAGTCTAACTTATCAATTTTGTTCTCTTGCATCTTGCTTTTGGTGTTACATCTAAGACCTCATCACCAAACTGAGACTTGCATAGATAATATCTTTTATTTTTTTGGAAATTTTATAGTTTTGATTTTACAATTGGTCTGTGATCCATTTTCAATTTATTTTTATTGAAAGTTTAAGGTTTGTATCTAGGTTTATGTCTTTTCATGAAGATGTCCAGTTGTTCTTGCACCATTAGTTGAGAACTCTCTCTTGAATTTCCCATGTGCCCTTGTCGGATACCAGTTGCCAGTGTTCAAGTGGGATTATTTCAAAAGTCTTTATTCTCTTTCATTTATGGATGTATCTTTTTTTTTTCTTTTTACCAATACCACACTGTCTTTGTTACCATAGCTTTTACTATAGTATGTCTGAAAGTTGGTCAGTATAAGTTCTTCAAATTTATTTTTTCTAGGTGTTTGCCTTTCCATATAAACCTTAGAACCAATTGTTTAATATCTACAGAAAAGAGTGCTAAAATTTTGGTGTCGGTTATTTATCTATCTCTATCTATCATCTATCTATCTATCTATCTATCTATCATCTATCTAATCTATTTATTTATTTATTTTATTTTTGCTGCAAATGAGTGTTGAGTTTCACCAAATGCTTTTCTAGCACCAGTTGAAATGTTCATATAATTTTATTCTTTAGTGTGTTGATGAGGTTTACATTGAATGATTTTGTGATGAGAAACTTGCCTTTCAAACTGGGAATAAATCAGCTTTATGGGAATAGGATTGAATATGTAAATAAAATTGGGAAGAATTATTATCTTAACAAAAGTAAGCCATCCAATCTATGAACATAGACTATCTCTCTGTTTATCATTTAGATATTTTTTGATTTTGTTCATCAGTGTATTAATTTCCTGTATACATATTCTGTACCTATTTTGTTAGATTTATATCCGTGTATTTCATTATTTTGGTTCTATTATAAATGGTATTTTATTATTTTAATATCTCAATTTTTTATTGCTGATTATTATGGGCAGAATTTTTGTGTTTCTCAAAATTCATATGTTGAAGCCCAAACCCCATGTAACTTTGTTTGGAGATAAGGCCTTTGGAAACAAGATTAAATGAGGTCATAGGGTAGAGCTTTGGTCTAACAGGATTAGTGACCTTATAAGAAGAGACACTAGAGAGAACTGCAATTTACTCACTTGCTTGCTTTCTTCTTCTCCCTCTCTCCATCCCCTTTCTTCTCTCCCTCTTCCTCCCTCTCCAAGTACACCCACCCTGTCTTACCCTCCCTTCCTCCATCTCTGTCATGTGAGAGTACAATGAGAAGGAGGACATTTGCAAGGTAGAAAGGAAATTTCACCAGGACCTGACCATCCTGGATCTTATATATTTAGTCTTCAGAACGGTCAGAAATAAATTTCTGTTGTTTAAGCCACCCAAACTATTGTGTGTTATTATGTCAGCCTGACTAAAACACTGCTGTATAGGAAAACAAGTGACTTTTGTATATTAGCATGGTACCCTGAGAACTCGAGACCTGTTAAACTAGGTAGTTCTAAGAGTTTGGGGGATTTTCTACGTCTATTAGCAGATCATTTACACATAGTTTCATTAATTCATTTCCAAACTATATTTTATTTATTTTTTCTAATTATCGGACTAGCTAATATTGCAGTACATTGTTAAAATAGGAGTGGTGAAAGCATACATTCTTTTTTTTTTTTAATTTTCTTTTTTGATCCTGATCTTGGGAAAATGGGAAAATATTCAGTTTCTCACCATTAAATATGGTGTTAACTAGAGATTTTTTTGTAGTTATTCTTTATCAAGTTAAGGAAGTTCTCTTATTTTCCTAATTTGCTGAAGGTTTTTATTACAAAAGAGTATTGGGTTTTGTCAAATATTGATGCATCAATTAATATGATCATATAATTTTTCTTCTTTACCTTGATGATGTGGTATTTTACAGTAAGTGATTTCAAATATGAAACCAGCCTTGCATCTTATAATAAAACATACTTGCTGGTGGTATGTGAGTCTTCACATGCATTGTTGGATTATGTTTGGTAATATTCTGTTGAGGAATTTTTAATAATTCACTAGAAATGTTAATCTGTAATTTTTTAAATATTGACTGGTTTTAATTGTAAGGTAATACTGTTCTAGAGTATCTTCTTGGAGAATTGATGAATTTACTTGTTGTAAATATGAATAGGTAAATATGAATTTACCTATGCCCTTTTATCCCTGATAATCTTATTTGTTCTAGAGTTGGCTGTATATGAATTTGTTAAAGCTATTCCAGCTTTCTTTTGAAAGAGTTAGAAGTGTTCCCTCTGTTTCTAACTTCTGAAAAAAATTTCAGGAAGTTGCTTGCATTTCTTTCTTAAATATTTAGTTAAATTCATCAAAATCGTTTGGGTTAGGTGCTTTCTTATTTGTGAAATTATTAATTATTAATTCAGTTTGTTTAAGAATATATTTGTTACCATTATCTTTTTCTATTTCTTTTTATTTGAATTTTTTGTAGTTTCTGCCTTTCTAGAAATTGGTTTATTTTATAAAGGTTATTAAATTTGTGGGCATTTAGTTTTCATGCTACTTTTTAATCATACTTCTAATCCATCAGTAATAATGGCCCCTCTTCTCTGATATTGATAATTTGTATCTTTTGAGTCTATAGGAGCAAATATACAGGGGTTAGGGCCAGGTTAAGAAAACTTATAATTTAAGAGATTAATGGTTAATTAATTTCTGGTTTTCAAATGTTTTCACACAATCTCTTTTCTCTTGTCACGTAAACATTTCATAGCTTATAATACCATTAAAATCAGTAAATTTTCAATTAAGGAAATTAGAAATTGCAGCCAGGCATATAATTGAGCCACCTGTTAAAGAGGAATCATCTCAAATTGATAGGAAGAATCTTTCAATTTTTAAAGATTATCAACAAAGTATTAGAAGAGCAAGCATGAAGGAACTATTTGGGTTATCTTCCTCTGTTTTTTGAATAGTTTCTTAGTTTAAAAATCTCAGATTTACTTAGAACAGAAGAAATTCAGTATATTACAACCTGAGGGAATATAGATATGGTATAATTTAAATAGTAAATGTCTCTCTCCAAGATCCTAAGGAGATTTTTAATGGATTTCCAGTGGAAGCTTCATAACACTGCACAGTGAGAAATCAGTTTTCATCTGAATTCTAAAGAAACAATGATTCTGATTCCAAAGAGGTTAAAATGACCTTTCCTTAACTACCATAGAGAGAAAAAGATATATTGTTAATGAATGAAAAGGGATTATGGGAGAGAAAATGCAGTTGTAAAACCACATAGAAATGCAGTTGAGAGAGTATGTGCAATAGAGAAAAGGAAGGAGGAAGAGAATGAAAAAATGAATGAGTGAATATAAATCCTACTACCATTCTAATGAACAGGTAATGAAGGGAATCAACATTTGACATAATATTTTGGAAGGAAACAAGTCTTGCTTATATTTCATTAGATAATAGCATTCAAAAACTAAACAAGTATTTTTATGTAAAAATTAACATTTTGATAACTACATATGTGTATTGAGCACAAAGAGTGAAGAGAAAAAGCAGTATGGAGTATGCTGCTAGGTTTGGAGAACATTCTGGGGGAAAAAATTAGGTCAAAGTAGAAATATACACTTGACCACATTCTTCATGCTTCATATTTGTATGCATGAGGAGAGAATAATTATGGTATCAGAACTCACCATGAAAGCATTGAAGCTTACTGACTCTGTTATGTTTAGTAAAAGCACATGATTCTCAAATTGAGAGTAAGGTTTCAATCATTTAAAAAAAATTATTTTATTTTAAAATTTTATATTATTTATTATCAGAAAGTTTTTTATTTATACAGATAATTTGACTGTGTGAAAGCCCCATGATATCTGAGTCACAGTTTTGGTATTAGGAAGTAACTAAAACATGTATTTTAACAGGATTTCCCCACCCCTGTGTATTGAGTTTCACTGTGAATACAGAAAACAATAAAAATATAAGGAACCACATATTATCACCAAATTTTAAATACATAGCAACAGATTTACAGGATACAGACTTTGTATAGACTTGTAGAGTTCAAGACTCAGCAAATGTTTACATTTTATCCAGATAATATTTCTATTATATTTTGGTAGACTATTACCTCTATAGTTCTAGGTCTTGGAGTGAAAGAGACCAGAATTTATGCATAACCTCAGGATGAATTTTTTCTTTTGAATCTGAAAAGAAATATCTTTAAAACAGTGATATTTATTTTAAGATAACCATCCCATTATTCCATAGTTACACAACTATAGAAATGTTTGTATTCATTTTAATTTGACATTTCTAACATATAAGAATTTATTGTTTATTATATGTGATCTATTCACTATTTTTAGTGAAGTACTTATAATTGATTTAGTATGACTACTATATTGAATGATCAAGCAAGGATATAAACTTATCAGTAAATAATCCTGTAATCTATTATCTGCTCTTGAGATAGATGTGCCCATTTAAACTTTGAAACACAGTTTTAAAAACCATCTTTTTAAATAATCAAGAAGTCTATCCTACATATTCCACTATAGTCAACAAGGCTAAAATTATCTTGTCTAAGCATAACATACAGATCAATTATCAAACAGACCATAGATGTGGAAACAGAAGCAGGATAATTGAAGTAGAAAAAGTATTCTCTAAAATAAATACAAATGTTTCATCTTTGCCAAAATTTGAGGAGAGAAAACAATGTGTCTTCTTGAGTTTTCATGTCCCTGTTTTCTCTGAAATATACAATCTGAGAACTGATAAGTGGCACAGTCCATTAGCCATATTAATTTTACATTTAAAATTTTTTTACATGGAAATTCTTAAGTATTTTAATGACATCTGAGACATATCTATAAGTCTCCATAGAATAAATCAATAGTCCTATATAAATTGTGTTCAGATGTCTGATTTTGGTGTATGCTATATATCTCGCTAGTATAAATCTCAGACACCAGATCACTTTCTCAAACTAATAAGCATCATATACATAAATGGCTGTAGCCAAACATTAGATATTTGAAAATAATTGTTGGCTATGCATATTCACCTACCCTATTTGGCCTGATAGTTTTGAGAAATTGAGTAAGGTTTTCATGATATTAACTGTGTTATCATTATCCAAACGTAGATATAATGTCAGTAATATAGTTGATATTAATAATGCAAACTAAACATACTCAGACCATACTAGCAACTAATCAGATTATGGCCCCTATGCTACTTAGATTGATATTTGGTTTACATACAGACTTTTTGGTTAATTCCAAAAATGAGCAATAAATAAGTAATAAAATATATGACTTTTTTGTGTCTGCCTTCTTTATTTGGCATAATATTTCTGGAGTTTGTAAAGGGTGCAGCATATTTCAGGACTTCATTCCTTTTTATGGCTGATTGATATTACATTGTTGCAAATTTAATTTGCTTACATATTGATCAATTGGATATTCGGGTTGTTTTCACTTGACTATTGTGAATGATTCTGCTGTGATTATATGTGTACAAGTATTTGTTTTAGTACTTGTTTTAAGTTTTTTGGATGTGTATCTAGAATTATAACTACTGAGTCATATGGTAATTCCATGTTTAACTTCTCAAGTAACTGCTACACTGTCCTTCTCAGCAGTGGAATAACTTTACATTCCCACCAGCAATGTATAGATAAATTTTTAAAATTATGACAGAAAGTATCATTGAATATTTGGAAACAATACCCTGGAATTGTAGTCTTCAGATGATTCTTAAAAGATTTGTTTACTGAAAATTCAGTTCTAGTTGTCCATCATGCCATCAGGAGTGCTGGTCAAGTTTTTACATATGAAGGCAGAGATAACCATGTCATGACTGCCAACTGACCATCAAATAAGGAATGTTAAATTGGGTATAAAAACATGTCTCTTAGAATTAATGAAATAAGAAGTTCTAAACATCTCCTTCATTTCAATGTATTAAAGAGGTTTTATTTGTTTGTTTAGGAATTGAAAATAATGCTTAATCATTACACTACAAAACATCAAAAAATAAATATTTACAAAATATTATCTAAGTAAGCCATATTTTACCCTATCTCATAACACTTAATGCAAAATGCTTTATTTTATGTATTCAATGCTTATTTTATTTTAACTCTTTTAAAGTTAATATTTTAAATATTAACATATGTATTGGTTGGCCTTGGGATTTTTATCTTCTCTACTCATATTTTCAATGGAACATTTCAAGAAAGAATGCCAAGTTGATAGGGGTCTAAACAGACAGAGAATATCTAAGTTATTGTGGGCCTATATATTTTAAAATTTGAGTGGTTCTTTTTAGGAAAAATAATAAATTATAAATTAAAAATTAGGTATATATGTTAATATTTAAATAGAATTTAGAAAAGTACACAATGAATTGCAAATTTTAGTATCTTTTAATTGCTATAAGCATCAAAAAATCCTAGGAACTTGGGAGGGATCCACATAAGTCTGAAGTCTTGAAGTTTGAGCTTCCTTGTCTTCACAAAAAATCCACCCATTTCTGCATATAGGGCTATTTATTATTTCCTTTGATATAATTGCAGGCAAGAATAAAACAGACTGGAATCAGAAACATGATGTTTTAAAAATGGCTTTGGCCATTTTTACAAGAGGCCTTGTACGTTTCATAGTAGAATAATTTTGCTTCTGGAAAATACCTGAGAAAATATTATGGACTGCTGCAGCTAGAAAATTTAAAGGTACATAATCTAATATTCTTACTTTAGGAATGAAGAAAATGACTGGCAGAGAAATGCACTAATTGTACAAGATCATAATTCTAGCTAAAAGAAGACTAGAATGTAGGTTTTGCCTAATTTCAGTTGTTTTTTTTTTTACTGTTAAAAAATAACACTCTAATATTATCCAAATTCTTAGTACTATTAAATTGTGCAAACTGAGCCAGTTAGGGAAACATGGGAAAGAAGATGGTGAAGGAAAACAAAGGAAACTAAGGAGGAAATGAGCATTTACTGCATGTTAGTAACTATGCTGTTTTTATAATATAGTCTCATGTTTAATAATCACAGTATTGCTGTCATAATTTTATAGCTAAAGAAACTGAAGCTCAGAGATGATATCTGGTTTAATTTCTTTTTTTTTTTCTACTGCCACTTGCCTCATGAAAAGAAGGGGCCCTATCACCTGCTTTGTATGCATGTCTGCTATTTCTGTACATTTTCTTGAGTTTCCATGTCTTATTCATCTGTTAAACTAATTATCCTTTGAGGACAAGATTAACTGTCATAGATTTTTTCCAAACATACCATAAGATTGTATTGGTACATTCATACACAAAGAGCTACAGTAACAATTTCTATATCAGTGGTACAACAAAGTGGCTTAAAATGATCAAAAGGATAAGTTTTTTCAGGATGGTGTGACCCGAGAAAGCATCAGAGAATGCATTAAACTGCATTTTGAATTACTGATGAAAAGACATACTATTTCAAATAAACCGTGAAGTTTGAAAAGTATATCTCAACTTGGCTACAGAAAAAGGCTTTAGTTGAAAAGTGTTGCAGAAGAATTCTAATGAATTGATTGGGACTCATATAATCTGGGGTCTTGTATATATCACAAGTAGTTTGGATTTCAGTTAATAGCTGAATGGGAACATGCTGGAGATTTTCACTATGATGGCATTAACAAAGAAATAACTTTCAAAAGATTACTTTGTCTTCAATATATAGAATGAATATAAGGAGATTAAAAAAGAAAAATGATGGCAGGAAGTCCAGTGAGGAAGTTACTAAAAGCAAGATGAGAGCAACTGGAAATAGAAATGATATATCGTATCTGTAATGTCAACCTTATTGTTAGCTTCTTTGAAAACAGAATCATGCTTCCTTCTTTAAGTTACTTACTCTGTTTTTTTTTTTTTTTTTTTTTGTTATGGTTCAATAAATACAGAACCTGTTCCATTAGATTCCATGAGTGACAGTTTATTTTCTAGATTTCTTGTTTCTCACTAGTTTATCACTCTTTCCTTATGATCTGACCTCAAACCTCCAGTCAACAGATCATGAGACAGTGACATGTTCCTTTGATTCTTCAATCAATAAGTGGGTGGCTTAGTGAAGATTAATAATGATGGTCATTGTCCTTTATAAGTCTGGCATTGTCATTCAGACAGATGAGATGGATAATTAGATCACATTCAAAATGAAATACTTAGGGGTTCTGTGAAAATAATGAAGTAGAACTTTTTGATTGGGCTCAAATACTTTTTTTTTTTGCCCTATAAAATATAACTTTTGAGTTATGCATTCAATTGTGCTTTTTTCTCTTTATTTACTTATTAGCAAAATCAAAATAAGACAAATGTAATGTTTATAGTTACTATGTTAATGTGGAAATAGTTGACTGGTGATACATGTTTTGGTACATTATGAAGACATACAGACCTAAGCCTTTTACAAGTAATTAAAATAATAAAAATAATTTTTACTTCTATAATATTTGGATTGGCATATGTCAAACTTTTCTAAGTATTAACCATTTAGGAAGAAATCTATGGGAGAGATCATGAAGAGAATGGTTATTCAGCCATATCCTATAATTTTAGGAGCAAACTAGGTAGAGTAAATGGATTAAGTCAAAGGGAGAAAACTGTGTATTTGGTATCCTACATAGACTCTTATGTGCGTACTGGATTTTGAATATCTGGGTTGGAATACCTGCTAAGTTGGGTGGTTTTTTAGACTTATCTCCTACTTGCTGAAAGGAGTAGTTTGAGAGGGCAATGCCGATGCTTAGAGAAGCAACATTTCTTAAAATTTCATTAAAATAACACTAACTTCAGAATCTATTTTAGTGCTTCTTAAAAGACTAGATTTTTAAACAGACCCATGGAATTAGAATCTCTGGTAATAGAATCACAAAATCTGCATTTTACTGTCTTGAATGCTTGAACAAACTTTTGCTCATATTACTCTTAAAAAAATTGAAAACCTTTATTTTTGCACATTTAATGTTTTCTTCAAAAATTTAACAATTTATTTTTGTGATGAGGATTCTTAAGATTCAGTCTCAGAAAACTTCAAATATATAGTGTTATTAACTCTAATGAGGTGATGTCTATGTTATTTAACTTAATCGTGGTAATCATGCCATAATGTATACATCTGTCAAATCATCACATTGTGCATTTTAAATATACACAATTTTATTTGTCAATTATAGCTCAATATGCTAGAAAAATAAATAAGTAAATAAATAATTAAATAAAATATTTAAAAGTTTACTAGTGTGATGGAGGATGAAACTTTCCTTTACCCTCAAGGTTCTTTTGGCTGGTCTAATAATCAAATACACATAAGACAAATTAGCAAGAAAAAATAACCAGAGTTAATACATACATATGTATAGGAATCTCATATAGATGAAAGGGTCAGATATCACACATGCTCAAAAGGTTTAGGGACAGAGCGTTAAGATGAATTATAAATGGCATTCTGAGGTAAGGATGAGCTAAAGTGCCTCATGAATTTCAAAGGGTCAGTGCAGGATGGTAAGTTTGCCTTGCCCTACAGACAGGTCAGAAGAGGTTATCTCTGATCATTTACTAATTATTAATTGCAGGTCTCCTAATTCAATTTCCTTTGTGCCCTTAATGGAGGGTAGAAGTTTCTGTTGAGTCCAAAGCTAAAGTTGCCTTTGGCTTAAACAATCACATATCACAGAAGCACTTCTTGTGGTGGTTTGTTCTGAACTCCCAAAATAGCAAATGAAAACTTAACAACTTTTAAGTATTTCAAGTGATTTTACTTTTGGCACATTGTTCATATTGGCGTATTACATAAAACTTTATTATATTTATAAATATATCTATTATAATTATATACACTAACATAATTTAAAACTTTGCCTTTATAGTCATAAATGGTTGCATTTTCTCTTTAAATGTGTATTTAACTACTTGTCCTAACTTTATTCCTAATATGATAGCATTTTCAAAATATTTTATTGTGGAAAATTTCAAGCAAACAGAAAAGACAATATTGTAACTAACCTTCACACAACATCCAGTTTCAATAATCATCAGTATATAAGCAAACATATTTCATATATACCCCTCATTTAGATATTCTAATTATATTAATTTTTAAGCAAACCCAAGACATCATATTATTTTCCAAACTTGTAGAGAATTTTTATAAGAATTTATTTGAGCTAAAACTAACAACATATGCTGGGGAAGCAAGATTTCAAATGCTCCAGAGAATAACAGTTTTGAAGTTTCTTTTATGCATTTGAGTTAAATGTAAATTTAAATAGCTAAATATGGGGAACAGCTTTAGTATTGGAAAGTGAAGATTAAACAGACAATCCTATGTCTCTCTTGTCTTTTATTTGCAATTAATTTGTAAAAATATCAGATTTATGTTTGTATCTCATAGTCTGGGTTCTATTGATAACATCTTTGAGATGACATTTGACATCTTCCTATGTCTCTTATATTTTCTTTAAACTGATACTCAGATTTAGAAGTTTGATTAATTTAAAACTGATTTTTTGGCAAGAATATGCAATAGTTGGTTGCTATTGTATTTTTTCATTAGGAGGCCTATATTATGTAATTGATTCCTTTTAGTGATCATGATCTTAGGACTGATTTCAAGTGGTAAAATTCTAATTCTATCGTTCATTTTGCATTAAGACTAAGATTCTCTTTATAATATTATTCTCACTTGTTTGTTTATCTAGAAACACAGTTTAAACAGAAAGGCAAAATAAATTTTTGATTCTTATCCTTTCTTTCCAGTTTTGAAAATAATGACTGAGTTCTCTAAAATCCTGTACTGTTAATCAATTATTATTACTTTTTCTATAATATTTTAAAAATACTTGAATATGATCTCATGGATTTAAATAAATGGATGTATCTCAAAGCATTGTATTATTCTTCTGGATGATCAAGCTTTCCTATGATTGAGGCAATGAAAGTGTTTTCAATTTGTTACCTGAGAAAATTTATATGATCCCAGAAGTTTATGAAAACTTTGCTTTATTACATGATAATATTTTCATGCACATATAGTGTTTTTCTCATCATAGACCTGGAATCAACCATCTCTGAGAAACTGTATTTACTTTAGTTGGAAAGATTTTTAAGGACCATAATTTGGCCACTAAGTGGGCCATTTTTTTTTTTTTTTGATAATTTCAAGGGACAAAGCTAACAACAATAACAGAAATTTTAAATACTGCCTTTATGAGCTTATACTAATACTTTCAAATCAAATTTAGTATTTCAGGGTTGTTACTTAACCTTGTAACCTCAACCAGGTTTCACTTATATCTTTTTATTTTTATTTTTTGATTCAAACTGGTTTTTCCCAGACAATGGCATCGTGACTCACTTAGCTTAACTCCCTACCCCTCATCCTTCCACTTTTGTATGCTTACTTTCTTAATCAGTAAGCCTTGGGACATAAGGCTCCATCCAGCCAGTGTCAAATCTTTTAAGAATGAAGCCTTGGCTTTAGGTGTGCCTCAGCCACAGGCTCATCAAGGCAGAACACAGTGGCCAGGAAACTAGGCCAGGGGACCCGAAAAGATAGTGCTATAGCCAATTCCAGTACCCAACACAATGATCAATTACCCCAGCCCTGTCCAATCAGTACTTATGCCCTCAACTTTCTTACTTTCCATGACTGATAATTTTTTTTTATGTAATCTATTTCATCGAGACACTTGAGGAGAGCCAGGTTTTTGAGAACAATAGCTCTCCTGTGTCTCCAAGATTTACAGTTCTCTAAGATAAGCCCTTACTTTCTTTGCTACAAAATCTGTTCATTGACTTTAACATGTGCAAGATGATAGACAAACCCCTTTGCTCCGGTAACAACCTAATTGAAGTTATATCTCTGTAGCCTTTGTCTAATGTGAAAATCCTAGTTTTTAAATAATACCAATATAAATGACTCCTGTTTATCCTATGATAGATGCATAATATTCACTGGATGAAAAATGAAAAAAAATATATAAAACATTCAAATAATCTAGACCCTATCAGCCAAGTATAGGATATAAATCTATTATGATAAAATAAATGTCTAATTTAAGAAATTCAGAAAGCAGATCATATGTTCACATTACTTTATTATGGATCAATGACTGTTTTTTGAGCTAAGACCTTCAAAATATACTTCTCAGGTGAATAGTGTGCATATTTATAAAATGGAATATGAAATGCAGGTTTCTTTGGAAATAATATTTGTACAAAATATATCAGAATTTCAGTCTTTAAATATATTTCTTTTCTTTAATTTAAAATAAGAGGATTATTATACATAAAAAAGTGATCATCAATCTTATTTATAATAGAGGTGTTACTGTTGGGGTGATGTGAAATCCAGGGTCATTCCAGCAACATAGAGGAGGAGAAGGATAATGGCACAGAAAGGTAGTTAGCATTTTTTCTCTATTCTTCCTCATTGATGCAGTGAAGAATTGCAGGCCAGTGAAATTTAGAAAAGATTTATTAAAAGTATATTTTAGAAAGACAAAGCATGCCCAAGGAGGCACATGATTTAAGCGTAGAGGTGTAATGGAGCGCTGTAACAATAACCAAAAACAAAAGGACCCAGAAGTGTGAATGTCTGCATTATATTTGGGCCATGATGAGTGGTTCCAAAGGCATATGAGATAATTTTGATTGACACTTGGCTGTTGTATAACTCTTTGCCTAGTGTGCATGTGCTTACCCAGAATTCAGTTTGTTATAATTAAATTGATGAACTTCCAGGCATAAACATCATGAATGAAGCCTAAATTGTAGGCAAATTAGGGTAGTACCTTCTGCACAGGCATCTGTAGCCATATTAGGCCAGCTAAGACTATGACCCTCCTTACTTTTGTCTCTGGGGATGCAGAAGGGATTCTCTAACTACCAATAGGGTGTTCTTTGTGTGGCCTCTAGGCTGGGCTCTTATTCCTTTGTTCCCTTTGTCACTCATGTCTGACTAGCTACCTAACAGAGGTGGGATTAGTAAGAGCAGAGGTGAGGTGGCCATGTCTGATTACACTTATATTTTGCTGTATAGAATAATATTATCTTCTGAATACAATTTTTATAACAATATTAGATTAAAAATTGTGTTCTCAGATTTCATTGTTTCTCAGTCTTTATAAAAGCATGTTAGTATCACTTATGGAAGTGTAAAGGTGGAAAGATAATTTTTCCTCTACCCCTGTAGGTGAAATGGGTGTACTGTTATTCATAACAAGTGTCTTTCCACAACAACTGAGTTTATGTTAATTTGGTCACTTTTGTAAATATCTTAAAGATGGTGGGGGACTGGTTGTCAGTGGAGACAATCAGGATTAGAGGGCTGAAAATTTCAGTCCCAGACCCTAACCCCCTGGGAAGGGGAAGAGAGGATGGAGATTGAGTTCAGTCACCAATGGCCAAAGATTTAATCAAACATGCCTATGTAAAGAAGCTTCATAAAAACCCCAAAATGAAAGGGTTTGGAGAACATGTGGAAATTGGGGGAGAGGAGCCCACTCAGAGGGAGCACGGAAGTTTTGAGCCTTTCTCCCTTTCCTTGCCCATATCTCCTCTTTACTGTTCCTGAGTAATATCCTTTTGTAATGAGCCTGTAATCTGGTAAGTAAAATACTTCTCTGAATTCTGTGATCTTCTCTAGCAAATTAGTTGACCCAAAGCAGGTGTCATTGGAAACTGCAATCTAGAACTGGTAAGTCAGTAGCACAACTGATAAACTTAGGCTCACAAGTGGCATCTGAAGGAGGCAGAGGCCCATTTCGTAGCCATGAACCCTTACACTGTGGAATATAATGCTGTTTGGGGGTAGATAGTATCAGAATTGAGTTTAATTGAAGAACACCCAACTAGTGTACAAAGAATTGCTTGTTGGTTTATGAGAAACTACCTCTTCCTGAGGCAGGAGAGAAAGCCCAAGAATGCCCCTTTCTCTGTAGAATGTGGCTCTAGAAAAATTTTTCTTTCTTCAGATCTTCCCCTGTTTTAGCTCTGGCAAGGAATAAAAGGCCAAAACCAGTTTTTTTTCAGCTCAGACACCATCTTTGGCTAAGGCATAACCTTTGACTAATTATAATATCATTATAATCTCATCCACATTGCACATGTTGCAGCTCCCATCATGTACTTGATACCATGACTGTTCTGAAAACCATATAAGGAAGAATGAGTGGGAAATAGAGCTCCCTGTCTATTGTGAGGAGACTACAAGGCTATGTTAGCACCACGTTTCTGGGCTCTACCTCCAAAAGAACAAAAGCCCTGAATTGAAAAATCCTCATATCTCTGTCAATCTCTCTCTCTCTCTCTCTCTCTCTTTCTCTGTCTGTCTCTCTCTCTCTCCCTTTCTCACTCTTTCCCTCTCATTCTCTCTTTTTAGTTTGCCTACACTCTCCTCTTGAGTGTGTACTTTCACTTTAATAAACCTTGCACTTACTTTCCTGCTTGCTGTTCATCTTGACCTTGAATTCTTTCTCAAACCATAAGTATCTGGTCATCGGAGCTCCAAGCTCTTCAGCAACAATCCCGCCACATGGGAAATTGGGTCTCAAATCCCTTTTACTGGTAATATATTCTTTATTCCAAAATCTATTTTGTCTGATAGTTTTACTGTTACACCAGCTTTCTCGTAATCAGTTTTTATATGTCATATCTTTTTCTTTTTACTTCTAACATATATTTGACTTTATATATTATGTATAGATAAAATATTGTCATGTTTTTATCCATTTTATTATATCTAATATTTGATCATTTAAAACAATATAAATTTACTATAATTATCAATATGGCTGGGTTTAAGTGCCTCCTTGATTTTTATGTTCTATTTTCTTAATATGTTTTTTGTTCATTATACTCTCCCCCTCCTACCTCTTTGATTGCATATTTTACTATTCTATTACATATTAACTATTTTTATCCTCATATTCTAATTTATCACCACCTCTTTGATTTCCTTTTTTGATGCTTGTATTAATGTTTAAATCATGCAAACTGGTCTAGATTTTTTTAAAGGCAACTGATTTTTAGGGTGCAAAGAAAAAGGAGGGATTCAAAAAATTATAAAATAAATTATCGAGAGATAAAAACATTGTGCTCAAATTCATTTTCTAGACTTTTTAAAATATATTTTAAGTATATATATTTTTAATTAAAAATGACTAAAATTTAATTTTAATTTAGCTTGCCATTTTGATTTAACATCTTTCAGTACTTCTTTATACTAACAAAATAATTTTTAATTGAGAAATTTACTTATTTTACATGGCTTTTAAATAGCCTAAATACTATTTTACTAGAGCAAGTTGAAAAGAATTTACACTAACACTATCATATTTTATCTAATGGAATTTACATGTTCTATTTACATAATTTTATGTTCCTTAACCCAAGGATAAGAAAAATTGTGAATTGTGAAAAGATTCAGAGATATAAATAATACTTAGTAATCAGAGCAAGTCTATATCTAGAGAATGAGAACTAAGATAATCATAATTTATTCTGGAATATATATTTGTGAAGTTTTATAATAAGATGTGTGAACCTGGCAAACTAAAAACTAAAAACTAAATATTAAACTTATGAAACAAATATAAACTATATACTACAACAGTTAAAAGGGAAGAAATATCATAGTTCTTTACTACTTGAAATTATGTTAAATCTGGTTCCAAACACAAATCAATAAAGTAAGCCATAATTTCCAATGTTTGGCACTATAGCCATGTGCTGCAGAAGGACATTTCAGGCAACAATGGACCGAGTATATAATGGTGCTCCCATAAGATTATAATGGAGCCGAAATATTCCTATTACCTAGTGACTTTGTAGCTATTGTAAAGCCACAGTGCAGTACATTATTCATGTGATGCTGGTATAAACAAACATTCTGTACTGCCACTTGTATAAAAAGTAGAGCACATACAATTATGTATAGTACATTAATACTTGATAATAAACAACTATATTATGGGTTTATGTACTTACTATACTTTTTATGATTATTTTAGAGGATACTCTTTTTACTTATTAAAAAAAAAAACAGTTTGCTACAAAATAGTATGCTGTGTTATATCGACTGAAGCCTCAGACGTCTCTTGTTCACCATGTAACTCAATTGCATTATTTTCTCCTGTGCTTGATTTAACCTCCTCTTGTTTTGTTCATCACTGCCCCTAAGCATACAGAATCCATTGCTAATGTTGCCAGTGTCAGGGAAGGTAAGAATTATCTTCCTCCAACCTTCTTTAATTCTATGGCTGGACAAAGAATATACAAAACACTAGATAGATCAGAGGAAAAACAATTTAAGAAACAGAAGAATCACAGTGTGATGCTCATCATAAAATGAAGCTCTGAGAAGTGATCAAACTAGTCATCTTTTTATACTTTTTAGACAAAGAAACAAACTTGTAAGAAGTTGACAAGTCAAAGAAAATGAATCCTCTTTAGAAAGGAACCTAAGCAAGGTTTGGGCTTAGGTAGTAAATTAATAAAGGTATTACAAGATTTGTTTAGACAAGCTTGTTTGAATGGATTCTTTAAACCCTTGTGAGGCTGTCTCAGTTCTCAGAAGCAGAGAGGGCACCTATCACTGCCTACATTTAGAGAGACAGAGGACAGTCGGAAAGTGCCTGCTGCTTCTGCTGCTTGTTTCTCAATTGATTTTAATTTGAAATAATCAGTATGCCTTTGTGAAATATTTTGGGACAGCCTGCTCTGGGCCATGACACCAATAAACGGCCATATACAGTGACTGACCTAGAAACAAAATTAAAAGTCAGGACTACAAAGGCGGAAAATCAGTGATGGTTATTGCTATCGAGTCAGACATGTCCTGGACATTCCACCATAGAAAGAACAAGAACAAAGTAATGGAAGTTGTTAAAGGATCTGCTTTGTTCAAGGCAATGAGGGTACAAAAATTTGAGAAGGGCCTATATCCAACATGGAGAAACTTCTAGTGATTTGGGTTGAAGACTAGACATAGAAACATATCCCTCTCAATGCCATGATGATTTTAGCCAAAGCAAAACGTTCGTTTGCAATGTTGAAAGAAAAGGCTGGAGCTGACCCTGATGTTGAATTTAGTGTAGTTTTGGGTAGTTTAAAAAATTCAAGAATTGTATTCATTCCATAATGCGAATGTGAGTGTTGAGTCTATAAGTGCTAATCCGAAGGTAGCTGAAGAACTTTTGGAAATAATAGATAAACTGATTGTGGAGGAAAATTACTTGTCAGAACAAATATGCAATGTGGATGAAACTTCTATTCCTGAAATGGATTGGATGCCTGAAAAGACCATCCATAAGGAGGCCAAGTTAATGCCAGGTTTCAAGTCCTTTGAGGGCAGGATAACAGTCTTTCTTGGGAGCAACTTTTCAAGCTATAAATTGAAACCTTTTGTGATTCAGAACAGTAAGAACCCCAGGGTTCTCCAAAACATACCAATAAGCACACACTACCAGTGTACTACAGGGTCAGTAAGTAGTCACAGATGATCTAGTTCCTCTTTTAAGATGCCTCCTGAATTGTTATGTCAGCGAAATGAAGAAGTGCTGTTTTGAGAATGACATACCTTTCAAGATTTTGCTTATTGTTGATGATGCTCCCAGACATTCTCCTTTTATTGATGACCTGTATCCTAAATCAAAGTGATGTTTCTCCCTTCTGCCTGGGGAGTACCTTTGCCTAGGCTATTGCTACAAGTGAGGAAGACAATGAAATGACACTGATACAATTCTGGAAGGATTACAGTATCTATGGGGCATCATGAACCTTGCTTGGGCTTGGGGTGATGTGAATGGAAGAAGACACTCAGAAGGTTCACCCATGAATTCAGAGGATTTGCCAAGGATGAAGAGATAGAAAAAATCAAAAAGTTGTTGTTGAGGTGACAAACAACTTTAAACTGAGTATGGATGATGATGACATTCAGAAGCTCCTAGAGGTAGTTCCTTTGAACTAGGTTAATGAGGAGTTGTTGGAACTGGAACTGGAACACATAACTAAAGAAGAGTCAAGAGAAAAAGGAAACCATAAGTGAAGAAAAAGAAGAAGAATCCCCAAGAAAATTCACAGTGAAGGGCTAAGAAGCTCTTGCAGAACTCAGCAAGCTTCTTGAAAAGTTTGAAGACATAGATCCCAACACTTAAAGGTTATTCTTATCAGAGACAAATGTTCACAGTACATTATCTGTGTACAGGCAAATCTATGATTTAAAAAAGAAAGAATTAGAAACAAACTAAGCAAACCATTATGGACATATTTCTGAAAATAAAGACACCTCCTCAGGTAGGTCCTTCAGGAGGTATTCAGAAAAAGGCATAGTTATCATAAAAAATTGACAGCTCTATGCCTGTTATTGCCCCTAAAGACCTTCAAGATGTGGAAGTGGAAGATGGCAATGCTGATGATTCTGAATCTGTGTAGGCCTAGGCTAATGAGTATGTTTGTGTCTTAGTTCTTAACAGAAGAATTTAAAAAGTAAAAAAAAAAAAATGTAAAAATAGAAAAAAAGTTTACAAAATAAAAATGTAGAAAAAAAATGTTTGTACAGCCGTATAATGTGTTTGTGTTTTAAGCTAAGTGTTGTTACAAAGAGTCAAAAAGTTTTAAAAAATTGAAAATGTATAAAGTGAAAAGAAACTCTCATACACGGCTGTTAGGAATGTAAATTGGTACAGCCACTATAGAAAATAGTATAAAGGTTCCTCAAAAAATGAATAGAATTTTCGTATGACCCAGTAATCAATCCCTCCTCTAGGTGTCTACCTGAAAAATATGAAAGCATTTATTTGTAAAGCTATATGGACCTCTATGTTTACTGCAGCATTATTCACAGTGACCAAGACATGGAAACAACTGAAGTGTCTTCTAATAGGTGATTGGATAAAGATGTGGTATGTATATCCAATGGAATACTACTCAGCAATAAGAAAAAATGAAATACCACTATTTGCAACAACATGAATGGATTTTGGGAATATCATGCTAAGCAAAATAAGTCAGATGGGAAAAGTCAAGGACCATATGATTTCACTCATATGTGGAACATAAAAACTGAAAACAACAAATGGACAAGCAAAACAAACAGACAAAAACTCATAGACACAGACAAGAGTATGGTGATTACCAGAGGGAAAGAGGGGTGGGAGGGTTGACGAGATTAAAGGAAGTCAAATAAATGTTGACAGAAGGAGACTGGACTTTGAGTGGTGAACACACAATGCAATATACAGATGATATGTTATAGAATTGTATACCTGAAACCTATATAATCTTATTAACCAATGTCACCCCAATAAATTTAATAAAATTAAAAAAAAAACAGAGTTATAGTAAGCTCAGGTTATTATTAAAGAAACATCTTTTAAAAATAAATTTAGTGTGGCCCAAGTGTGCAGTGTTTATAAAGTTTACAGCTGTGTACAGTAATCAATACATAAACATGGTGTTCAAGTTTCTAGTGTAGGACTAATAGGCTATACCATATAGCCTAGGTGTATAGTAGGCTATATCATAGAGGTTTGTGTAAGTATATTCTATAAATTGGTCTAACAATGAATTTCTCAGAACGTATCCCTATTATTAAACAATGCATGACTCTGGCTTTTCCAATATTGAAAGGATGTTAAAGGTTCCCAGGTATTTATAGTTCTAGAAAAATGAAGCAGTGATCAGGGTTGTTGTCCTCAGTACTTTTGCTTCTTCTGCAATAATTTATATATATATGGCCAAATGCAGCATGTTTTATCCTCTACAATGCAAACTCTCCACATGATTTGAACATGTCTATCCTCTGCCATTACATTGGGCCACAGAGACTTCCATTGTGTTGTGATGGTTATGGATTTAAATGTCAGTTCTACCAAGTTCCACAAACCTACTTTCATTTAGTCTTTAGGTAGCTCAGTTCCAATCGCTATCACCCACAGGAACTTGCAGCTCCATTTCCATTCCCATTCTCAGGGAACTATCTGGAATGTAAGATCCTGTCCTTTTATTTCCCAAAGCTTGTGCTTTTTATTCCTTTCCCTTTCACAAAATCCACTTACTTACTCTAAGGGACTAAATTTTGGACAATAAAGCCTCGTTAACTCTCTTCTAGAAGTAAACAAAGCCTCTATTTGCATAATGAATGACCCTATCTCCACTCATCATGAGGTATCTGACATTCTTTTATGACTACACAATAGCTTAGAAAACAGCTAATTTCATAACAGACAATTCTGCTGCATTAACTTGTTATATGTTGCTCTTCTTTACATACTTATTTCTTTAGCAAAGGATGTGTTTTTTGCTATGCTTGTAAAGTTTTAAATGAAAGCACATATTACATAACAAAAGACATTATACATGTTCATAGAAGAAAGCCATAGTACTACTTCAGGTAGCAAACCTCTAAACTGCAAGATAGTAAAGTGTTAAACCTAGTGGTCTTCAAAATTCACAAAGAAGTATTAAAACAAGATACTCACCAAGAAGTTAATTTTAGTGGATAATAAATATGCAAATACACATGCCCAACCTAATACTCTTTGATCGATGCAGTTCAGGCCTTTAACCTCATACAAGATAGAATGAAGGGCACCACAACAAAAACTGAAGCCAAGAAGAATGCAAATAAATTGATCAACTTTCTAAATCTGAAAGATTCTGCCATTTGATGATTAAAGGTATAAATATTTGCTAGATTCATTAAGCATTATCTAGCAATCTAAACATTTAATCATCAAATAAAAGTTGGTTGTGGGGAGGGGTAGTTTAGTTTTTATGTTACCAAAAACAACTTTGCATTTCAGGCATGGTGAAAGACTGTGGAGGTGATTACAAAAATCTAAGAAATAGATAAGGTTGTTTTTGGGTTCTGATGAACATGCAGAGGAAGCTGAGGAGATTGAAAAAAAGGAATGAATGATTTTGGGGAGGTGTTGGTGAAGTTTAGGGAGGCAACTAGGCTGATGGCCATGTTATCCCAGGTACGCATTTAATACTTTTAATATACCTAGGATTTCATATTATTGCTAATTTTCAGGTGAGAATATCAAAGCCCACACAAATAATATGGCAAATCCAATATCTCACCTCAATTTTAATTCCAAAGTGTTTGTTCCTAATAGTGTTGCCTCTTTCCTTCCATTAACTCTGCCTCTCCTGGCTACCTGTGTCAGGAGAGGCAGAGTTAATGGAAGGAAACCCTTTTGTATTTTTGGTGTTTTGATCTAAGAAAAGATGTCAGATTATGTTATTAAATGGATATTTTAAAGTTATCCCAGTATCATGGATTTATCTACATTAACTATGTCAATAAATACAAACCTAAGGATTTAAACTAATAATTTGAGTCCTAAGGAAGAAAATGTGAGATAAAATTAGCTTTAATGTCAAAGGTAATTAACTGTTATATGAGTGGAGGATTCTGAAATAATATTAACAGGGTAAACCTACTAATAGCCAATTAAGCTGAGTTATGAATATTAGCCTTTAGTTGAGTCCTTTAGTCTGCTATTACTAAAACTGTATCCTCATTAGAAGACAAACTGGTTATTATCTTTAGAAGGTGATTTAGTGTAAAGCATGTCTTTTCTTTCCCCTCTTTAAGCCCCCCGCCCCTCACTTGCACCTCTGACCCATAGGCGTGGCCATTTCCCCTTAAGAACAGGATCTCTGAAGGCAGGGCGTCCCCTCCCACACACCCTTGACATGCACCTGGGCCTGGTACACCTGGGCCCTGAGACCTCAGGCACACTTGGGGCTCCTGACGCTCACCGGGAAGCCTGGGGCACCTGGGGTGTGGTCCATGGCTTCACCAGGGGTGCAAACCCAGGACCTTCTGAATTATGTAAACCATTACTGTTTAATTACTGAAGGCTCAAAAACTTAAGAAAGCCTAAGTAAATCTGTTATGATATTTAAAAGTTATGAAGAAAAAATTTAATGTATCTTTATTAGATTCTACTTCATGTACTTTCCAAAAATTTTGTGAACTTTTAAAAGTTAGAGAGAGAAACTTTTTAGAAATCCATGTTTCCAGATGTGAATATAAAAATATTATGTATATATTTATATTTTATGAGTATTTTAATATATGTGTATCTGTATATTGAATATATATACACACATATATATTTAATAAAATGCCCATGAATATGCATATGTACAAACATATATGCATAGATTCTTACATAAACTACATATATATATATAAAAATATTAAATAATTATGTGGTTTGTTCTAGGCATTCTTTTTAATAAACTTTTAAGGATATTTTTAGATTTGTGAGAACACTGCTAGTTCAGAGAGTTTTCATATAGCCTATACCCAGTTTCTCCTATTTTTAACATCTTAAATTACATGGTACATTAACCACAATTCCTGAACCAATATTAACACGTCATTATTAATTAAAGCCCATCCTCTGTTAAGATTTCTTTAACTTTTTACCTAATGTCCCTTTTATGTTTCAAGATTTCATTCATTATATCAAATTACATGTTGTCCTCATGTCGCCATACGTACCTCTTGGCTATAACAGTTTCTAGGTCCTCTTGTATGGCTTAATCTTCACAACAATCCTAAAGATTTGCAGCCCATTTTATAGATGATAAAACCATGACTTTCAGGCATATTATATAAGAAGCCATGAGAGTTTAGTTCAGGTCTATCTAATTTTGATATCAATTCTTTTCATACTATACCTCAGTCACTTTTATTTATATAGTTTTACCAAAACTGGCTAAGAGTTAGTACATTGAAAGAATAGTAGGCAACATATAACCTTTTCAAAAGGCACAATGTAAAGATATATGCAAAAATGGAATATGAGCTATTAAATTTTTGTAACATTTAATTTTGATTGTATATTGAACATAATATACATAGTAGAGTTGGCATCCAAGATTATGGGTGGTCAGTGGTGATGATTCCACAAAGTACTGAAATCTCTAACCTCTCTTATCAGGGCAACTAGACACCAAGACCTATGGCCTTGAGTGCTGGAACTGAAAGCCCCCTATTTCTTTTTGGCCTAGAGTTAATGGGGTTGCCCATCTCAAAAGGACCCATAGGGTTTTGGGCAATGGACACCTTAGTGGTGACTCTGACACTCATAACCAAGGTTCTTTCGTTGCCTTCTCCTGAATTTCTGAATGCTGTGATCTGAATGTTTGTGTACACCCAAAATTCATATATCGAAATCCTAACCTCCAAATCTGATAGTATTAGGAGGCTGGGCTTTAGGAGGTGCTTAAGTCATGAGGGTGAAGCCCTAATGATGAGAACCCACAGAGATCCCTTGCTCTGCCCACAGTGTGAGGACACAAGGAGGAGATGCTGGCTACAAACCAGGAATAGTGTCCTCACTGGATTGCAGCCATGCTGGTGCCTTGATCTTTGACTTCGTAGTCTCTAGAACAGTGAAAAGAAATTTCTGTTGTTTATAAGCCACCTAGTTTCTGGTGTTTTGTAATAGCAGCTTGAACAGACTAAGATACTGGACCTCTAAAGATTCTGATGTGACTTGAGAAAGGATTAAGACTCCTACCATATGACTGAGGAAGGATCTCTAGCTAGCTCTGAGATAGTTATAAGTCAGATTTAGTTAATTAATGCAATAGAGATGGGAAGGGTTTTTTTCTTCTGTATCATATTATTAGGTACTAATATTTTATTTGATTCTATTTTGATAGAACAGTAAGACTGAAAGATTGAAGAGGATATTTATTTCAGTGTTTTTCAAAGAGTGTGTTATAAAACACAAATAACATGCAAAAAACAATTTTCAGGGTCACAACACTAATTTTTATATGTAATTAGTATAGAAAAATATCAGAATACGACACAGGTATTAATGACAAATATTGTTCTATGAAGTCTACATGCATTTATTAAAGACCGTATTAAAGGTATTTCATAATATGAGACATAGTTGAAACAAGGTTGAAAACCACTACTTTAATCCTATATACTTTGCTTAAATACCTTCAAAGGTGAAAAATTCACTACCTCTTCCAATAACCAACTCAATTTTAAAGTAATTGTAAATTAACATAAAAACATTTTTCTTTTGTTGAGTTGACATATACCTTTCTATCATTTCTTTCTCTTATTATAGTGCCTTTTAAGCATTACACAAAATGCCTAATCTTTCTATTCCATTTTAGTTTTTAAAATTTATTTGAAGTCATCCTCAACATTGTCTGACCTTGGCTACATGTTTGTATTTCATCTGACCATTTATAAGAAGGAAACCTTCCTATCTCTCTTATTTCTAACTTGCTTTTTTATATTCCATAAACATAATTATAGAAAAAGTTATGATTTATAGACTAAAGCCTCTGTGATCTATTAAAATCATCTATAATTGCAGGCACAGACTATTATAATATAAAATGTTATTAAATTATAGCTATTAATCAGTGTTGGCAATTGAAGGAGAAATTTATATTCTCTGGAAAGTAGTGTGAACGCAGCATCTTCTGGAAATCACATTCGTCAACATTTTTATTTGCTGTCTGAGCCAGGCACTTGATCCTACAGAATTTGCAGCTTATAGTGCATTTAATGAATACTCTCTATATACCTAAAAGCTGAGTAAAAAGAGAAGCTGGAGCAAATAGAGAATTAATATAGAAAACCAGACTGTCAGGTCCAATTTAGATCCTTCTACTACTGTTACTCAGGGTTAAACAGGAACACCTCAGAACTGCTGCTATAGGCAAGCAATTCTAGGCGTAGCAAGTAGCTTGGTCACTTTATTTCCCAAATATATTTCTTCGGTTGCTGATGGAGCATAGTCCACTTTCCACAGCCAAGCTTATCTCTGTGGTAAAACATCAATACAATTTAGTGTCACTGCAATTTGTATTGGATCAGTTACATGTTGGCTTAATAGAGCAGACATTTTGACATTATTATGAGACATTTACGACATAAAAGTTACAAAAAAATTCTGCCTGTTGGCCTAAAATATTTTGACATTTCACTCTGCTCACTAGAAGAGACCAAATTATAGACTTTCTTTTTAATGTTGATGGGTTGATTCCCTTCTCATTAATTAAATCTCTAAAGTATTTGGAATTAGGCTGTCAGGTTTTATAAATGAAACAAAAGGCATTCTAATTTCTCATTCTGAGTATCTCAGAATTTAAATTACACCTCTAGGAAAAGAAGAGAGCGCTGTGATTGTGCCTTGTCTATTTGGACATAACCACAGAAAGGAGAGAAGAGTATTTTTCTATTACGTTGAGATAAATAATAGTGCCAAGTGGGTATTGGCAACAAAGCACCTTTCAGCCACAGCAGTGCAGTGAACCTGTAGGCAGTACATAGTCAGAGGGCTCTGCAGGTAGAATCTGGGCATGCCTATTACAAGATTTCACACTGTAAATGTATGAAGTCACAAGTATATCTTCATAAATGACTCACATCTGAGACCTCCTTGGTTTCCAAAACCTCATGGTAAACCACTGCAAATTACTAGAATTGCATCCTTGAATTGAATCAAGCTAACAAGTAGCGTGTGTGTGTGTGTGTGTGTGTGTGTGTGTGTGAGAGAGAGAGAGAGAGAGAGAGAGAGAGAGAGAGAGAGAGAGAGAGAAAATGAGAGAGAGATACTGAGCACAAATCAAGAGACAGAAGAAACAGAAATGTGTCACTACCCAGAATTTTAAAATCTGCTGGGATCCAGGAATGTCATGGCCAATTAAAGACAGCATAAAAACAAAAGAATTAGAGGGTATGATAGAATCTGTATTATGGGAAATGTAAAATTTTCAGTGGGCCTTGAGGAAAATGTAGGATTCAAATTGTTAAAAGTTAGAAAGACTTTGAAATGAGATTATTAAATATTAGTGGTGTTTCCAAAATTCCTTATGCCTAAGAATTACTTGGGGAGTATTTTAGCCTGCTCAGGGTGGTATGACAGAATACCACAGACTGAGTAGCTTATAAGACAGAAATTCATTTATCACAGTTCTGGAGGCGGGAAGTTCAAGATCAAGGTGCCAAAAGATTTAATGTCTGGTGAGAGCCAGATTTTTTGTTCATAGAGGGTCTTTTTATCACTGTGTCACAAGAAGGAAGAGAGCCTATCTGGGTTCTCTTTTATAAACTCTGCCCTCATGTTCTAAATCAACTCCCAATGCCTACTAGGATTTAACATGAATTTTGGAGGAACCACATTCAGTCTATAACAGAAGGAATGTAAAAAGGTACTATATATACCACACCTGATGAATTAAGAAAATCATTGGATGAAGGGTGTGGATGAAGATCTATATTTTTAACAAAAACAAAAAAAACAAACTGAAAGCCCTTGATCTACTTTCTCATTATCGGTTTCCTTTTATAGAAAACAAAGACTTGTATAGTTTTCATAAACCTAATTCTGATACTTCATCCCATGTTCTTTTGAATGCATAAGAAAATCAGTTTTTCTCTCACTATTTTACTTATACATTTATCAGGGTCAAGAAAGTTTTCGATTTTGCTATTTCTAATGTTGATTTTCATTCTTCATCAGTAAATGACAAATTTCCTGGTTTCTGTGGGACTTCCCTTGATGTGGGTATCAGTAGGAAAACCTGAGCATCTGAATAAAATGGGACAGCTGGTTACGTCCTCTTTTTGAACTACTTTCTTTACTTTAACTGAGGAAGGATACCCTCATGTCACTCATCCTTCATTGTCATAGGTCACTGCTTTTCTAAACTCTCCTTCTCTGACTTCATTTTCTTGAATAGTTTATCTTCATCATTCAGCTCCTACCACATTGGCTTCCATGCTGTTCCTGGACCACTGGAACTAATGCTACCAGGTATTTGCACTTTTTTTAAAAAACTTTATCTCTATTACTCTAATGCCATACCTGTAGATAGCTACTTGATCTTTTCTGTCACCTCTCTGTAGTAATGTCACCTTCACAATGGTATTGTTAATAACTACACACTTTGCACCTTTTTCAAACACTTGCCCATATCACATGTCATCTCTGTTGCTTTTTTTCCTTCATGAACTTATCACCAAATGATTTAATTCTATTTATGTACAATAGGTAATTAT
The DNA here is from genome assembly GCA_030015415.1 of Cynopterus sphinx. Lineage (NCBI taxonomy): Eukaryota > Metazoa > Chordata > Mammalia > Chiroptera > Pteropodidae > Cynopterus > Cynopterus sphinx. The sequence goes on from CM057385.1 coordinate 76,749,861, forward strand.
AATTTATTTAACATATTTATATATATTTTTGCTATAATAAAAATATCATAACATAGAAACATGTTTTCTCCAACAGAACAAAAACTATGAAATAGGCACTTTTTCTGTACTTATTCTCTCATCATTTTATCTTAGCACTTAGGATATGTAAGACATATAGTTGAATTTCAAAAGTATTTGTCAAATGATTAAATAAAGTCCTCACTCTTTCTGACAGTATTCTAGACAAGTTATACAAATTAACCATTTGGTTCTCACAACAACCCAATGAAGATGGCAATATGATTGACATTTTACAGAAGTCAACCAGCAGTAAACTAGTGAGACAGAATTCAAACATAGATATTCCTGATTTGAGTTCTGGAATTTAAATACATCATACTGCCTTCCGTTGCTTTATAGAATAACTCTAAGTGCGGGAGTGGCTGGTTAATATGGTCAGGTTAACTTTTTGGAAACATAATAAAAAAATAAAAATGCTGGGTCATATGGTAACTCTATTCTTAATTTTTTATGGAACCACTAATGTGTTTTCCAAATGATTGCACCATTTTACATTTTTATGAGCAATGTGCAAGCATTCAGATTTTTCTATATCCTATTAACACATTATGCTAAGCTAAAGAATCCTAAAACATCAGCCCACATATTGTATGAGGCCATTTAAATAAAATGTCCTGAATAGGCTAATTCGTAGGGAGACGGAAGGTTCATTAATGTCTACCAGGGACAGGGGAAAGAAGGGAATGGGGATAATGGCTAATGAATGAGGGTTCCTGTTTGGGGTAAGACAAATGTTCTGGAATTATATAGGCATGATGGCTGCACTACCTCATGATATTACTACAAATCCCTGAAGTGTACACTTTAAAAGAAATAAGTTTTTGGTGAGTTATAGGAAAAAAAGGTAAAAATAACTAAAAGTTATCAAGTAATTGAAATAATTAAATGATTTATATGTTGTTACAAGAACTTTTAATTATATGTTCTGATTGCTAATTTTCACAAAGATTAATACTTTCGTTTTTTATTTCCACTCATGTATCCTAGTAAAGACATAAACTATCTAAAGAAATGCTCTCTATCTTTTCATATAGATGTATCCAACAACTTCTTAAATCTCTGATTAGTTCTAATAATGAATTTTTTAATTAATGGTCATATTGTCTACAAATACATTTTTCTTTATATTTCTTAGCTACTAATTATTTTATAGTGTTTTGATTTGTTTTACTCTAGTGGATTGGGTCTCCAATAAATATTGATTATAAACCTTGATATCAGAAAACAATATAATGTTATAGATTTTAAAGAAGTACAATATTGTGACTTTGTTATTATTTTTTATTTTTTAGGTGAGGCAACCCTTGATTGACTTCACAGATTGCAAAGACCTTGTCAGTTTACAATCCCTTATTTTTTTATTTTTTACGCTTATAGCACCTGATCTTCCTAGGTAGTGTCCCATCCAAGTACTAACCAAGCCCAACCTTTGCTTAGCTCCCGAGATCAGATGGGATTGGGCTTGTTCCGGGTGACATGGCCATAAGCTATATTGTGATTTATAAGAAATATATATTTGATTGTTCAGATGACCAAAATATATTTCTTATATATATTTGGTATTTATCCACAGTTCCTGGCTTACAGCTCCCCAAAAGCTTGGAAATCCCTAAGTGTAGAGGTGAAGGTGTCTTTTGTAATGTTAATGAGTGACTTAAAAGGCTGTGCCAAGGATGGGTGCTGGTTATCAACAGAGCCAACCCTGTGATTAGAGACATTAGACTTTCAGTTCTATTCTCTGACCTCTGGGGTGGGGAGAGGAGCTAAACACAAGTGGCCAATGATTTACTTAATCATGCCTATGTAATGAAGCCTTTATAAAAACCCAAGAGGACAGGTTTTGGAGAGCTTCTGGGTTGGTGAGTACATGGAGATTTGGGAGAGTGACACACCTGGAGAGGGCATGGAGGCACTGTGCGCTTTCCCCTTTCATTGCCCTATACATTTTTTCTATCTGGCTGTTCCAGAGTTATATCTTTTATAATAACCAATAATCCAGTAAGTAAAATGTTTTTCTGAGTTCTGTGAGCCATTCTTACAAATTAATTGAACCCAAGGAGGAGATCCTGGGAACCTCTGATATATAGGCAGTTGGGCAGAAGTTCAGGAAACAACCTAGACTTTCAGTTGGCCTTCTGAGTTGGATATGGTTGTTGGAGCCTCCAGTTTGGAACTGGTCAGTAAGAAGTACACATAGCTAGGGCTTGTGACTGATGTCTAACATAGGGTCGGGGAATGTTGGGTAAATCTTATAGGACTGAGCCTTCAACCTGTGGAATCTGTTGCTATCTCAGGGTAAATAAGATCAGAGTTGGGTTGAATTCTTAGACATCCTGCTTATGTCCCAGAACACACACACACACACACACACACACACACACACACACACACACACTCACACACATTATAGTTCGGTCCAGGGAACTAAAAAGAAGAGGAGAGTCTAATATTTATTTCTCTTGTAAGTATTGAGTTTGTTTAGATTTTTGCTAGAATCCCTTTTCTTTTTTTGGTTTTAGAAATATCTATCTCTAGGTCGTCCTAGATTGTTGAGAGTTTGGGTTTCTGGTTTTTTTTTTACAAGTTTAGATTTAATTATGTTAAATTTAACGTTCAGTAGCTTCTTTAATGTTAAGGAGGTAAATTTTATTAGAGAGCATTCTAATAGTAAATCATTCTTAACATTGTTTAATTAACCCCATATGAATTAGAATGTATTTTTAACAAGTTATTTGATATTATCTCTTATATTTTATTTATAATTTTTAACATTTCTATTTTAAACATAACCATGAATGTAGTTTTCTTCTCTGGTATTGTTTTTGCCAGTTTTCATTTGAATAATGTTATCTTTATTAAATTAATTTAAATCTTTCCCATTTTACTAGCTTCTAGAAAGTTTATGTAAGAAAGAATTTCTTTTCTTTTTCTTTATTGATTTTTTTAAATTTGCTCAATTTATTGAATTTAGCTTAGTTATAAATATTTTTAGTTTGATTTTATACTATGGATTTAATTTCTTTAATAGTAATACGTTGAATCAAATTTTCTTATTTAATTCATCTTGCTTATTTATATTTTGTTAGAAATGTTTCTATTTATTTAAAAAATGTCTTTTTACTCTTTTCATCTTTATTTTTGTCCTCCTTTCAATATCTAGTATTGGTAATTTATGCCTTCTTTTTTTCTTGTAAAGATCCAGCTTTTGTTCTTGATTTTTTTACCATTTGTTTATAATTTTGCAAATATATACATTTTTAACTCTATTACTTCCTTTCATCCATTTTCTTTGGGAATATTTTGTTATTTTTTCTGACTTCTAGATTTGGAAGCCAACTAATTATTTTTTTTTCTTTTTCTTTTTCTCTTTCAATAGAAATATCTAAAACTAAAAATTTAAATGTAGCTAATAATGTAACTGTATTCCTCAGCTTTATGTGTGTTTTAATTATCATCTTTCTTAGTCCTAAATATATTTGATAATTTCTATAATGTAGTGGTTCCCCTTTATAAATGGGGGACCTGCAGTGAATGCCTGAGCCACGGATAGTACCGAGCCTTATATATATAATATTTTTCCTATACACACATACACTTTGTAACTTCTCTTTTGCATATCCTAATTGCCAGCATTGCTACTCTTCCTCTGTGGGGTCATTATTAAGTGAAATAAGGGTGACTTAAATGTAAGCACTGTATTACCCTGACAATCCATCTGATAACCAAGGTGGCTACTGAGTGACTCCTGAACACATAGCATGTAAAGTATGGATAAGCTAGACAAATTGATTCATGTCTTGGGTGGGACATAAGAGTACAACATGAGATTTTTATCATACTATTCAGAATGGTGTACAATTTAAAACATGAATTATTTTTGCAATTTTTATGTAATATTTTCAGACTTTGGTTAGCCATGGCAACCACAGAAAGTGAAATGACAAATAAAGGAGGGATACTGTAGATGCTCTTTAACCTATAGATTATATAATAATTTATGTTTTAAAATATAATTTTTGGCTATACTCTTATTTCTCATTTATAAGTTTATTACTTTATGGACAGAAATTATGGACTGCACATTACTAGGTCTTTAGTGTTTGTTGACAACAGCCTAATGAAGTAGATGCTATAATTATCTCCCCTTTTCAGGTGGGAAAACTGAAGGACATAGCAGATAAGAAAAGTATCTAATATAACACAAATGGTGGAACTGGAAATTAAACCCAGGCAGTCTGTCTCTGTAAGTCATCTCTTAGGGTATATTATTTTAATATAGTTTTGATTCCTTTTCTGATCTTTCTAGACATTTTCACTGCTTATTTTTCAGATTTTACAGAACATTTTATTATCTTCACTTTTCATAGAGTTATATTTCCTTTTTGTTGGATCTAATACTTTTATTACTGATCCTCTCATGGTTCTTAATGTTATTGTGACAATTTTATGTCAGTTTGTAGACAGATTTTGTGTGTGTGTGTGTGTGTGTGTGCTGGAAAATATAAATTGTTTTTCATATCCAAATCCTCAGGAATAAGATATGATTTCTTGCACTAGCATGAAAGTGAAGATTTTGTATTTCCAATCTTCTTTAATGTGGGGGTGGCCCCTTCTATTCTTCTCTTTCCAGAGATCTTATCTCTAGTTAGTTCCTTGCTTTATGTAGGCTCACGATCACATTTATGGTCTCTAGTAAAGGTTCTAGAACTCTAGTTCTTAGCTATGGAGAGGAAGGGAGAAATGTATCATTTTTTGAAAAATTCAATTAACAGTAAGTTTTCCATTATTGTTATATTTATCTTTTAAAAGTTATTTTTGTTCATCTCTTGAAATTAAAATGGATCTTTAAGTTTCAACTTGTATTATGTTATGCAGAAAAGTGTTAAACTGAAAGATGGTAGTGGAATCATATTTGATCAAACATCTATTCTAAAACTTGATTTTGCAGATGATCAAATTAAAATGAAGTTATGAGAGTGAGCCTTAATCTAATATGACTGTGTCTTTACAGAAAGGGGAAATTTGGACAGAGACAAATACACATGGGGCAATGCTATGGGTTGATGGAGGAAGAGATTGAGGTTATGCATTTATAAACCAAAGAACACCAGATATTACCAGCAAACCACCAGAAAATAGGAGAGACACATGAAACAGATTCCCATTCACAGCCCTCAGAAGGAACCAACCTTATTGGCACCTTGATTCTGGACTTCTAGCCTCTAGAACTGTGAGACAATAAATTTTTTATTTAAAATCATGTCGTTTGTGGTACTTTGTTAAGGCAGTTCTAGGAAACTAAGACAGATGTCATTTGACCAAAAGGTATCACATGTATCTGAATCTTCTCAAAGTGTTACTTCTTTCTCACATGTGTCTGTGAAGAATATGTAAAGAAAGAACCACAATTTGTAAAGGTACATGTTTTTTTTTTTTAAATAAATTTTAGCCTCACAGCTCAGGCTAGGATCCAGTAAAACAAAATGGATCATGAGGACAACTACTTAGCCCAGGCTAAAAAAAACAAAAGTAGATAAAAGTACTTTCTTTTTTCACTGAGATTATAAGTGATTGCCATATTTTACAAAGGATGGTAAATAAATTTGGTCAAGACAATTCCAGGTCACCTTATGTATTTTGTAGAAAAGGCATTTTCTTGGGGGAGGATATGGGAGATTTCTAATTTCATTTATAATAAATCTAGCTTGATGGAAGCAAAATTATGTCCCCTGGAATAGATTACTTAGAATAACAGGGGAAATACAGACTATTCCTGCTTTATAAAATATCTTTGACTTGATGAACCATAACAGGACTCCTTGGAACTGAAGAGAAATAAATTTTTACTGATTTCTCATTGGAAGAAGAGTGAGGGAGAAATGTGCCTATGCAGAAAGAAACAATACCTTTTTTAATCTAAAGGCCAACATCATATAAAGCAAAATGTGTGTAGCTCTTTTTAGAGTGTATGGGCTTAGTTGTTCTCAATGAATCTTTATGTTATCTTTAAAAAGTTATGCTGTTAAATAGAGCTGTTTGAACTAAAAATGGGCCCCAAATGCTTATTAGAATTTAGATTCTATTTCTTAGAGCAGGCACACCTGGGTTTTTGATGAAGATGGTGGTAAACATACAGTAACATTTATTATGATATATCCACGTGCAAGGCAGCATGCTAAAGAGAGGAAGAAATCTGTCCTATGTGATGTGACTAATAAGTGGTAATCCAATCAAGGCTGGTGTTTTTTTTTCCAACTTTATTTCTAAACACAATATTGTACTTCAGCAGCATCTCCTTTTCTTCAGAATCCTCTTAACCAAGGTTTACATTTAGAAGGGAAAGTTACACAATATATCATTTATTTTTAAAACTATACTTGGGTTATAGATGGTGAAAAGGAAACCAATTGGGAAACTATGAGGGGAAAAAAACCATTAAGATATATATGTTTAATACTTTATTTTATACACAGTTTCTTTCCAACATTCTAAAATTCTCTTTATGTCAAAAAGTTGAAAGACTGGAAATGACTTTTTCTAGCTTATCTGCTGGCAGGGTTGCAGTTTGAGTTAGTTGATGAGAAGAACGTGCATGAGATGGAAAGTAGAATAAGAAAAATAAGCCATTATTCTTGGTGAAAGCTTAAAGCAGGCATGTGGCATATGTATGTACAGATGTGAGGATTTTGCCAGAGCCGTTGAAGCATCTCTGTAAGGATCATGCCCTCTGGTGCTTCAGAAACTGCCATCACCTGTGGTGGCTCCCTTAGGATTCTTGAACTTCCCAACTTTCTTAAAATAGATACATCCTCCCTAACTTTTGTCTCTCAGTCTTTCTCATTGTATTTTAAGCTTCAAATTCTTACTTTGAATATATAGAGTGTCTCGTGTATAAATGAAAAGGGAGACAGAGGAAGATCAATGTAATATGATATCAGAAATCCAGTACTGAATTAAAATAAGGAAACATGTTGATATAAAGAATAATAAGGGGAAAAGACTACAGAGTGAGTTAAGGGAATGTCAGATAATGAAATTTATTATTGTAGATTTTTAAATAATACTCAAAATAATAGTACATGAGAAGGGATAAAAGATAAGATTGAGAATGTTGATCTGAGGACATGTACTTTTAGCAAGTTCCTGGGTATTGCTGACACTTCTGGTCTGGGTATCACATTTTGAGAGCTATTGATTTAGTGGATGCTGTTAGTGTGTGGATACCCTTTCTGTTGCACAAGATGCTGTCAGTACTTATGTCACCAGTTTAATTCTTTTCTGTGTGCCCATCTCCCAGCTTCTTTGTACTTCAGTCTTAATAATCCATATTGCAACTTCTTCAGATAAGTCAATTTTGCCCAGCTGTGGAGAGAGCCAGAATTACTGGTAATCCCTGTAAAGCAGCTGTATCCAGTGACATATTGGTAAAGAATATAAAAGCACAGCTTCTTCTTTGAGGTAGGATAAACTCTTCACTGCAGTTTAAAATGCCAGAGTTTCCTGTGACATTAGGGGTGTGTGTGTGTGTCTGTGTGTGTGTGTGTATAATTTTTTTTTTTTTTGAGAAATATATCCCTTGACATTATACCTCTTCCTTGGTTTCTTTCCTTTTCTTATCCTTTTCCCCATACTCTTCCCTGTTTCTCTTCAAAGCTAACTTTCTTAATAAATCAAGTATACATATACCTGAAAACTCCAGAAGTTGTATCTGGTAGACTGTTTCTATTTTCTGTTTTTTTTTTTTTTTGCACCTTCTAGTTATCTTCATTTATTCCTAACTCTTATTATATCTGACAACTTTTGGTTGAATGCTGGATATTGAAAAAGAAAGCTCTCTTCAATAAAGTATCCATTAACTACATATGGTATTTAATTTTAAAATAATTAAAATGAAAGAGTTAAAAATTAAGGTCTTAAGTCATAGAAGCCCTTTTTAAGTGTTCAATAGCCACATGTGCATAGTGACTATACTTTTGGATCATGCAGCTTCTACAACAATAGGAAGTTTTATTGAAAAGTGCTATTCTAAAGGCTTTATTGATATTATCCTTCTACGATGAAGGTTTATATATAGTTTGATCACATTTCAATCAGAGATAGCAATAATTGGAGGTTGCATTTACAACATTTTTGGTATATCATTTTTGATTTTCCCACATTCCTAGGATGTATCTCATATGAGGTCTCAAATAATAACCTGGTGGTCCGTTACCTCTAATCTTTGCAATCCCAGTACAACAGACTTGCTAGAGACTTTTCTGTTTCATTGCTTATTAGCTGGTACATCTTGCTCATGTCCTAAAATCTTCATGTACTGTCTGTGAAAACAAAAAAAAAATCTTTCTGGAGGAAAAAAATTATTTAGATTTATTGTTACTTCTTACAGCTCTTTTTTTCTATGGGATTTTGTCCCTACATGTTTTTACTGCTTCTAGATCCCTGAACTTCAGCTTTCTTTCTGTCTTCTCATACTACCAAAGACCCTAGGCTTACAGGTTCTGTTTGATTGCTCAGCTCACTCTTAAGAATTGATGCAAACTTGAAGGAAGAACGCTTCAGAGAAGGTTGAGCACATTTTTTATTCTCTCTGGTATCTTGTCCTTTCAATTCCCAGTTGTCCTGTATGTTTTCCACCTTTATTTAGCAGCTTAACTATGAGAATCTTTCTTTTCTCCTCTCGTTCTTATTTGAATTCTTAAATATGTAGCTAGATATCGTTCATGAATTTTGAAAAGTTCTCAGGCATTGTTTCTTTAAGTATTGCTTCAGGCTTCTTTTATCTCTCCTATCTTCCTATGTTTCCACATATTCATACGAGACTACTTTACTGTACCTTTATGTTATTCTCTTCTGTCTTTAATATCCATTTTTATTTCCTGCTTCCATTCTGGCTATTTTCTTTAAACATCTTCCAGCTTATTAAAGTCAAACATCTCAATGACTTCACTTTGGTTAATGTTGGATTGCAAAAATGATGATGGTCCCGTAAGATTATAATGGAGCCGAAAAAGTTTTATTGCCTAGATACGTTATGGCCATCTTAATGTCAGCTACTCATTACTCACAAAGCATTACATCACAATGCATTACTCACATGTTTGTGTTGATGATGGTAAACAAACCTACTGCCCTACTGTGCTGCCAGTCATACAAAAGCATAGCAATACAATTATATATGGTATATAATACTTGATAATTATGATAAATGACCATGTTACTGGTTTATACATTCACTACATTATACTTTGTATCATTAGAGTATACTCTTTCTACTTAAAAAGAAATGTTTGTTGTAAAACAGCATACCCTATTTTACCAGCAGCAGTCTCATTCATCTCATGTTTACAGTGTCTCTCAATTGCATTATTTTTTCTTGTGCTTGATTTAATCTTGTCTGGTTTGTACATGCTGCATAGGTTTGCAGTCTAGTAGAAATAGGCTATACCATATAGCCCAGGTCTATAGTAAGCTAGACTATCAAGATCTGTGCAAGTACAGTCTGTGATGTTGGCCCAATGATAAAATCGCCTCATGAAGCATTTCTTAGAATGTATTCCTGTTAAGTGGCGCATAAACATATTTTCTCTTCAGCTCAGTTTATTCTGTTGATAAATCTGTTTATATTTATTGATTTTCATACATTTTAGTTCTCAGCCAAATTTTCTATTTTGTCTTTTATCTTCTTGAACATGTTAAGCATTATCTAGATAATTACATCATATGGATCTCTTCTGAGTCTGTTTTTATTTAGTGGGTTTTTTTTTTTTTTTGCTTTTTATTAATACTGTAAAGTAGTACTGAATATCAAATATAAGATTTGTAGAAATAATTAAAAGACTAGACTTTTCTTACATCATTCTAAAGAGGATTTTTATTTACTCGTGTCAGGTGTTATGGGAAGTAGCAACCCAAATAATCTTAATCTCTTCATAGGGGTTTGAATTATTTGAATCAGGGTTACAGTTTTTGAGATTTCCAGTTTATTTCTAGAGATTAATATTCTCTTGTCTTAAGACAAAGCATAGGGTGTATTGGATGTAGTGGATTTAAAAAAATATTTTCTGTCTCTAATTCTCAGTGGGAAGCTTGGTCCAAATTATTTAGATCACTATTACTCTAAATTATGAGTATCTGCAAGTATTACTTTAATACAAACTATTTTTTCAAACAAAGGAATAAGTAAACACTATTTTAACTTGCACACTTTAAAAGATTATCAATTTAGTGCTTTAGTATACACACACACTTTGAGTTGTAAATGGTAAATAGCTTATGAAAAATGTATTTTTCTAATTTTGCTCATATCTTCAACATTTGGACTGTCACTTATCTTCTGGATTTTATGCTTCCTGAAGTCTGGTAATATAGTCATGTCAGCAATCATCACAATATTTATTTAACTGTATCTAGCCAGATATACTAATGATAATGTAGGCAATTTGTCTTCCACATTTGTTCAAAGGTCAAACTTAAAATGATAATCTTTCTTAGATATTTATAGAGGTATGTTTGTTCAACGCCATGTGGTTAAGTAGACTGTTAGGGGGTCTAGACTTCATTAACCAAAAAACTCCAAAATTTTAGTGGCTTACCACTATTAATTCATAATTTTCCCAGGTAATAATTCTAGGTGAAAGTTTCTCTAGGTGCCCAGAGACTTTCACTCCTTACCTCTGATTCTCCACCGTCTCCTAGTGCCTTGCCATCATAGCTTTCTTTCAGAAAGAGAAGTTGGAAGGTGCATAGAAAGATCTGATAGTCCAGGCAAGACAGTGAGAAAGAAAAACAATTACTACTACTAACATTATATCATTACTGTAATTATAACTCAGAATTTTCTATCCACAAGGGATACAGGAAGTGCTGTCTAGCTGCACACCCAGAGAAAATGGAACACTGGGCTTCAGAAATTTCTGACCATCTCTGCTCCAATGGTAGAGGAACCTTTATCTCTATCATCTCTGTAAATAAACATGCTATGTGGTGTCCTGTGAACAAATTCTGTTTTCTTGTCTGCCCCAGAAAGAAGATGAGTAAAGAGGAAAGTATCAGAGGGTGACAAACTGAGATGTTATAGTTACCTTTATTTCAGTTGAAAAGAATTTCTCAGTTGTCATTTTGCAATAGACACACGTGAGTATACACCCATACTTCAACAAAACAAAACAAAAAAATCAAAACTATTGCTCTATGAGTTTTTTTTTCTGCATTATACTGTTGCACATTTTTACTGCTAGCACTGTTACTGAATTTCCGTCAGTTAATGGTTTTCTATTACATTGCTTAATGTATAAGTTACATGTAAACATAGTGAATGTAAACATAATGAAAGAACAATGCATGGAACCTCTTTTAAAATGTAGATAAAGCAGCATTGTTATAAGTTTTCAGTTAATTCTTTAAACAAACTATAGTAGTATAAATGGATAGCAAATCGATATTTCAAATCTCTTATTTTAATAATGTTAGTGAAGTTTTTGGGTATGCAGCTAGAATTCAGTAAAATGGCATAGTTTTTGGCCCAACAATATATTTCCTGTATATTTTGCAAATTGATCAGTTTATCCTAATAGGCCTGATTTTTATATTGTTAGAAGGTTTTAAAAAAATTGTCTGAGTCTGAAATCTGTTCAAATTTATTATAAAAGTATGAAAAAGATTTTCATTCCTATGATTCTTCTCTTGGATCTTCAACTTCATGGTTAAACACAATTACATGGGATATCTGCCAACATGTTAAGTTGCATTGTTCACTATTTTTTATTTATTACTCTAAAAGTTGGCAGGTCATTAACTGCCAAAAAAATGTAATGAGTAGAGTGATATGAAACTCATGTCTAGGGTTTAACAGAGTATGGGGATAAAATAACTTTGTTGAAAATATATTTTAAATTTAAAAGTATATATAGCCAAATGTATACTTTTGTGACAATTCTCCATAGTCTTTTATATTTCAAATATATTTCAATGGAATTTTTATACAATTGCATATTGATAGAAACATTTTATTTTTCTATTGCTCACTGTGGAGCCTAGCATTTAGAGAAATACTAGTGAATACCTCTGTGGTTCAGAGCTGCATCTGAATAAATTATAATTCCTGTTTTCTGGATGCTGTTTCTTATGCTTATATACACATGAATCTTTGAATAGTTCTTTTTTGGCATGGTTGTTCCAGCACAATGCTGTTGGATTGCTTTAAAATTCTTGTTTCATAGTCTTACTCATTTTCTTGGTTACTCTATAAATATTTCAGTCATCTTGCATTCTACTTAAATTTTTTTACTTGATGATGTAATTATTCAACAATTGCTTTTGACTGACTAAAAAGAAAATTCTTCAATATGAAACTATTTTTTTCTTTTGTAGTAAACTAGCAGTTCAGAGAAAACAACATGTTCTCCAATAAAATATCACCTGATTAGAGAACTTAAGACTATAAGATACTATGGAATTATTTTTTACCTATTATATTAAAACATTGTTTCTCTGACTTTTTGTCTTCAGGATTTGTCCTTAGAAGTTTGTTATCAACCTGATTCGTAGAACTTAAGAATATGCTTATCTTTCTCTCTCTCTCTCTTTTCTTTTATTCTAAAGACTTTTACAACTTTTTATCCTGGGGCTTTTGAAATTTTGTCAGGATGTGTCTCTGAATGAATTTATTTTTATTTATCTTAGTGTTCAGAAATATGTAGACTTTTTAGATAACAAAATAATTTCTTTTGAACAGTGGGTCCTGGGGTGGTGGTGAAAATAAGGACTTTAATTTTTGCTTTTAGTGTTAGTGATTATCTCCATAATTCTAAATAATATAATTATATATTTAGTTCTTGATTTGTTGATCACAAACAAAATTGCTTTACCACTATGTGAACGTGAAAGTTTATATCATTGCATTTTTCTCATCTTCATTCCTCATTCTTTATCTAGTTTTGCATTATATACTAATCACCATATGTTATAAACTGTTAGTGTTAAACAGTATCTCAACTTTCTATCTTTTAATATTAGGAGATCAAATACCTATTTCCAAATACTAGTGGTAACTCCCTGTTCCCCATGTCTACCCACTATACTTTTTTCTTCTATACTGTGAAATTTATAAAATTTGTACTCTGGTAAATAAAATTAAAAATTTCAAGATATGTTCCAATTTCCAAAGTCAACATTATGGCTATAACTATTATTTACTTCAGAAATTGAATAGTGAGTTTGGGTTTATAGAGATGGGTATGTAATCCTATGTCATTATAATGTTGCCTTCCAAAGGAGAAAGATACTTATTGAAAATTAGGAGAAGTATGAGGAAAAAATCATAAACAGCATTTTTAACATTTCAATTTTATTAAATTGTTAACTTTTCACTAAGTTTATCTTGCATCTTAATCATATCAAAGTAACCAATATTTAAGTTTTCTTTTGAAATCACTTCATTTGTATTTCAATTTTTATATTAATTTAGATTGACTTCTTTCTAAGATTGATACACAACTCACCTCTAGGTATTTTTGAATCTATTTATCAAGAATGTTTTTATTTGAAGTTTGGCAATTTATTTGGATTTTATCTTATCATGATTAAAAAACATTTAGAATTTTAATTTGTAGAATTTAGTGTTTCCTTTATTTTGGTATATACTAAATTATGTTAATTGTCCCCAGAACATTGGATAGAAGGTTTCTCTGCATTAATAAAAATTTTTGTTCTAAACTCTTTTAGCCTAGTTGGAAAACATATTTCAGGGACTTTTTTTCTGGTCATCAGAAAATAATATGTATCAGATGGATCCACATTTTGTAAACAGTTTCTAAATGGAAAATATGTATGAATCAACTACTTTCACAATAAATATCACAAGTCCTGGTTTTTGTAAAGAAAAAAACAATACACAGAAGTAAGCTCTACATTCCTTCCTTTCTGTCTAAAGGCATCTTACAAAATACACACAAAGAAGTTGAGTCCACCAAAGAGCAGCATGTATTACTAAGCAGAGAAAACTGATCAGAGTTTACTGAGATGACTAGAATTTCATATGTAAGCTACCAGAGGTTTCCAACACAGAAATGAATCTCTATGAATCTACAAACCATGGTCTTCTTGAAGTGTTTGCAAGAAAAATTAGCTAAATTTTTACAGAGCAGAGATTATTGAGATCACACAGAGCTGAGGCATGGAATGTCTGGTCATACAGAGTAAAGACACCTTGCTGCTTAACAAGGGCATTCATCTAAGCCCTGGAAAGGCAAAACTTCAAGAGTAGGCCAAGGCCTCTATAAAAGCTTAATAACAAGTACAGACAGCATCAAGCTGAACCTACCAGTATACTATCTTTCAACAATAACAACAAAAAACTTAAAACCCTTGAAAGGCACACAACAACAGAATTTTAGCAGTAATATCCACAGTGTCCATCATATAATAAAAATAACTAGACATATACAGAAGCAGGAAAATTTGACTGTCCTCATCCTATGGGGTACTGCCATACATTTTACTTCTACCAATATTATAAATTATTCTATGTTATTATTGTTATAGGAAAAAGTCATTTGTGATTAATAAAAATAAGTCATAATATATATTTTCTATTTACTCATATATTTAATATTATTGATAGTGTTCATTTCTCTGAATAGCTCCAGATTTCTGGTTATATTCCCTTCAACTAAAAAATGTCAGTATTATTTTCTGTAGGTCATTTATATGGGTGAAGAATTTTTTCTGCTTTCATTTATATAAAAATTATTTTATGTTGACTTTATTTTAAAAAGATGTTTCTAATAGTTTATTAGAAATTGATAGATTTTTATATTTTTTTCAGCATATTAGTGATGTTCACTTTTTACTTTATTCCTTTCATTGTTTCTCATGATAATTTAATACTCATAATTATGTCATAAAAGTATCATTTTCTGAACCCAATTTAATTTTGTTTTTAAAATTTTTGAACTATGATGTATAAGTTGTATACTATTGTATGATTTTTACCCTGTATGGAAAATAGCATAATATTAATGTAGAGAAGATAGTTATAAATTCAGGATGGATATCATAATCTCAGAGGAAGCAATGAAATAAGTGCATACATAAAATAAACTAAAAATGTGATACATAGATAAATAGGTAAAAGCAAAGAGAAAAATAGAATTCAACACTTGTTCTTTCAAAAAGGAAATAGAAATAAAAAAAGAAAAGAAAGAACAAGTGAGACACATGGAAAACAGACAGGTGGGTAGTAGACTTAAAAATTAAGCATGCTAATTATTATATTAAAATCTGACAATGTCATTAAAAATCAGTTCTTGTTAGGCCTAGTAAAGAAGCAAGATGCAATTACATTCTGCCAATCAGAAATGTATTATAAACATAAAGACACTACTAGATTAAAAGTAAAAGAAGAGAAAAATATGTACAATCAAACACTCAACATTAGAGTATGAGAATGACTATATTAATGATAGAATAAGTCGATTTCAAGAAAAAGAGTAATATTAGATGTGCAAAGAATCTTTCCTGGCTGATAAAAGCACCTATTCATTGAAGAATTTAGAATAAGCTGTAGTGTTTATATACCTAATTACAGTGTAAAATATATATGGCTAAAACGGCCATATCTAAATAGAGAAAGAAGACAAATCCAGTTAGAGCTTATAATAATCTTCTTTCATTATTTGACAAAATAAGAATCAAAAGATTTTAATACTTAACATCACCAATATCAATATCATAGACTATTCAAAAATTACAGAATGCTATCTTTTCAAATAGCTAAGGATTTCGATCACCATATGCAAGACCATAAAACACATCTCAACAAATTACAAAGACAAAGTCATAAGAGTATTTTCTCTGACTGTAGTGGAATTGAATCAGAAATCAGTAAGTAATATATTTCTAGACTATCTCCCAAATATTTCAAAATTAAATAATACACTTATAAATACCTAACAGGTTGAATAAATCACAGTGAAAATTTGAAAATATTTTAAAGTAGTTGATAATGAAAATAAAGATAACATTTTATAGAATGTAGCTAAGGCAGTGCTTAGAAGTTTTCAATGTTTACATTGGAAAAAAAGAATTGTCAAAATTCATTATGTGAGCTTCCACTTTAAGAAGGTATTAAAAAGAACAAACTTAATAGAAGGAAAAAATGTTAATTGCAAAAAAAAATCAATGAATCTGAAGTCACTTTTAAAAGTTGATGAAATTAATAAACACCTATATGGAATGATGAGAGAGTGGGGAGAGAGACATAGAGAAAGAGATAAAGAACAAATACTCAAATTATAATATTGCAAATTAAAGGAGGCATAGTATCTCAAATTCTAGAGAAAATAAGAGGATATTAAAAGGAATATTACAACTCTCTGACAATTTTTTAATTGCAGGTAAAATGTATAAATTCCTTGAAGATAAAAATCACCAAAATTAAAATAAGAAATATGAATAACCCTATATTTGTTAAACACTTTACTGTTTGTAATTTAAACTTTCCCACAAAAACAACAACAACGACAACAACAATAAAAACTTAAGGCCGACATGACTATACTGGTGAATTTCATCAAACATTTAAAAAATAAATAATACAAAATTTGAAAATTCTTTTGAAAAACAAAATATAGGAAATACTTCTAATTGATTGATGAGGTGAATATTCTCATACTAAAAGCTGACAAAGACATTACAAGCAAGATAACCAAATATCAATATCCTTTATGAATATTAATGCATATATAGCTATGTATAGTAGCCTTCCTTATCCATGGGAGATATGTTTCAATACAATCAGTGGATGCCTGAAATTGCATATTGTACTGAACCCTATATATACTATGCTTTTCTCTGTACCTATGATAAAGTTTATAAATTAGGCACAGTAAGGGATTAACAACAATAATAGAATAATGCTAACAATATACTGTAATAAAAGTTATGTGAATGTGGTCACTTTCTCAAAATATCTTATACTGTACACATAGCATGGATACGCTGGATAAAGGGATGATTTATATCCCAATTGAGATGGAGCAGGATGGCATGAGATTTCATGATGCTATTTTTAGAACAGTGCGATTTTTTTGAAGGCCATCCTAGCAGCTGTTTTTAGCCCCCTTTGTTTCTATTAAAGGATTGGGAAGGGAGTTACCAGGAGCAATAATTATCTTATGGTTAATGAGAACCATTAAGGTGTATAGTTACAGAATTAGAGTTATAGGTGAGAAATTGAAAAAAATAAAGATTACCAGTATTCCAACTGGAAAGTCATTTTTCCAGAAGGTGTACTGAAGTAGTGGGGTTGAGCAGGAAGTTATGCAGGGAGTGAGATATCCTGGTGAGACCAAAGGATGTTTTGATAAAGTCAAGCCGTGAGGTAAACTGTCAAGTCCCAACACAAGTATGTTTTCCTAGTCCAGTGAGGGGTAGGAGGAGAATAAGAGGACTGTGTTGCCTTTTTATCCACTAGAAATATGGAGAGGGGTATCGACTTTATTGGGATGCTTATTTCCCTTTCCCCATTGTTGTGAGAACAATGGGGGTGATAGCTCAAAGGAAAACCACTGGGGAGATGGATTTTTAGACTCTTGCTCCCTTTTGTATTCTAAAGCCAGGTTCTATGACCTTATTCTTTATTAACATCTGCAGATATCTCCACCTGTGGGGATTTTGTAGGGAGATTTCCCTGGCTTGTTTCTTTTTAGTGTTTTAAGTTATAAAGCCATAAGTTTGCATTGTGTTGGTTTAGCCTTTTTGTGATAGGATCTTCAAGGTGTTGAGCTAATGGATATATTTTGGAGATAGGACTGTTCCATTAATTTACTTAAAAAAAATCTCTGATTTTTGTTACAAGTTCTTAATGAAACTAATGCTAATGGCAGAAGTGAATCAGTCATCGAGAGCAAAACCACAGCAGTGCTTTCAAATATATTCTAATCTATGTCTGTAATTAAAATTGGATTCATCTCTTTGTTATCTACAGTCTTGCATCTTGGCCTAAGAAATTTTTGCTCTCCCCTATGGTTTTAGCCTGAATATAAGCTTCAGGGGTGTTCTAATTTCTTTAATGGTCCTCCCAGACCCATTAGCAGCTGCAGAAATGGCTATGAATCAGGGAGCCTGAAAAAATAAGTCTCGAGGACCAGCTTGAATTGATTATGAAAATATTTCCTGTTCTTACAGGATTATGGAAAGTCTTTGGCAATATTGTTTAAATCTGATTGAGATCAAGGCTTAAAGTGTTCAGGTGGGTATTCAGGTCATTGACCTTTTCCTCACAGATGGGGAAAAGCTGATAATAACACATGTTAGGATGGCAAATTGTGAAATGGGGTGATTTAATGGAGCCAGGGAAGGGTAATGAGGAGGAGTAGGGCCTGCAGGTGAACAAGGGAGACTAAAATAAGGCCTGGGGACAGTATGTGAGGAAAGTTTTGAATAAGGAAAGAATGTGAGTTCATTGGAAGTGCAGGAGAAACGAGAGTCCACAGTGATGAGACACAGTAAATGTTTATCATGTGTTTGGCTAATTTAGGGGCAGGGGACAAAATCGTTCAGTTAATTGGTTATGAGACAGAAAAAAGGAATTTAAAGGGTCTGTACTTTGCCTTGCCATAGATAAACAAGAGGCCATACATGAATGTTATCTTAAGTCTTATGGGAAAAGGTGGTTCTTTGCTGTAAACTATTTTCTAAAACTTTAAATTGTGGAGAATTTCTTAATCATTGTTTTCCAGGAGTTCAGGGCCAGGGTTAAAGTTAAGCATTGCCAAGCCATGTATATTTGTTGTTTAATATTTAACAATTGTTAGGCAATCGGCTTTCTCATTTTACCCTATTTTTTTATACTTCCTTTTCTTCTGACTTTCTAATAGAAACTATGTTTTGTTTTCTTGTGTTTTCTCTAGATAGTGTGGAAGTTAGAAATGTTATTTTGAAAACTAGCTATAGTTTCCTTTCAATATTTTAAATATAAATATCTGTAATGATTAAAGCCAATGTAAGGTTATCCTTTAAAAATAATGTACTTAGCCTGCTTTCTTCTGCTAGTACCTTCCTTATTTCTAAGTTAATTCGACATTTACTTATACGCTTAGATTATAAAAAATTTATTAATTTGTACTCTAAAATTTTATTTACTATATTGTGTTTAAAATCATTTTTCATTCAGATTATAACTCATATGTAATAGCATTTTGCCTATAACTATGTAATTATATTAATATTTAATTTCAGTGCTCACTGTCAGCCTTTTAGTACTATTTATACCCTTTATTGTGACCTCCTCTCACCCAGACCTAATGTTAAGCTATTCACAACTACCTTAATAGTCATGATGCCTTCTACAGTCTAATAAATGGTAGAATCACAGAGATCAATTTGGCTAGAGGAACTTAGGAATCATTATTGTTTTTATGGTGGCTTTCAGCGGGGCCGTTACATTTCTCATAATACCAGGGAGCACAATCACACTGACACACACATACATTTAATCTTACACACATACACACTTTTATCTTACACTTTTATATACATTGCTCAATCTTCCTCCATTTCAGCTCCTCCCACCATCTACCACTCTACACCAAATAGCAGCATAAATCTCATGGCAAGTGCCACAAACATGCAGTGTAGAGCATCTGTAGTTTCCAAAACTTCCAAATTCAAATGACAGATAAAAGACAGGTGGTTTTTGCTTTCAGGGCCCTGATAGGTATCAACCAGACAGCATTGAAAAGCCCCTCTTATAAATCAAGGCATCCTAATGATTTGAAACCAGAGGAAATGATGCATATATAAGAAAATTTTAGAGTTTTCTTTACAATTATTCAAACAGTAGAGGAATTCACATTATTTGATAGCCTTATACTCAGAAGTACAAAGAGAAGTACAATGTATTAATAATAATTTACCAAATATATATGTATTGACACTTTGTACCCGTATCTGAACTACCACGATAGAACAAGAGAAAACCATGTCAATACTAATAAGAGAGAATCAGAAGCAAGCCTAAAAGCCAAAGCAAGTTAACTGCATGTCCTTTAAACATGGAGAGGAAATGCACATTAGTTCGTGTTCTCACTCCATTGCTTTAAGCCTTCTCATCACAACAGCTTTCCCACTCAGATATTTTTTTTTTCATTGACATGTTGATCATTAAGTTAATTCTTTTAAGTATTTTTTGTTTTTTACAAAGGCAAGGATATTTCTAAAGTTTCTGTGGAACTGAATACTTTTCTCTGAGATCTTTACATGCAAATGAACTTGTCAAACATAGACCTCTTAGATCTTAAACTTTTCCCCATGAAATTCTAGTGTCTTCTGGTGCTCTGAATCAAGAAATAGAATTCTGAAATGAGTCCTTTTTTTATATAGCTAAATCACTTTAGATAGGTAGATAGATAGATAGATAGATGATAGATATAGATATAGATAGATATAGATATAGATAGATAGATATAGATATAGATATAGATAGATATAGATATAGATAGATATAGATATAGATATAGATGCTTTCAGGGCTTATTTTTTTAACTTGTTGTAATTCAAATATTTTTCCTCCCCAAGACTGCTTTTGTAATTTTTTTTCTCTATAAAACACCAAATCATCTTAAATTTTAGACTCAGATTTTTATTTTGCCCCATGAAAACAGATATAAAGTTTCTCACCTTTAGAAGCAGAGTGATTGGATTTGCAGTGATCTGCTCTTCTAATAAACTCTCTGGCAGTTTATTAAAAATTCTCTGCAAGCTTCATTTTATCAGTTAAATAGATCTAAGAATGTATTTTATTGAAATTTCCTGTGGATTAAATGAGATAATGCTAATCAGAAATGATTCATACCTGACAGTGGTTATTATTTATGATTTTGCATGGTTTCTTCCCTAAAACTCATAATTCTTAGAATTTCTATCTTTTTAGGTAGAATATCTATTCTCTTTATCATTTAATTATTTTCTTCTCATTTTTAGCTTTATTGGTATTATAAGTGGAATTACTAAATGTGTTCTCCAAAATAATGTTTTAGTTACCTCAAACTTTTATTACCTCCAAAGAAGATTTTAATGTTTATTTTGTATTTAAAACTTTTCTCTTCTCTTTGTTTTATTCTCTCCCCTCCTTTCCTTCCTCCCTCTCAGTGACTCCCCTTGCATTCTGCTTTTATTTCAAGGGGTCTTTATTATTATTATAGATTCCTAATCATATTTAGACAATTTTTCTAAAGATATGAACAGCCTCAAAAATCATTAAGGCATTGCCTATTTTTGTCTAGCTTCTGTTCATAGGCCTGTTTCTGTTTATATTTTTGAGTTCAAGAGGTCAATACAGAAGTAGTTCTTGTGCATAGTCACTACCAACCATGAGCTAGCAGCTTCCTCCATCCAAATTTTAATAAGATGGTCAAGTTGATGTATAAAGTCCTTACTCGTAGGTCAGTTTGTAAATTGAGTTCAGCATCTTTTGATGTGCTTTACTGGCCTGAAGTTAGGTGTTATTTTCTCCAACCCTGTGTTATTAGAACCAATCCTGGAGGCATCCAACTTTAACCTCAAAGACACATCTAACACTCTGGGCAAAAGCAGAGGAGAAAGATAGAGAGGCTAAGAGTTTCTGTATGACTTCATGTCTCCAAGCCCCTCTGCCTCAGTAGCTTGCTCACCCACTGACTCTATTATGAAAGAGAAATAGACTCCATCTCATTTAAAATACAGTGTTTTGGGTTATTTTTATTGTAGCAGCTCTGTCTATACCCTAATACAAATATATCTATACAGTGTACTGTTTATTGGAGGAAAAAGGCCACGGTGAACAATCATAAACTTTTACATACTGCTTTCATAAGCCCTGGCTCATGAGTACTAAAATTTTTTCACAGTAAAGCTATAATGATTTTCTAGAGTTTCTGTTGTTTTTTAATGCTTTTATAAGTAGGGTAGCAAAAATTAATGTGTTTTTGGTTTGGGTTTTTTTGTTTTTTTTTTTTTTTTAGTGGAAGTCCATCTCTTCTTATTTCTTGAGAATGGGATGGTTAATGGGAAACCAATAAATGAAATCTATAGCCAGCCAGATCTCAGAACAGCATGCTATTACATTTCAGGAACAGTATAAAGGAATACAAAAACAAGAAAGAGCTAGTAGTCTTTTTTCAATGGCTTCTTCCATTCTCTCGCAGAGCTCCCATACCTAGAGGGAGATTTTAAAAGCTGGATTCTTAGCCCTTTGTAATAGCATAAGCATAACACTTTAAGACTGACCCGACATCCTGTAACTATTTTTTTCCCTTCAGTGGAGATGTGAAGTCAGTGGCAGCTTCATAGCTTTGTATTGGATGTCTTTTGAGCATGGACTACATCAGTTTCCTATGGAGCTTGACAAAAGAGAAGTTTTGGCAATGAGAACAGCCTCTGGGGTGTTAGAAACTGAAAGCAACATATATGCTTCAGAAATAGCAAACGGCTCGCCTGCCAAACCAACCCTGTGGTGCACATCCTTCTGTATTACAAGCCTACCTTCCTAAAAACTCAAAGCAGAGGGGAATTCAGTGGAATCCTTTCTGGCTTACAGCTGTTTCCCCTTAACCTGTACTAAAAGAAAAACTCATGACCTCCATCTCTCAGGGAAAACCTTATGCCTCATTGATTCTCATTTTAATGTAGGTTTCCATGTCTTTGCATATAAAAGCAATACTTTGAAGGCTTTAAGAAATAAACAAAGCATTTCAGTGAAATGTAAGTATGAATGGTTATTTATTTGGAATCATAAATGTGAATAGTGTACAGGAACACAATTGATTTTTAGAATAATAACCAGCACTATGTGCCGTGTACTTCGATCTCCAGAACCAAAGTCTTGTACTCACTACCCCACAACCCCAACCAAAGGACTGGGATGTAAGTGGAACCCTTTCAGAAGCAGACAGCTTGTCGTCCAGGAAGATCGTGTTGATGCCCCTTACTGTAAATGGCCAGGCTCCGAGGTCCTCCAGTTTAAACTTGTCCTGCTAGCACTTCTGCCTACTTGTTCCACCTATACCCTCAAAAGCTCACCCTGAACCCTAGAGTTTTTGAGCATTATCTTTCTATTCTCCTGGGTGATGCCATCCATAATAAAATAGCCAATCTTTCTCCACTGCAATTCTCAGTGCTTAGTGTTTGGCTTTGCTAGCAGCAGGCGGACAAATTCTTTCTGTTCTGTAATACTTTTAGCATCTAAATACATAAGTATTAAATAGTAGCATCACTCGAAAGAAGAGCTTTGTTTGAAAGGAATATGTATAAGAACTATATAATTTTAAGCCTTTTGTTGACTCTTTGAGCCTTCTCTAACAGTCTTGAAATGAAGTCCAAGAAATTGTGCCAACCTTAAAAACCTTATGAAATCTGACACATAAGAACTATCATTGGTAATTATGCATAACATAACTTTATATTTTATATTTTGCTTCTTTTTTAGAATCCCCAGAATCCCAAAAGTGAAATAAAAAAAATCCCAAAAGCACAGTAAGGAAAAAAAGGAGAAAATAGACCAACAGAAAAAAGAAGTAATTAACACCATTCAGGAGCATTTGTTTAGGCAGAGTTCCTTAGGCTTAAGAACAAACACTGACTGAACAACACCACCAAAAAAGTGTGAGGGCTATTTGTTTTTGTAAAGGAATTATAAGGGACAGAACCTTGGAAGCAACTTATATCACTTTTTGGTTCTCCTGATTTTCCTAGCAACAGAATGAATACAGCTATAATTGTCAAGCCAAAACTTGTTTTTTTGAGTCAAAGCCCAGCTCTCAGCAAATTGATTTTGGTTTCAATTAAGTGCCTGGCTTTGGAGGAACATGAAGTTAATCAAGCTTTTTGATCTCTGAATATGGAGTCTAAAACTAGACATAGAAATTGTTTGTTTCAGTTAATCTTTCTGGATATAATGGTTTACCCATTCAAAATATAATTTTACCATTTAAGACACCCCTCCCAATCTGTTTGAAAGCCTCCTGGTGCCTCTCACCCAATGTTCAATTATTTTGTCTTGCTTCCTAGTCATCTAGTCTTTTTTCCCTTCCCACTGAGTAATTTGAGGTTGGCTTCCTGGAAAGCTAATGGTCCCATAGTACCATAAGTCATAAGCTATGCCAATCCTTGCTATTTACAAGTGTCTTTATATTAGTTTATCAAATGCCACTGTGTTTATTGGGCAAGAAAAACAGTTGTCTGGTTATAAAAAGAAGATCAGGTATGGAGTAAGGACCCTTGAACATCAAAATGCTATCATTTCAGTTACTTGACTTTTTGATTGAATCATGTAACTTCTTATGGTTTTATTTTTATCTTCAGGGTTTCTTTTTCTCATTCGTTTATTTATGGCTCTTTATATTCTACTGTAACTTAAAACTTTTTCCTCTTTATTTTTCATGCTAAACCTTCTCTTAACATTCTGTTTTCCTCCTTCAGTAGACTGAATGTTTGTGTGTCCCCAAATTTGTATTTTAAAAACTAATCACCAATGTAGTAGTATTTAGAGGTGGGGCCTTTAGGAGGCTATTCAATCATGAGGGCAGAGTCCTCATGAATGAGATTGGTGCCCTTATGAAAGAGAGTCTGGAGAGCTACCTTGCCCTCTTCTCCCATATGAGGTCATAGCTAGAAGATGACTGCCTGTGGCATGGGGCTCTTATTAGAAACCATATCTGCCAGTTCCTTAATCTTGGACCTCCCAGCCTCCAGTACTATGAGAAATAAATTTCTGTTTATAAGCCACCAAGTCTATGGTATTTTTGTTCTAGCACCCCCAAAGGGACTAAGACAACTCCCTCAGAAAAAAAAAACATTCATAGCAATGTCTTAAATCATGATATTTATGTACTCTAAATGTATCCTAGACTTTATTCTTCAGAAGGGTTTCTTCTTAGACATTTACTTCAAATATCCAACTTATAATTACATTTCCTAAGAGGTCTTTATGTTCAACACTCGTGGAAATAAGCTTTGCATTCTTTTTTCAAACCAGTAATCATTCTCTTGTGTTCTATATACTGACAATTTCTGCTGTTTTATATACATTTGGACAAAGTGAAATGGCATTTTCCTTTCCTATTGCTTTCAAATTTATTTACTGATCCATTCATCATCCATTAATTTATTAATTCACTTATTCAAATACAAGTATTAATCTTCCAGCTGCTATTTTAAGTGCTAAACAGCAGTAAAAATAAAAAAAAAGGTGTTTCTGCTCCAATAGCACTTGTATTTTAGTACAGAAAGGTGAACAATAAAAAACAAACAAACAACTAGAAGCATTGTGTGAAATCTAGTAATAAATACTTTAGAGAAGAATTTGCTCTTCTTATTCAAGTCTGCTGTTGAAATCCTCTATTGAATTCTTCAGTTTACTTGTTTTCTTTAGCTCCAAAATTTATTTGGTTCTTTTGTTTTTCTCTCTTGTTGAACTTCTCAATTCGTTCTTATATAGTTTTTCCGAGAGCATTAAATTGTTTATGTGTGTTCTCTTGTAGCTCTCTGAACATCTGTAGAACAATTATTTGACTTCTTTCTCTGGCACTCCTGGATTTCCATATTGTGGGGGTCAGTTACTGGAGGTTTACTATATTCCTTTGGTAGAGACATGTTTCCCTGATTATTTGTGATTCCTGTAGTTTTGCACATGTGTCTCTACATTTGAAGAAATAGTCACCTCTTTTAGACTTTATGGACTGACTTTGATATGGAAAGTTATTCATTTGTGGGTGGAGATACACTGGAACATGCTGTGACCCAGGATCTAGTGGTGCAGGGCACTGGTTCCTGGGAGGCATATTATCTCTTTAGTTCAGGCCACTGTGGACTATAACATTAACAATTGTATGATCCTTGGCCAGCACTGTGGGGGATCCAGAGTGGCTTTAAGGGTTCTTAGGAGCCTAAATGTTACCTTCAGTTCTGGTAACAAAATCCCTGGGTAGGCAGGGTGGTAGCTGGAGCTTGTGGTGTGTATACACTCAGCTATAGGGGCCAAATGCATGTGCCTAAGTAATAGCAGGGGTTAGTTTAAGACATTCTTATAATGGTAGGGACTAGAGCAGGTAATAAGGACCAGGACCAAATATGGGCTCCCTGACATCTATGGTGACCCTGGCTGTTGGTGTGTTCTCCTGTGATTGCTCATACTCCCACCAGACATGCACATTGCAGTGAAGATCGGAGGTAGGTTGGAATGGGCATGTGCAGCTACATAGCTTTTGGGATGAGATACAAGTACATGAAGTGGTACCAGCTAGTGACAGATGGCAGGGTCTGATCCAGACATACAAGGATCTGTGGAAATCCTAGATATCAGAGTCCTCTCTTGTGGCTGTACACTACCTCCCAACCACTACCCCATGCATGGACACTGCAGTGGAGGCCAACAATGGGCTTCAGGCCAGTGTTGTGCAGGTGTACAGCTGGAGGACTAGGACTAGACCCAAGTAAGGGCATGGTGGTGGGGTTCAGCCAGAGGGAAGGGCCTAGGCTGGTATTTTGCACTTCTTCATTTATGGAAGCCTGAGTTGGCTATATGTATGACTACCCAGCCGTGGGAATTAGGTAAGGACTCAGGTGGCTGGAGTCTTACACTTGTGCTGCAGCAGAGACCTTGGATGGCTGCCAGTCTAGGTCCTGAACTCTAGCTGGGGTGGTGGGAGAAGGGAACATAAAGGGACTCAGGTGGCTGGTGTCAGCAAAGTAATTTAGCTGCAGGGCAAGTGGTGGTGAGCTCTGTAGTCAATCTATGGAGATTGTGGTGACCATTGACTTCCTCAGTGACGATATATGCTGAGATTGTTTGCAAAGCAGGTCTCTGTGAAACACAATAGCTCCCACTGAATGTCTGCTAATAATAGCCTCTGCTTTTCTTTCTTGTTCCTAGCCAGTTCAATCCATCTCAGCTTTGCTGGTGTGGGTGGAATGAAATCAAAGGGTGACCTTGGCATAGAGAAATTGGTCATTCACCCCGCTCTTCCTTTTCTGGTGAGAGGAACTGTTTGGGGGTGGTAAGTTTCTTCTTGGCACTGAACAGTGCTGGCTTGCTGAATGGGACAATATGGACAAAATGAAGTTGTCTTCTCTCTCTTCTTGTGCAATTATTCTCAGGTTTTTGTTATTGTTCCATAATCTTGTTAAAACTTAACAAGTAGATGCTAGAGGTCTTGAAGAGCTGTTTTTGCCTGTTTTTGTTTGTTTGTTTGTTTGTTGATCTTGTTCAATTGTTGATTTTGGGGGGACAAGAAAGCTGGGTTCTCATATGTCACCACTTTTTGTGGGGGTTGAGATTCTTGCTTGCAGTTTCTTCTGCGTATACTTAGATGTCAAGTGTACCTGCATCATCTGAAGGTACCACTGGACTGTATGTAGATGTCACTTGGCTGGGTTGGTGTTGGCTTGTGATTGGATGCTTATATAAGACTTTCAAACAGAGAGACTATTTGTGGCTATGTGTCTGAAGTTTTTCTAGGGTGGAGACTGGGTTTTAAGATGACATTATTTAAGAACAAGAGTTTCAAAAGTGTGAGTTTCGAGAGGAGGAAGAGGAAGCTGCCAAATTAAGTAAGGGCTGAGAAAAGACTGACATCTAAAAATCACTATTTGTTAGACAAATAAATTTGTGTACAAAATATATTGATATCTAAAATGGGATGAGGGTTAAATAACCCAGAATATAAAGATATCTCTTGGAAAATGCAAATATAAATCATATCTCAAATATAAATATAACTCAGATAATTCTTAACTTGCAATGCTATGAAGCCTTCTGATATGTTAATATAACATATAAAAGAAGTCTGAGGGAAATCACCCTTCATGTTTCACTTCATTGGCTACTAACTAATCCACTTATTCATAAAGCTGGGTTTGTTGGACAGATAGCATTAGCAAGTCAGGCTTGCCAGGCTCAGAGGTCCCTCGGCAAGGTCCCACAAGCCTGCTTTTGAGAGCAGAGTCATGCTTTTAATGAAAATACAACCCCTCTTGATTTTCCAACATGTTATCCTAAATTATTTTCTACTGTTTCCATTTTTAAGACTCCTCTGCCCTTTCCTCGTTCCTCATCTGCATGAGTTGCATACATTTCCCCAAGGCTTTTAGCAAGTGAAGACTTTCCTGAACCATTTCCACATGTGGCGATATTTTCTTCTAGGGCACTTAAGTTTGGTCTTTGCAGTCTGACCTGGAGGTAAATTACAGCACAGGGTCTCTGGGTACTGCAAGCATGATGGATGTCTTGTTTGTCTTTATTGTACCTGGCCTCTATTTCAGGCATGCACCAAATGGTCTGCTTTGTTGATGACCATGATTCAAGTCACTAACAGTCAGCAGCAATAGCTCAGCTACAAACTGGTCACCACCTTTCGCTCTCTTGCCATTTTTCCTTCTCTCAACTACTAAATGTCTTTTTCTTATATTTGTATTGAATTTGTTTTTTTAAGTCTTAGATATATCCTTAAGATCCTGCATATCAATTTAAATTAGATTATGTTCTTTACCTTATAGTGTGTTGTAGATGTTTTCTCATCCTTATTCATATTTTTTGAATAAAATACTTGCTGAATAATAATTATTCACTTTATAAACATATCATATTTTCTAGTTGCTGCCATGTATTAAAGAATTACTATCCTCATTTCATCTTTCAATAAATTGCATATTCCAGAAAAACTTATATCCACTTTTACATGTCTGAAAGCATCTCAGGAACATTAGAATCTGGAAATAAAGGGGTAAAAAAAGATACATCTAGTATGTGTACACACACACACACACACACACACATATACATACATACACACCTACACATATATTCATCATTTAGTTTGATAAATCTAAATCAGAACAAAAATTTCAAAAACATCTTTTGAAGTGGAAAATCGATAACAAATATATAGGTTCATAATGTATTTTAAAGGGTACAAATTGCTATATGTCTAATATGTTTGAGGAATCAGGTCTATGAAATAGTTGTGATACCACAGTTTCTCACAAGTAAACATCATTATAAATTTTAAGAATAACTGGTAAGTTGAAATCCAGTCTTTTAATTTAACAATCCAGCAGTGGAGTAAAGAGGGAAGAAGGGGACAATTCTAAAGCCAGAATCTGCGACCATGTATAGTCTAAAAAACAGCAATTTTGATTTATTTCTTAAATGGTGTCAGTGCTCTGTTTTGGAAAGTTGCTCTCTGACGTGACAAGAGCCGAGGTTTGTTAAGGTTTCGAGTAGATGTTTTTACATTGTTGTTATGTAATGGTGAATACTGATGATTGGCTAATAGATTTTATTTACAGAGAAAGCAATATCTTGAAAATGGAGACAATTCTGTCATAATAATGTGGGACCGTGGAATTTTGATTAGGACAAAGCTGGTTTTGGAACAAGTGCCATATTTCTTTGTGGGCATAAGCTTCCATGTATAAAAGTACTAATATAAGATATTTTACTTCTTTCAGTTTAGTTTTTCTACTTTTTATACACAATATAATTAACAAGTGAGAATCTGCCCACATTACACCAGCAGAGAACAGAAAAACAGATCTTTAAATGTATTTCAACACCTGACTTTTTAGTTAATAAAGACACCCAAATGTTAAAATTCTACACTTACTTCATGTTTCAGCCAATTAATTTATACAAGTTAAATTAACAGATCTTATAAAAAGCATCTCACTCTCAACACACACCATGTTAGTGGGTGACAATCTCACAGCTGAGAAGAGCAATAGTCTTGGGTCACAAATTTTAAATGTGATAATTTATTTCAAGAAATCATGTCCCTAATAGTCAGCTCTTGGTGATTTTAAAAATAGTTTGCTTGTTTGTGTGTTTGCTTAATTTTTTACAATGATGATTTTCCTCCTTTGCCCCCAAACAGTAATTCTTGAAAATTATGGGTGTTGGTGTATCACCCGATATTCAAGAAAATATATAGCACAACTACATTAATATGTTTATTCTGGGAATATATCAAGATTTAAAGATGCTTTTTTAGAACTCTGAAGCACTAACAAGTTAAATGATCTGGTGGAAATTTATATTTATTCTGTTTTGTAAGCTAGCTGTGTAGGCAAGTGATTCTCAAGAGACTACTTACTCTGCAGTTTTTATTTGTGACATATTCCAGTAACAGGAATTTTTTCTGCTGCTTTGCAGAAATTATTAGACACCTTCAAATTCAGAGACAAGTTCACTTTAACATTTGTGTGATTGGATGCTATCATTAGGTGCTAACCTTTCCGTCAAGCGCCCTCCTTTTTGTTACCATTGGCTTGTTAGAGTAATCCTAGTTTGGACCTCACATTCAAATAAAGTCACCTGTACAATGTAAATCATTGCCCACAGTTTTAAAGTTGCTCAGACTTTAACTTCTGGGACCACCCAGACTTTTTTTTTTTTTTTTTTTTTTTTTTAATTTGAGGTAGACAACAACAAAATCTTAAAATGAGGTATATTTCTAAGTTTTATGATTCCCATGCTCGGAGGCATCAGAAGATTCCAAACTAGAAGAAATAAACAGATTATTTCCCCTGATTGTGATTGATAATTGATTATGCTGATTTTCTCTGCCTTCTTTTTCATGAACTAGGAAAATAGCAAGTCTAATCTTGTCATTGACTGAGATAAATGTCACTCCTTTGCTTAGAATCCTATTATTCATTATTCAAAAGAAAGTTATACCTTCTTAGCAATACTTTTGAAGTCATGATTTCCTTTTTAGCCTCACTTTACACCATCCTCACAATTTCTCACCGACCCCTTCATAATATTCTACTTTCCAGTCACACTGTTGTGTGCAGTTTCCCAGCTGTTTGAGAATCCCTCTATCTCTTCCTCTCTCTGTCCTTTCCTTTCTCCTGAGATACTCACTTTACACCAAGTAGTCCTGCTTTCTCATACTCACCTACATTTCTCCAGGCAAATGCCTGTTTATCCTAGCAGAAGAAACATTTCATTTCTGTCTCTAGCCTGCCTCCTCTGAGAGGCCTAACCTTCCTTCACAGACGAGGCAGGCTCTCCATCTGCTCTCACAGCACTCATTGCTCTCTGTGCCCTCAACCTAACCCCTATTCCGGCACTCAGGGTATGCAGTGCTTAATGTTGGCTGTGTTCTATCTGGGCTTTATGACAATTCCAGTTTCTGTCTAGATATAACTCTTTCAAGAATTGCCTGACTAAAATCTTGAATTGCAAACACTTTAGAAAACATATTATTTGCTGCCTCCTTTTAGTCTGGTGTTGATCCATACTTCTCTGAATTTCATCTCTTAACAGATTCACTTTTCTCCTTTTTGTCCTACCTTATTTGACTTCATTGTAGAGGTCAATCCAATTGGTTATTTCGTTTTTGTTAAAAATATTGCTTCACCTAAATTTCATGATATAGAACTCTTGATGCTTTCTCTCGAAATCCTCATCCATAATATATAGACCTTTCTCAGGTTTCTCTTCAGAAAATTCTCTTTATTAGCTTTCCATCAGAGATCTTACTCAGGTCCACAGCCCTTTTTCTCACTTCTGTGCCCTGGATTCTTAAATTATTCTTTCCAGTCTGACTTTTTTCTGGAGTTTTAGTCTGTATATCCCAATTTGCATTCATTTCCCAGATATTTCCGCTTAAGTGTTCTGCTTCTTCAAATTCAACAGGCTTTTAAAATATTTCCCTTCACACACTCAGACAAGTTCATCGTCTTAGTGTCCCAATTCTCAAAGCTGCCTAGAGTTAAAAGTTTTGCTTCCTTTGTGGCTAGTTCTGTCTTCTCTTTTAACTACTGGGTTCTTAAGTCCTAATGACTTCATTTCCTCAGGATTTCTGACACGCATGTTCTCTTTTCTTCTAATACTACTTATAGTTACAACATTAGGTATCTTTTGCTCTCATTAAAAAAAAAAAGAAAAAACTCAACAGACAGTTCTACTCTATTTTTTTATTATTCCTTTGATAAAACTTTTATCCTTCTCAAAAGTTTTATGTGACTTTCTGTTTCTAGAACAGCATCAAGTTAAAATACCTAAACCTATAATTCCAAAGTCTAAACAGTCTTGTCCCAAGCAACCTATTGTAATATGCTTTTCATCATTGCCTTTCTCAAAGTGATTAAACCAGTCTATGTTATTCTTAGTAAAACCTGTATTTTTCTGCCTTTGAGATATACCATTCACTCAAATTGATAACGTGTTCATTATAATCTCTGCTTATCTATTCTCTAAATGCTGAGTTTAGTAATTTTTTTTATAAACTTTACTTAGCTGATTTTCAGATTGCAGCCTGCACTCATATATCATTCTTTGAGACAGGAATTCAGTTTATTTCTTTTATGTTCCCCTGGAAGCCCAGTACATCTTATATACAAGTAAGTTCTCAGTAAATATTAATTGATTTTGCTTTGCTACTAATGATAGTATCTAATTTGATTAACATTTTTAATTGGAAAAATAGGCCTGTTTGGAAATTTGGAATCATCATTAAGTGAGCTAAGATAAGAAACTAAATCTTAATTACTACCACATAGGATTTAAGAGGAAAAAAATACAGACTAAATGCTTTTTATGAATAATATCAGAAGGTGTGTCCAAATTAATGGTTTTCTCACTTCAGTTTGTTTACTTGGCATTTAATGAAATGTAGGGAGATAGATCACAATTTTCATGAATACATTCTTAATTGTCTCAGTGGTTAGTTCTTTTGAAAGTAGATATTACTTTACCATTTTGTCTTCAGATGAGCTAATTAGTTAGAAACTCCCAAAGATCTACTCGAAGTTCCCGTAATCTTAATTATCATCCAGAGCACTACCGAATTACCTTTTTGTTTAATATAGATTATGTGCATTGATATATATTTAAACAGTAAAAGTTTCTTTATTCTCTATTATTGTATTCTTTTGCATTTTCTATTAGTGTATTATAATTAGAGTTTCTTTAAATGTGTACAGTATCCATATCTCTTTAAACAATGGGATTACCTAAAAAAATTTATTTACAATTGATAATGCTTTTTCATTAATTATCTCTGATCTTCTTAACGACATTTTGAGGTAAAGATTACTATTATCCTCCCAATGTTAAGGAAGAAATGGCAATCAAAGAGATTCTATAATTTGTCTAAAGTGACAAAGTCACTAAATGGCATTTACAGTATGTACATAAATATCTGTGAATTCTGCAACAAATTCTTCTTGCCTCTGTCACTTGGGTTACTTGTATAATCATATCCTGTGATTTCCTGCTACTGTCTCAAACTCCTGAACTTCTTAACAGGCAGACAGCACACAGTACACATGGAAATGGTAATTGTCGCTATATATCTCCTGGTATAGATGAGCAAACTCAGCTACAAAATTGTCGTCATTCATATAATGTGATCTCGATAATTGATGTCATTACTGTGATGCAAATTCAATTGTAGATGTAATATATTAATAGTCAAAGGCTGTGCCTACAGCTTTGTCATTTTCCCCCCTCATTTGCAATGTCCTTTTTATTTGTATAAAGACGGAAAAGTCAGTAGAATCAGAAAAAAAATTGTCTTTCTGAACAATTAAGTCAATTCCAACAGCCAAGTATAATTCTGTATTAACTGCAAGAAGCCTAATAATCAGGTTTTTTAACAAGTATTTTTATATAATTCTCTTACATATTTTCTATTAATATTTCACATAGATTTTTAGCCATACTTAAAATCATATAATAGAGAACAAAATAAAAACTTGGGAAGTTTATTTATTTGGTTACCTCTAGACTGCTTCTTTAGAAATTGTTATATCTTAGAAATGGTTGGAGAGTTTCAGAATTCATTTGTTTACTTGCATGGTCATAGAGTGCTGGAGCCTGCCTGCAAAGATCAAACAGTTTTGAGAGGGGGAGTGAGGATTAGGGAAAAAAGACAGAAGAGGAAGAATCGGGAGGACTGACAGTCAATACTGCAGTCCCGAGTTTATTCAGCACACCATATTTATACATCATAACTACGCAGGAATCCCCAAATCCCAGAGGGAATATGAAAATCCCTAATTCAAAAATTCCAAGTATACACAAACAATTGCTGACATTTGCATAAGAAACCTGTTGCTAATCCTGTCTTCCTCCTTAAAACATTCAGCTCACTCCCTGGAGCCACAAAGGTGCTTTTCAGATTATAAGATTAACAAAGTATTTGCCAGCTATGCAGACATCCTGTTGAGTAAACAATCCCCTATCTGCCCCAAGGGCAGCCATCAGGCAAAGGGCTCCCAACAATAGAAGTGGGGAGAAGAAGAGACATTTAAAAAAATATAACAGCCAAAAATCTCCATAGCATACATTAAAAATATTAATTTTAGATGTAATTCTTTTGACTCATTCTCCTTTCCTTGATCTCTGTACCATTAAAATTGTTCTTTGCTCACGTAAAACAACATTCTAATTTATAGAATTGTCATGGCAGTGATTGATATACTTTATGTATTCTCTTCATCTTGTCTAGCTTCTCTGGAGAAGGGAACTAATGAAAAATAATTGAATACATTACTTTAGTTTTAGAAATCATTATCCTTTTCTTATTTATGGATCTCTGTGGTCTTTTTAGTTTAGCTTACTGGCAAATTTCATATCCGTGGGTACTAACCCAATATATTACATTACCCTTGGCATAGTCGTCTTTCTTTTAGAGGTCCATCATATATATAGCCTACATTACATATAGATAGAATTTATCCACAAATAATTTCCCACATCAAGTTTGGGCTATACACAGAATCAAAGAACAACATTTAATCTTAAATTTTCTATTAGAATTATAATCTTTGTGTAATTGTATACATTTATATATGTGTATATGATATGTGCTTACATATTTAATTTTTTATATTTTTGCACAATAAACTGACTCTTTTCTTTAAGTATACAGATCTATTAATTTTAACAGACATTTAGATTTGCGTAACTATCACAATATACAGAGAAGTTCAGCATACAGAATAGTGCCATTGCACCCAAACACTCCCTTTTGCTATCCTTTATAGTCACATCCTTCTCCAACATCTAACCCCTCACTATCAATGATCTGTGCT
Source organism: Cynopterus sphinx (assembly GCA_030015415.1). NCBI lineage: Eukaryota > Metazoa > Chordata > Mammalia > Chiroptera > Pteropodidae > Cynopterus > Cynopterus sphinx. The sequence continues at coordinate 76,785,003 of CM057385.1, forward strand.
CCACCATTATAGTTAGTCTCTTAGAGAATTTTATAACTGGAACCATATGGTAGTAACCCATTGAGATTGACTTCTTTCATTCCATATAATGCCTTGAAGTTCATTCAAGTGGTGTGTATTAATAGCTTGCTCCTTTTTATTGCTGAATAGAAGTTCATTGTATGATGTACCATAGTCTGTAAAATCTATTTACCCAGTTATGGACATTTGGGTTATATTCCAAATAAAATCCAAATTTCCCAATGAACAAAGATGCTATAAACAACAGTATACAAGTATTTCTGTGAACATGGCCTTTTATTTCTCTGGGGTAGATACCTAGGAGTGGGGTTGTTAGGTTTTAGTTTAATTTCCTAGGAACTGCCAAACTAATTTACAGAGTGGTGTACAGTTCTGTATTTTCAGCAACAGTGCATTAGAGGTCCCATCACTCTATATCTTTGCCAGCATTTTGTATTGTCATTGTGTTTGTGTGTACATATATATTTTGTGTATATGTGTGTGAATAATATATATATATATATGTATATATATATGTACATATTTATGTACATACATATTTATTTTAGCTTTTCTAGTATGTGTGCAGTGGTACTAATGATTAAAGGTGAGGAACATCTTTGAACAATTTGTTTCCTATTCTGTAAAATAGAAATTATTAGAAGATTTGTGCATAAAAGATTAAAGTGCTTTATACACAAATGATATAAAGTGAAATTTTAGCTGTTATCAATAATGGGTTATACACAGAGATGATAATCTGAGTTATTTTGCTGACAGAATCCTGAGAAAGCTATATATTTAGGGCCAAATGATTATATATAATTTGAAATGTTTGATTTTTTTTTTAGTGATAGTATTTGATATAGTGCCAGCTTCTATTTAAAAAGTAATTTTTATGCACCAAAATTACGTTCATTAACTTTACTAAGAAAAAACAAAGATGCAATAAAAGTAGTAAAGACAGTCTATGGCTTAAAACCCTAGAATCTAATTGGAGAACTAAGTATACTATGTATAAGGAAAATATTAGAGAATGATCTGAGGATATATAGAATATAGTATAGAGTAGGCTATTTTTTTATGCACATATTTTTGGAAATGGTTCACTTTTTTTGACTCTTTTAAGAGTCATGCAAAGTGTTTACTTTTAATATAACACAAATTATTTCAAAGCACTCATTTTAGAACATCCTACTTTTTCTTTGCATCCCCTAAAGAATGCATTTGCCTACATAATGGCCAAAAATATGTTTTCGTAAACTTGAAGCTGTTTAGAAAAATATCAGGTTATGACAACAATTACTCACCACGAAGGTGAATTTCCAGATTCCTGAGAATGAACTACTTATTCCAAATTCTATTAAGAGGAAATTTTGTAATTTGATAAAAATGTCACCTAATCTCTTAATGTTTTTAAATGTACTATTTTAAAGTAGAGGACTTATTCTATTTGAAATATAATAAAAACGTTATAAAATATTTAATTTGTTTTTGAAAGAGTGTAGATTAGGATAGATATTAGAATACTATAAAACACTAAAAGCAAATGTTGATCAATATAAATGTGATTACACAACTAATTAGTATAGTCTTTCAAGAGCAAATTATTTTCCCAGGTGGCTTAATTTTTTTTTCTTACAGATAAACAAATTTTCAGTGTATTCTCACATGCAGATAAAATAAAAAATCTAATTTTTAACTTTATAAAGACTCATAATCACTGTCATTTGAAGATATATATATAATAATCTAGCTTGCCAAGTAAAAAAAATATATATATAGCTATTATCTATCTATCTATATCTATCTATCTATCTATCTATCTATCTATCTATCTATCTATCTATCATCTATCTACCTACCTACCTACCTACCTACCTACCTACCTACCTATGGATTTTGCTAGAGAATCAATCTAATCATCATCCATCCATCCATCTATCATCTATCTATCATCTATATCTATCTATCTATCAATCAATCATCTTTCTATCTATCTATTTATCTTTCTATCTATCTATCTATCATCTATCTATCTATCTATCTATCTATCATCTATCTATCTATCTATCTATCTATCATCTATCTATCTACCTACCTATCTACCTACCTACCTATCTACCTATGGATTCTGCTAGAGAATTCTGCTGTTCTCATTTATAATATTCAATTTATTGCACTAAAAATGTTGTCCTCACAAAGTTTGTGTGCCCAGTGTTTCAAAAAAAGCCAATATTCAATAGATCAAAGTCTAGAGTAAGGAAAGTTTGAGTGATAGAAAAAGCACCGACCTACTGACCCCAAAGATGGAAGCTGTCAGTAGTTCCTTAAATCCATCTTAAGAGCCCCTTAACTTCAGTGTCTTATATGTCAAGAGGTGGGAGGAGAGGCCAGACAAAAGCTTGGATTCAGGGAAGAGCAAGAAATCTTCACACCTCTTTGTCCCCTGTTAGTTGACCTTCACTGACCTGAGTCTGGCCATGAGGTTCCTTTAAATATTTGATAGTCACTGTTCTGTACACACTTCACCACCTCTTCAGGAAAGACTTCTTCTGACAAGGAGCTGTTTTTAAAAATACTCAAGCTCCAAGCAGAATTTCTCTAGTCAATCAGCATATCTATAGCAGGAACTATTAGTTTGAGTCAAAGAGAGACTAAGCAGTTTACTATGTTACAAAAATAGACTTATTTATTAAAATATTATTTTGGTTCTGAAGCCTGGTGAGAATCCCTAGATAATCAGGAAAATAACACATCCATTTTTTCTATTATGTCTCTTTCTCTGCCCATTGGAGCTACTCATGTGTCAGTAACTACACAAATCCTGTTTTCTACCAACTTGGAAGATTAACCTCTTCTTATAATTTTAATAGGAACACATGCAGTCATTAGATGAGAAGTGGATATCTGCCCTGCAATCAGTCTCATGAATCAAATCTGTTTTTTTTATTAATTTATTGAAGTATGGTGGGTATATAATTTTTAATTAGTTTCATGTATAAAGTATAATGACTCAACATTTACGTACTTTACAAATGTCATCACCTCTCTAAGTCTAGTAATTATCTGTCACTGTGCACTTTCATGGTATTGTTGACTATATTCTCCTTCACCTTTTCACCCATCCCTCCATTCCCCTCCCTTTAGGCAGTTTGATCTCTGTTTCTGTGAGTCTGTTTTCATTCTTAATGGGAATTACAGTGGTTGAAGACAAAATTTTTTCACATCTGTAGTCTGAAGAGATTTTGGTGTAGAACAAGAACCTAGATTCTGGAATTCTGCAGAACTAAATTCAGATCCCATCTATGCCACATGTTAATGGTATAAGTTACTACCTAAAAAATAAAGTAAGAAGATGAGATATATTAAGTACTCCATGAATTAAACTGATGCCACTGGAGTCAGGTGAAGTCCGGTGTTATCCAGGGGAATAGAGGAGGAGGAGGAGGACAGTAGTGTTGTGTGTTGTTGTCTCTTGATTCTTCCCCACCAATGTAGCAAAGAATTTACAGGTTGGTGAAATTTAGAAAAGTAAGATTTATTGAAAATACATTTTAGAAGGAGATGGGCTGTGCTACAGAAGGCTGCAGCCCTGCAGAATTTAGGAGGTGAAGAAATAAGATTGTACACCTCAAAGGGAAGAGCAGGATTCCAGCCAGGAATGCTGTAACAATGCAGAAATGGGAAGGTGTGTTTATATTTGGTCCATGATGGGAGGGCCTAGATGATCCATATGTGAGGTCACCTTGACTGATGGTTGCTATACAGTTTTTCCTAGTGTGCATGTGCTTACCTAGAGTTCAGTCTTTTATATTTAGATTCATGAACTTCCAGGCATTGTCATGAGATTATAGTGATGGTATAATGATGCTAAAGTTATGGCTAGCACTTTCTTGCACGTGTTTGTAGCTGGTTTGGGCCAGCAACTTTTATGGCCTTTGTGCTCTAAGATTTGAGGTATTTTATAACTATAAAAGGGAGGTATTTCTGAGAGTTCCTTAAGGAAGGTCTTCAAGGGAAGTTTCTATGGTTATAGAGCTGGTCCTTGGCTTCTGTTTCTCATGCCTGACTACCTAACACATCCTAGTAGTTGTTGTCTTATTATTTTCAACCAGCAAGTTTGAGGCTCCAAGGTGCCTGGTCCATTGTTACTTCTGTGCTTTCATCTATTTCCACCCCACCACCACCACCAAATGCAGAATATATTTTATTTTGTTGGCAGTTGTTTTTATTTATTTATTTTTTTTACTCAATTCTTCAAAGATTTATTGAGCCAGAAAGTTGCATTTGGGTTTTTTAGAAATGAATTAAGTAAAAAAAGTTTACTAAATTTAAAGAAAACTGATTAATTAAATGGACTCTTTGTAAATATGATGGGTTTTCTCTAGTATCTGCTTATTATTTTCTAAAGATGAACTATTTCAGGTAATAAAACTTGCCTTATTATATACTGTTTTTGGTAGTAGATGTTTGTCATTAATATTGATAATATATAATGAAAATGTACTGTATGCAAAATACTCTAAATGTATTATCTAATTTAATCTTCACAATAAATCAGTAAAATAGGCATTATTTTGCCTGTGTTAAAAATGAGGAAATGAAGTTTAGAGGTTAAATAACTTCCTATACTATGGTTACATAGTAGATGGTGCTAAGACGTAACTTCTATAAATAAAAAAAAATTCTTTCAAGCATATTACTTTTTCTTGTTAAAGTTACAGATTCGATATTGTTAGAACTGGAAATGATAATATAAGTTGTCCATGCCCTCATTATTTAGGTAAAAAAAAATGAGAACTTGAATGATTTGTCCAGAGTTGATACTATTATTAGAAGAGAAAGAGCGGGAAATACTTACAAACACATTTCCTAAAACACATTCTGGTATATGTCTTCTATATACAAAATGGATAATAATGTAACTGTCTCTTCATAGGTATATGCAATGAGAAGACTGTGAATTGGTTACCACAGGGCTACTTTCAATGCAGAGTGACATTTCATTTTACTAGTTGATTAGACAGATATGGACACTTTGAGATACACACACATACACATACACCCACACTAACACTACAGCCCTGAGTATGGTCTTTCAAGTCTTAAAACAATATCAGAGTCAATTTTAAATCAAGGCAGTAGTCAGATGCAAAATCCGAGATACAGCAGGATGATCTCCAGAATTATCCACAAATTCCTTCTTTCACATACCATCCATATTTTGAGGATGCCAACACCACTACCAATAAACCTTTATACTGGGATATATTTGACATAGTATATTTCCACCAACACCCAGAAACTATTTTATTATCTGAACCACTTGGTAGTATATAATTCTTTATACAGTGTTTAGGATCTTCCATCCACTTTTGCCACCTTTTTTTTGAAAACAGAATAACACTCACACAGACAATACTCATATAATTTTATTTCATTGTCATAAACAAGAAAACATGTCAATAACTGATACTAAAATCTAATGAGAGCCAGAAACAAGTTCAGACCAATTATTCTGAAATAAAATTATTGTTGGTACATATACCCTAAATGTTTATACTTAATACTCACCAGAGGAACTACACAGAGTTCATTTGTATCCTCTATTCACCTTTCCCAATGATAATACCTTATATCACCATAGTATATTATCAAAACCCATAAATTTACATTAGGACACAGATATTAACTAAATTAAAACCTTATTTTGATTTTACCAGTTTTTACACACACTAATTTTTTAGAAGACAAGTGTATAGTTATATGAAATTTTATCAGGTGTGTTTATTCATGTAACCATCACCACAGTCAGGATATAGATGTCGCAAAGTAACTTCTTCATTTTACTCCTATGGCCTTAACCCCTGGCAACCACTGGTCTGTTCTCTCTCACATCCAGTTTTTGATTATTAGAAAAAAAAATTCTGTAAATGTTTATGTATAGGCTTTTACGTGGACCCAATTTTTCATTTCACTAGGATAAATCCCAGGCATGTAATTGCTGGATCTTATGGCAAATGTACATTTGACCTTACAAGAAACTGCCAAAATGTTTTTTAGCATGGCTACATGTCCCAGTTTTATCTGGTTTATAGCATATAGTTCTGTAAAGCAGAATCTCAATTTACCTAGGCATATATTATAATCACCTTACCTGAGATGATAAATATGTTAGTTACATTGATCAAGGTTAGATAGCCAGTAGATGTTTTATTTTATTACTTCAGGTCATTTGGTCATATATCCTTTAGTTATTTTCCAGGCTAACATGATTCTAGTTGTATTCTGAGATAAAACTTGATTATTAGTTCAACTTTCATAATGAAAGAAGCAAACATTATGCACTGTTTTATCTTTGAGTCTGTAATCTCTCAATTTACTTCCACATGAACTGGTCTTAAGTGAAGAACTTTCCCTGTTTTTGGTTTCACAGTTTTATAGGACAAGGTTTGTAGCATGATACTCAGTACTTAGTGGCAAGATAACATCAGACCAAAGGTTTGTCAGGTTATATGACACCCACCATTAAATAAACTTTAAAGTTATTTGAATTTGGATGCAGAAAAGTCAGTATTATAAAGGTTATTTCAAGGTAATCCATGGAAAGGCTCAGGAAGAAAGAGCATCTGTGACCCCCTGAAATGTTATGCAAAACTTTGAACTTTGAAATTTAATCTTGTGTATGTATAGATCTCCCCATAACATAATTTAACTGTTCTTCTGAAGTCATCATATTTTTTTTTTCATCCTGAATGTCTCATTTATTTTTAATTGTGTTTCGTATGTATATGTGATGAGAGGGGGAGGAGAGAGAGGGGGAGAGACAAAGGGAAGAAGGGCACACACGAGTGAGCATGAGCAAGCAAGCATGCTAGGTACATGCAGCTTCTCCAGGACATGAAAACCAACACTGTGTAGTGTATAGGGTAATTTTGGTCTGATTTTTTTAGGAGTACTTGGGAGATTAACCAGTACATAACAATAATTTTCAAGTTAAGTAGAAAACTGTAATATTTATTTGTTTACTTAGGGTTGGGTTTCAGGAATTTTAATGTTTGGATGCCCAAAGCAAAAATCAGTGGTGTGGTTACTATCAATTAAATATATAGTACTCCCCTCCCCTTTTCAAATTAGTTAGGGAACTACAGAATTTAAGCTCTATCTTCAAAAAAAAAAAGTTGTTTTTAAAAAACATATTTTTAGATGTGTGTCATCTGTCTTTACTGTATGTATTAGTTTAGTCATTTTGGCTCAGTCATTGACATTATCAGAATAAAACTGCGCAATCAGTACAAAACTGCTGACAGGCCATGCTTCTATAACATGTAAATTGAAATCAACAGCAGAGCAACACTTGGAAACATTTGTATTGCAAAATTTTAGATTTTCCCATCTTTCTATTGAAATATCCTTGAATATGCAGAAAAAAATGATCAGACTTATGGATTGTCTTTATCTGCATATCAGATTGTTCAAATTAACACAGGGTAAATTAGTATTTTGGGCCTAGAGTACAAGGCTGCATTCATTCTTGTCATATTCAGTAACTATTTTAGTCATGAAATTTATAGTGTCATGCCAGGTCATGACATGTCACACAAGGAACTGAAAAAAGTTTAGTGTAGAGATACAAGGTATGTTTTTGAATCTAAGAACAAGAATCACTAAACAAATAAAGCTTCAAAAGTAGTAAGAGGTTAAAGATACTCTCTTCCTAGCTCTGATTCCAAGGGGAGGATTAGATGGCAGTCAACTTACCCCAAATCTCCTGCATGGTATCCCCAGTCAGCTATCCAAGTAAGAGTGTGCTTCCTCTGCAAGCTCAGCATCAAGGGTATTTATGGAATTAAAAGCCGTATGCCTATCTTTCAAATGTTTAGAGGCACTGGTCTGTTTTTTAAATGCATTAGATTAATTAATCTTCACAACACCTCTCTGCGTAGTAGGTACTAGTATTATCACCATTTAATAGATGAAAAAATTGAGCAGAGAGGTTAATTTGCTCTCTAGGCTATGTAGTTAGTTAGGTAGCAGAGCTGGGATTTGGACCCAGCTGGTCCTAATTACCATAACCTTCAACATCAGAAAGATCTAAGCAAGAAACAACTCACTTTACTATTAAGTATTCCAATTTTTAGAAATTTTTTTTGGCAATTTCTACCATGAGGTTCAAGCTTTCTGTCATATTTCTTAGCTTTCCAAAGTTTCCTTTTTCCTTCTCTAACTTTTCCCCTATTTCTGATTTCTAACTCTTTCCTTTCGGGAATAAAAGCAAAATCATCTTAAACAGCTCACTCAAAGTATCATGTAGAGAAACTCAGCTTTCTACTATCAAGCTTAGTTTAAAAGTCTCCATTTGAATATTCAGTGACTGGATTGAAGCTTAAAATTAATCCTTATAAGAATACCATCCACCTACTTTAGTTTTTAGCAAGTCTCAAAGGCTATGTGTGTAAAACATTTTCTTTTCTGGAATCCATTTGCTTATAGACTGATTCTGCTCCTTTTATTTCCATATTTTAGGTTGTGAGGTTCTAATCATACTATATTTCACTCTCATTGCTAACTAATGGAATCCCAGAAGTTAAAGGTTTTGAAAGCCACAGGCTTTCCTACCTCTTTGGAAAAGAAATCTCTTAAGATAAAAATGAAAAATTTTCCTTTTCCCCATACAGCTGCAGGAGGTATATATTATTCAACATTATGAAGCTATTCTTGCAAAAATTATTTCTAATAGTCTTGTGACATGCCCAAATAATAAAGATTCTATCTTTGTTTTATGGGTAATTTTTAAGCTTTAAAGGAAGTCTATCATTTATGTTGGTTGTCTGAATAATATGTTTCCCTAATAAAAATTAAATTAATTTTTTTCTTAAAAGTGAAAAATAATAAGATAAATATAATATAAACCTAAAATTTAAATATAAATATAAAAGAGAATGATAAGCAGTTATAAGATTTATTTTTTAAATTGGAAGTACATTATCTATTTATTATTTTCTTCATCTAAAGAGGCAAAAACGATAAAATATGATTATGCATTTTTATATTTAAACATGATTGTCTAATCTTAATTAAATAAATAAGATAAAAATGTATATTCACACTTTATATATTTATATACATTTTCCAGCTTTGTTGGTTATTCATGTTTAAAAATAATCATCTAGTTTGGTTAGTATTGATTTTTTAATTATGCCTGTTTATCAACAGATGATAAACTCTGTTCCTTGAGGACAAAATACAAATTTCTGAGAAGTTATTTGGTATTTATTGCTTATATGTGTAGCCAAGCAGTTTTTCTATTAGTGAGATGATATTCTGGGTGTGGAGTTTCTTTGCTTTGATGGTAGGTAGTTTAGGTTGTCTGAGACATTGCATTTCCTCATTTCAAAACTGACCCTTTCAGACACGGCTTGTAGCTCTAACCCTTTAGAAAATGTCATGTACTGGAAGTTCTGAGAGGAGCGGCTATATCAGGTACTCCACTGACTTTTAATTAATCAACTAAGTAACTGCACCACTACTCTAGAGCCCACTTCTCAGACCCCGAGTTATTCTGGCCACTGCTCAAGCTACAAGCTACTTTATTCTGGGGTCTTTTCTTTGGCTGACATCTGACTGTTAATCTGTTTTATTAAATTTTACATTCAATTTGATTTCAGGAGTTTTATGTATGGAGAAATTTTCATGCATAGGGTTTGCTCATGATAAACTTAACATTTTTTAGAAACTTCAGTGAATACTTAAATTTCTATAATTTCAATTTAAGGAGGAAGAGAACACTCTATTTAGTGAGAACTTCATAAATTGGAAATATTTATAAGGCTTGAGGAAGTTGTAATAATTGTGTTTGTGAAAGGGAATATCTCTATACAACATTCTTTAAAAAATCCCTTATGTAACAAAATTAAAATTTAATCAACTTAGTCTCACTTATGTAATAGAAATAGCAAATATAAATAGACACTACCTGTTAAAAGTGGTATAGAGGCCTAGAAAAAGTAAAATTAATGGTAGATTTCCTCCTAAATTATATTTATAAGATTTCATTTTAAAATGATATATTTATGGTTTCTGCACTTTGCAAACTTAATAAACATCATTCTGGATTATGATTTGATGTAATAACTTACTGAATAAATGTATTACATATTCCATTTTCTGAGTGCTTTCTCCCTAAAGGGTCTATATTATATTTATAGAACTACAACTAATTTTAAAAGTGCTCCTTTGAGAAGAAAAAATATGTAAAAAAAAATGCTAAGAGCAGCAAAACTTATAGCAGTGGACTAGAAGGTAAATAACTTTTAAAGACATTGTTGTGACCAGAATAACCAGACTCAACTTGAGTGCTTTGATATTATAAGCAGTTTATTAGCCGGCGGCTGTCCTTCCAAGGGAGCAGGCTCAACCCATTTCAGGTCCACAGTTTTATACCCCAAAATCCATTAATCACTATATCCCAATCACAATGGATCTATACATCATCTATTCATTACCCGTCACCAAATGGTGGTCTGATATGATGCGTAAGCGATGGCACAGAAGCAGAAAGCGGAACATGTAAAGGTCAGATTCCCATACCATGTTTCCCATAAATTCCTTCTACTCTTTCTTGTGGGAACAGAGTTAAACAATAGCCTACTGATGTAATCACCAGGTACTTGATCAGGAAATGTGGCTGCTGTGGCGGTTGGCATAGAGGCTTCTAGTCTTAACCTCTACTTGCATCTTTCTAGGGGCACATCATCACAACATGTTCCCACATTCTACATTTATGCAACATAGGATAACGTATTTTATTTTATTGTTATATAAAATAATACTATTTATTAACAATTATTGGTATTCCTGTGATTTAGGCATAATATAAAGATGAAAGGAAAACTGTATAAACTTCTTGAGGGAATACTAGGCTTTGATTTACCAAAACATCATTTATAGTAATTCATGTCCTATGTGAAATATAAATATTTGGGAATAGATTTAACTGTCTTAGGTGTAAGTAATAAAGTTGCAATTATTTCTAAGTTCAAAACCTGGCCATTGGAGTTATATTTTGTGCTCAGCCTTGTGCCCATTGTTAAGATCATAGACATGAGATCCAGAATCCTTGAAACTCTCTGTAAAGGGAGAAAGTCTTAAATGAAGAATGACCACAGGAGAACTGCTAAAGTCAGCACACTCTTGCATTCTTCTAGTGCATGCACCTGCAAATAACCAAGCTTCCACAAAGGTCATCAGGGTAGACTAGAAGAGGGAATTTATTTCTGCAAAAGAAAGGTTTTGATTTTCGGCAACAAAAATAATTTCTTGATTACATTCTTGCATTCAGTTTGACCATGGTAGAAATAAAATGAAATTGCCTAACTGGATTTTTAATATGTGAAAAAACCCAGACAAATCTTTCTTCTTAAAGTCACATCCTAAAAGGGTGTTTCTTATTTATTAATATATATAAGAAACTGCAATGTAGGTAGTGCTCCCCTGTACAGTTATTTTTCAATAAAATAAGAACTGTATAAAGATAACAATGTTGAATGACATAGAGGCCAGACATGTCAATAGCAACAGCAAAAACCCTGACATATACTGAATATCAGTGTTATCAGCTATTAGATATAAAGTTGAGAAACTAATGATTTGTGATTCCAAGGAACCTAGTTTACAGAGAGAAAGAAAAACACCTAAAGCAGTTAATCTACAATATGTTTTAAGTACTTTGATGGAGTTATTCTCAGAGTTATAAATGTTCTAAGGAAGGAAAAACAGCTAAACCTTGGATTTAGGGAGCTGTTTCCAAATGAAACAAAATATATACTGGGTTTTGAATTCTAAATGGGAATTTTGAAAGGTAAAAGAAATCAGATTGGATATAATATGTAAATTACTAAAAAAGCAATAACAATTCATTTCCAGACTATTTCTTAGATTGCTATGGTTCTTTACCTTCTCACCTCCCCGCCCATCTCTAGATTCAGCTACAGATGTTTTGAGCAAATCATATTTGTGTGGGACATTCATACTCTTGGTCCCTTTACTCTAAAGCACCTGAGCAGGTATTCGCCATTTCCTATTTCTTACCTTTTGCCTTGTCTTGACTAAATTTTGGTCAGGTTTCTCTCCTCTCCATAGCTGTCTGTCCTCTAAGAACTTTCTTATTGTCAAAGGTGACAACTTTACCTTGAGATCAACAGGAATTCACCATCTAATAAATATGCTAAGCCTAGGAGTTTATAAATCTATTTCAATCCCATCACAATCAGGCACGATCTTAAATCTACTCTATTTCTCAAGTGACTTCCTAATTGAGGAATTTAAATCTCTCAATTTAAAGCCCTTATCTCCTCATGCATCTAAAGTTGGTCTGCTCACAGTGTTGCCCGCCAGCCAAGATCCATGGCACGAAACCCATTCAAAGCTATTGATAATTTTTCTTATTGACAGAGAAGAGGTTTTGATTGTTCATTAATTTCTAGTCAGGGCAGAATGTGTCTGTTTTATGTAAATGTTATTTAAATCCCAATCAACTCTTTTATTTGAGCATAGAGTTATTTATGCCAAAATATTAACATGCTACAAGAAAGAGGTCCACCCTGGAGATACAGGGCCAATCTACTTAGAGGGGTGGGAAATCCTCTAACTGTGAAAAGATTAACTGGAAACCAGTTGGATATTTTAACTATCCAGACATACTTTAGAGACACCAGATGATTATTTGCTCTCTTACCCAAAATTTACTCTCTGGCTTCTGTGTCACTCAATATGGAAAGGTGAAACTAAATCCACTTTTCTACTATCTTTGGAGAAATTTCAATCTGTAACAAGAGGTGTCTTCTTACACTGTCTGTCAAAAAATATAACCATGATAAAGCTGTAAATGGGGGAAATAAGGAACCATCTCCAGCAGAACTTTTTCATTACTGGCAACTAGATTTTATTCAGCTCTTTTTTCCCCCAGTTTTGTAGAGATATAGTTAGCATACAGTGCTGTATAAGTTTAATGTGTAGAACAGAATGACTTGACTTACATATATTGTGAAATGATTACCACAAAAAGTTTAGTTAAAATTCATCATCTCTAATGGTTACCAAAGGGTAGGGGGGCAGGGAGGTAGTAGATGCAGTAAAAGGGGTCAAAGGTATGGTGACAGAAAGAATTCTTACAATGAGTGATGAACACACAATGATATATATATCATATAAATATGACTTACTGTTGAATTGTACACCTGAAACTTATTGGATTTCATTAACCAATGTCATCATAATAAACAAACAAACAAACAAACAAATAAAATTACATTAAAAAATCATCATCCCATACAGATACAAAAAAGAGGGGAAAATGTTTTATTTTCTTGTGATGAGAACTCTTTTAGGGTCTAGTCTCTTAATAAATTTCAAATAGACTATACAGCAATCCTAACTGTAGTTACCATGCTGTCATCTCCATGCTGCACATTATAGCCTAGCACTTATAACTGGAAGTTTGTACCTTTTAACCTGCTTCCTTCAATTTTCCACCCAACCTCCTGCCTCTGATGGCCACAAAGCTAAACTCTGATCTCTTTTTCTATTTTGTTTATTTGTTTTTAGATTCCACATAGAAGTGAGATCATACATTATTTGTCTTTTTCTGTCTGACTTATTTCACTTAGCATAATGCTTTCAAGATCTATCCGTGTTGTTTCGAATGGCATGACCAAAGGATACTCCATTGTGTGTTTGTGTGTATGTACCACAACTTCTTTATCTCGTCATCTGTCAGTGGATATTTAGGTAGTTTCCATGTGTTGGCTATTGTAAATGATGCCTCAATGACTGTGAGGATGCAGATATCTCTTAGTGTTTTCATTTCTTTGGGATAGGGGGTTTGGGAGATAGATAGGGGTAAAAAAGGGTTCAAATATTTGACGATAGTAGGAAATTTAACTTTGGGTGATAAACATACAATAATATCTATACATATATATGTCTATATATATATATTAACATTGGTTAATATATATATAATATAGATGTAAATACATATATGTGTATATATATATATATTAACCAATGTCACCCAATAATTTTAATTAAAAAAAAAATTGTTGGATCATATGGTAATTCTATGAGAGTAGTAACAATCTCTCTTCTGTATCGCTATATAAATGATTATCACAGTGAAAAGAGGTTGCTAACATAGATTTATTAAAGAATGAATCTACATAAATTACGGTATTTTTACTCTATGCTTGGCTTAGTTAGTTCATTGGCTTTCAACTGCTACACAACAAAGGAGCCCAAAACATAGTGGCCATAAACAACACAGATTTATTTCTTATTGTTTGTGTTAGTTGAATGATTTCTTTGCTCATTTCACCTGGGTTCATTTATATGAGTAGATTAAATTGAAGAGTTTGCTGGGCCTGGAGCCCAATTAGGATTCATGTGCATGTCTAGGACTAGTATACCAGCTGTAACCTGGAGTGCTCCTGTAGTCTCTGCTATACAGTGGTAGCTTACTTTAGATAGTACTCCAGGCATGGTTTCTTTCTGTCTGCTCAATTATATATCTTTATTCTTACACATGCAAATTGAATTTCAAAGATCAAAGCTATTCTCCTTGTCCTGCATATTGTCTGAATAATCTCTTTTTACATAGGAAATATTTTTTCCCCACTTTTTTAGGATGGGCATCATCGTTATAGGTTTCTTAGCTGACACTAATTTACTCAGCCAGTCTGGCCATAGTCACTTTAATTTATTTACGTTATATTTTAGCCATATTCTTCTACTTATTATCAGGCTCATAATCGTCATTCTTATGTCTTTTCAGATCTCTCTCTCTCTCTCTCACTCTCTTTTTCATCAATGGAGGAAATAAATACATAAAATTTGGGGTTATCTTCTAGAGCAGGGGTCCCTAATCCCTGGACTGCAGACTGGTACCTTCTTTGGCCTGTTAGGAACCTGGCTGCATCGTAGGAGGTGAGCTGTGGGCCAGCGAGAGAAGCAAGAAGCTTATCTGTGTTTGCAGCTGCTCCCCAGCACTAGCATTGATGCAGGATAAGGCAAATTTCCTGGAGCTGGGGAGACTGAGCCCTGCACCAAGAGAAGAAGAGGGTAATTTGGCAGAGAGTATAGAAAGAATTCAATGCACATGCCAAAGTTAGAGTCAAAAGGAAAGTTTATTAGAAAAGGAGTTAAGACTCCACAGGCAGAGTGTGGTCTCCTCTCAGAGGCAGAGAGTGAGAGGGACAGAGAGAAAGAGAGGCATTGAGAGGAACCAAGAAAGACGGGGAAAGACAGTGACTAGAGGCCAAGTGTTCAGGGAATTCAGTTTACATATCATTCTTTAGTTCCTGTGAGTTATTGTTTAAAAGACCCTGTTAACCCATTTCCTTTGATATGGACATACACTGAGGAAGGGGAAGGGGCAAAGTATATAGCAAACAGATAAGAATGTGTAGAGTGAAAGACCTTCTGGCAGTTTCCAGCCTTTAATTCATTGGTTCCCCATGTTTTCAGCCATCAGAAATGACTCTTGTTCCTATTTCCCCTTCACAGATGTGGAGAATGGGTTGTTTGTTATCCAGCAGAAATCTTGTTTGTTCTGAAGGTGTTCTTCTGGCTTGGCTGCAGGGCTGATTAGCATATTGCAGTCTCTGTTTGTGGCTTGATTAACATTTTTAATTCTCTTGCCTCTTCCCTACATTAGCATCACCCCTCAGCCACCTCAGTTCATTAGGCATCAGATTCTCTTAGGAGCACTAGTTCCTAGTGCTAAAAAGGTTGAGGACTGCTGCTCTAGAATATTATCTGTATCTACTTTTAGGTAATTTATGAACCTTAAAACCTATTTTTCTTATCTTAAATAAACTATACTTTTTTCCTGAATCCTGTGAGATAGACATTAGAAAAAACTAAGCTTCATAAACTATAAAACACTAGAGAATATTTTATTTGAATTATATAGACATTTATATATGAAATATATAATGTAGACACATAAATATATTTTCAAAATTATATTTTTTCTCAAATAAGAATAAAGTTTTATGACTTTGCCAGTTTTTTTTTAGAGTTGAGATCATTGTGATTTATTATTTAGAATCTTCATTTAAATTTAACTTTCTGCAGTTGACTATACAATTAGTAATTATAGAACATTTGACATCATATAAATCATTATTATGACAGTTATAGGTGGGATTTTCGTGTGTGCTTGTTTTCCTTTATTCTCTTTTTATCAAAACAAGACAGTTCTCAAAATCATTTGTACCATGCTTGATAATATATATTTAGGTAGAAATTTATTTTACTTTTCTCATGTGCTCTTAGTGGAATTTTATTAGAATAAAAGTAGAAATTTTTAACTTTTCTCTTAACTGCATTGGAGAATGGGTGAATTATCTGAATTCTGAGAAATGTAAATTAGTCTTTAAATTGTCTATAGACCATAATTACAAGTAAGTGGAGGTAATACATTAAAAACAGCAAATAGCATTGTTCTTCTCCTCCTCCTCCTAGAACTTTACGTTCTCTTTCCTCTCATTTTTTATCATTCCTTTCATGTTCTTTATCTTTCCTCTTCTTCTTTTTTGCCCATATAATATGAGGCAGAAACCCTCAGTGAACTATAGTGCTATGAAAATAAAACTTTTTCTCTGGGGCTCTGTCCTATAGAATGATTACCCCATGTGGTTCAATATGTTCCATTTCACAATTTTAAATAATAAATCTTATATAAATATTAATTTTTCTGATTATCAATTAATTTAAAACTCAAAGTGTGTGCATGTGTGTGTGGCAGGGTGGAGAGAGTAAAGTGGTTAATAAGCCTAAAACCCAAATTTTATTTTATCGCAACTCCTAACTGATTTTAAAAAATCTAACCACAAGGGGAGACAAAAGCTTTTCCCTTACTAGTAGTCTTACTGATTTAGAAAGTTCATGTGTTATAAAGCATTTAGGAATTTTCTGGAGAAACTTTGGTCTGTTTTTTCTCTTCTAATATATTACCATTTTTATAAAGCATTACTATATCAGTTTACATGCTTAATTTTCTATCTCTTCACAAAAATGACTGATGTTCTGCTTTTTTGGTGAATATCACTTCTGTTAGTGTTGTTTATCACATTAGGTAACACCTATCTATTTCACAGAATACTTTTGTTAAACTGAGTTTATTTGGAGGAGCAGATATTAGAAAGTGAGAAATCTCAATTGATTTAGAATTCATAGAAGAGGTCCTTAAATTTTATTTTTAAAATGTCACTTGAATCACTGCTATTTCATACTAATACTCTTTATTATGCAAATATTCATCCAACCTTATCTAGCACTCACAATGCGCCAGCAAAAACTTCATAGGTATTCACTCATTTAATCCTAAGAACAATTAAACATAGGCAACAGAATAGATTCAGGCAAATGATTATTAGCAATGATGAGATTAACTAGGCAGAGAGGATAGAAAGGAATGAAATGAGGGCTGAGGATGTGGTCCTGAGACATTTAACATTTAGGGTTTAGGCTGAGAAGAAGGAGACTGTAAAAGGAACTCTTGGTTTTCTGCAGAAATATAGTGCAATTTATTTTCAATTTTGATGTCCCACTGAGTATCCATATTTTTTTCTAAGATATATTTCACAGTTATTGTGGGTTGAATCGTATCTCCCCCCAAAATTTTTATGAAGTCCTAACACCTAGTACCTCAGAACATGACCTCATTTGGAAATAAGATTGTTGCAGATGTAATTAATTAAGATAAAACCGTACTGGAGTAGAGTGGGCCCTAATTCAAAATGACCGGTGTCCTTATAAGAAGATGGCCATGTGAAGAAAGAGAAAAAAGGAAAATGCCAAGATGAAGGCAGAGATTGGAGTTATTCTTCCACAAGCCACAACACTAAGTACTTGATGACCAACACTACAAGTTAAAAAGAAGCAAGGAAGGTTTCTCCTTTATAGGTTTTAGAGGGAGCATGGCCTTGCCACTACCTTGATTTTGGACATATAGTCTCTGAAACTGTAAGAGAATAAATTTTTGGTATTTAAAAACACTCAGTTTGTGGTACGTGGTATGACAGCCCTAAGAAATTAATATGACCATATATGTACATATTTTCCATAATGTCTGAAAAATAAAATAAATTGATCTGAGTATGAACAAGAATAATTTAGTGTGGTTACATGTTAAAAGTGCACCATGGAATTAGAATACATTGAAATAATTCTGACATCTAGTCTGAATTTGGAACATTCTTCAAATATATTTGTCACAGAAGTAGTATTGAAAGATATACATTATGGAATCCTTAGGTGTCTTGCAAAGCTTCTATCAAGGTAATAGACTTTACATAAATTTAATACTAAATTTCAGTTGGTGATCTATCAGTCAGGTTAACCAAAGTAACCTCTCTCTTCTCTGTGTATCTTACAAATATACACAAATAATGGTCTTGAAATTGTTAAGTAAAGTTGGGATGCTCTTAAATAAAAACTGGAAGTGCATTTCTATTTCAACTTAATTTTTTACTTACAAAAATATAAAGCCAATGGTGAAATATTATGCAACAGAAAGCTTCTTTTGTATCGACATTTAAAATGTTATACATTGGAAAATAATTAAATTATTCAGGTATTAGTAATGCTATATGGGAAATTGTGACTGCTCAAAATAATAATTGCTACTGAGATGTCTCAAAATATGTAAATACCAAATGCATGCGTAAAATGAGTTATTTAACTTTATTTTTTAAAACATGCAAACAATGTTTGGTATACTTGTTGAATTGTAAAAATAAAACATGGGAAACACTTAGATCATCATAAATCAAAATTGTGGCCTTAAATTTTCATTTCCAGTGTACTTCCACATTATCTTGAGCCTCATGATAACCATATGATATACTATGACACTTTTTTGGTTTGTAACAAAGATTTGCTAATTGTACTGTAATCACATACTATAACTCCATTTAATCTTTAAGGGAAAACATTCAGTGAAAAATTTTATTGTTTAAGAAAACTTTTATTGAAAGCATTCAAGTTATGTTATAAATTATAGGTGGATACATTTTCAAAATGTGAATATTCTCATGTAATTACAGTTTATAACAAAAACAGAACATGTTTTTATTATATTTAAAGGTATAACATATTTTTATTATAAAATATTTAAAAATTTTACTGTTATATTTTTCTAGTTAAAATTGACTTTTGAAAATTAACCTGTAACCTAAAAAGTGTTTGACAAAATTACTTATTAATTCTGAGAGTTTATCTGTAAAGTCTATTGAATTTCCTATGTATACATTAGAACTGTACATTTTTAAAACTTATTTTTAATTATACTTTGTGACATTTTTGCAAAGGTGTAGAATTTATTAATTCATTAAATTAGATTTAAGAAAATTGGAGGATCAGTATTGGAGTTATAAGAACAAACAATTACAAGTAGATAGTATCTTCTAGAAAGAAGACTGATAATGGATAGGAAAATAAAAATGGACAGAGAAAAATTTATTTTTAGGAAAAAATATTTATACTTTAGGTTTAGTTCAAATGAACAAGTATTCAGAGACCATGGATATGTATTAATGAAAACATATTGAAGAAGACATGGCATATTTCACATATTAGTAAACTTGTTTTTATAAATAATAATGTTTTGAAGTTTTTGTTTCCCTTAATGTCATACTTAGAGGAAGTAAAAAGTTCTGATATAAGTGTCAGTGTACTCTTTCTTATATCTCCTTTCTCTTTCTCATTTTTCAGTCATTCCCACCTTTTCTTGTAACTGCTATAACTCTGTTTTGTTCCTTTTCTTTCTATCATGGCAGCCTTTACTCAGACATATTATACAAAATGACACATTCAGGTTTAAAATACCATAAAAACTGTCAAAAAATAAAGAAAATAACCCAACACTGTAATTGGCCATGTTGAAATGATCTCTTTTCTTTAATTCATAAAAATGAGCTGAGAAGAGGATGTTTATTTATTTAGATAGTCAAACCAACATCTTCACTTTAAAAAAGCATTTGTCTCAGTTTAACTATTGATAATTAAAAAACTGGTATAATATTAGAAGTATTGGAGTACTTTGTAAACAATTCATATAACACATAACTGTATGTATAAAAGTTTTTTTTTTTGAGAGGACAAGACCTTTTTTAATGAAAGGGTTTTTCTCAAAGTCAAAAACACTTAGAATCATTGATTTACCGTTATTTATGTTACATCACTCAAAAATAGATTTTATTTTTAATTTCTTCAATCTCAACTCAATGGTAGAATGTATTTTACACATTAGTAGCCTGGAAAATTGTTATAAGCTTAAGAACTCATCTGCCACAGTCTCTTGTCTCTTGGAAGAACTATTCTGAGTCATAAATTACAGGATTCCTCAGAAAAGGCCTTGAATTTTCAGTTGCACATGGCATTATCATTCCATTAGATAAGTAAATCTTACACCAAAGGAAAAGCAAAACTGAAATTATATATTATTTAAAAATTAAGGACAGTGAGAACAATAACTATTTCAAATGAATTACAATGGTAAAAAAAGGAAAAATATAAAAGAACACAAAGAAACCGTAATTTACCATACATGATTTTTAGTGCAGTAAGCCATTTGAAGTAATAAAGAAAAAAAATATAAAAAGGAAAGGAAAAGAAATGTCATTAAACTCATAAACATTTCTGTACCTCATATAAAAATAATTAAAATCCAATTAAAACGGTGGCTCATTAAAAAATTTTTGTAACATTTACAACCCAAATGGTGAAGTTCTGTAAATTAAGTGCTTGCAAATCATAAAGAAAAGAAAACACTAATTTAAAAAAATGCATCAAAAAATTCTTTAGAAAAATATAATTTTCCAATAGATAGAAAATGTTAAATTCAAAAGTAATAGGCTATGTTTAAAAACTAAAGAAATTATAAAATTACATTTTCCCACTAATGAAAGATAATTTATCTATATATATATAAATATAATTTATAATCATATGTCAAGAAATCAGCAATTAGGAAAGCTGTAATTTTAGCATAAATTTTTGGGCTTACTCTGCCAATATAAAATAAATGAAATCAATATTTATATTTTTGTCAATAACTTAATTTTAGTAATTCTACAAGCATAAAATGATGAGTAAAATATTTTATACTATTTAGAAAAGTAAAAATTTGGTAACAGAAATATGTTTAATAGATAAATTATAAAACTGTAGGAAGCAACAATATGTGGTCAATTAAGCTATATTTTATCAAGGTTTTTGATAATGTCAGGAAGTGAATTTTAAATTAATTTGCAGAGAAATTAAGAGAGAAGGGGAAAGAGAAATAAAATATCTAATGAGACTAGAATAAAAGGCTGGACACAACAAATCTAAATGCAATCAATGTCTAATTAATAAATATAATGAATAAATTTAATTTTATTATTTTTTATGATTTTCTATAATGAATAAGTATAACAGTTTATCTACAAAACACTAATTTGAAAAATGAGATACAACAAAATACTTTATCCTTGTATTTCATTTTGTTTGATTTATAGATTATTATTATGGGTCTGGTTTTATCACTCTATATACCCACTCTAAAGCAGGCAATATTTTGCAGGAAAAAATAGAATCAAAAGCCTTTGTTTCTCAAGCATAAGTACTTCAAATCAACAAGCTGTGGTGTCTTCTTTCTTGGAAAAGTACATAGAGAAAGAAAATTTAAATAACCATAAGTACATATTAATGGGAGCTTTGCTTTGACTGGGAACATAACATGGGTTTTCATAAGCATCTTTAGTAAATAAAGCCTTTCTATTCAAGTTATTTGATTTATTTTTTTATTCTTTTAAACCATGTAAACAAAATTTTCCTGTCAAATAATGTCACTTCACTTCTGCCAGTTTACACAAATCAAATGAATAACTGATCCTATGTTACAGCACAGGGAGTTTCCTTCTTGGTGTATTTATGGTTTTTATTTGTTTGTTTGTTTGTTTTAAAATAGAATTGAAGATTTTGTGAGGTATTTTAATCACCTACTTGTTGCCTTGTCTCTCACATTAGCTATTTTGCATAAATTGTATTTACTAGGAAGTTATAAATGATACTCTTTGAAAAAAAAATCAACATGTTTCAAACTTTTCTACATTCCCAACAGAAAGCAGAAATCAAACCATAAATAAATAAAGCAGGCTGTTTTAAAACCAAGAACCCTGTTTTGAAATTTCAAATTCTAACATTATCCTAACAGAAAAACATTTTCTTTTTTGTACCATAATTATCTACAAAACAGGTAAATCATAGACACCATATTTAAATTTCACTGACTTTCTCTATCTACAATTTAACTTACTGACATTTTTAAACACTATATTTACCCAAGGCCAAGAAAAACTTTTGTTTCTACATTTACATGTTTATGAATTCTAGATTTCGAATTTGAAAATCAAATGTTGAAATCATTTTGAATAATACCTATGAACAGTAAACCTAATATACAATAGGTGTTAAAAGTGGTGAATATATGCTTTAATAGTTTCTAAATCTATTGCAAAATACGCCGTTTAATAATGATATCTGTAACTTAACCATAAAATATAGTACCATATTTAATCTTTTTGTTTGTTTAGTTAAAACTTTTTTTTAAAGCAGTTTCAGGTTCACAGAAAAATTAGGGAAAAATACAGATTTCCCAAATACCCCTTCCCCTACACATGCACAGCTTCCCTCTTTATCAACATCCCCCACAAAGTGGTACATTTATTACAACTGACAAATTTAAAACTTTTGCATTGTCATATCAAGAGAATAAAAAGACATAGTCACACAAAATCCAATGTTTACCTTAGGAGTCACTCTTAAAAATTCTATGGGTTTGGACAAATCTAAAGTGGCATATAACCATTATTAAAGTATCATACAGAGAATATTTAATGCTCTAGACAAAGACCTTACACCCCTCAAATAATTAACACAGAACAGATCACAGACCTAATTGTAAAATGCAAAACTGTAAAACTCCTAGAAGATAGAATAGAAGAAAGCATAGATGACTTGAATCAATTGAATAGCTCCAGAATTTGGTCGTCATCAGCTATAGCAATGTATTTTAGGAACGAAATTGAAGAACACAGCACCTTTAATGTTCTGAATAGCCATGGAGGGGCACTTAAGTAAAATAAGAATATATTAGAATTAATAGGATTTTAAACCAAAACATATAAAAATTCAAGTGGTATGTATATTTATTTCATAACCAATATGTATTAGAAAACTATAGGTACACTAACATCTCAGATTTTCTGCCTAGGTATATAGTTGAAAAAATAGATATGTGGTAGTAAGAAAGGTTACTTGAACTCAGATTATATTAGTTTAATATTCCCAGAAGCATTTGAGAAATGCATGGAATACTGGTTTGTGAGTGGGGAAACTGATATAGGGAAAGGAGCCTTCTGTATGTCTCTGTGATTTTAGCATAAATCTCTGGTGGTACATTGTAAACATAACTGCTGTTGTATTTGTCATTCTATATGTAGAAAGTCATTCCTTCTTGCCCACAACTCAGATTATATTTCTTCTTCTTCTTGTTATTCTCACCAACATTAAATTTTCTATTGCTCAACCTCCTTGTCAGTATTTGTCAGTTCCATTATTAACTATTCTAACGAGAATGTAGTGGTATCTCATTTGGATTTAAATTTCAATTTCCTCAATGATTAAGAATGTTGAGCACCTTTTCATATGTTTATTTGTCACCCATAAAGTATATCCTATTTATCAAAATGTCTTCATATTTTTGTAATTTATTTATATTATCTTATTATTCATTTTAACATCTATATACTCTAGATTCATATCCTTCGTCATAAATGTGAGCTATATAAAATTTCTCCAGTTTGTCTCTTTATTCTCTTAATATGACAATGCAAAAGTTTTAAGTTTTAACAAGGTTTAAATTATTATTTTTTATTTTATGGGTTGTGCTTTTCGAGACATTTAAAAACTTTTGCTGAATCTGAAGTCGCATATATTTTCACTTATGTTCCATTCTTGAAGTTTAAATAATTTATGGGTCAAGGTTCAAGTTTTGCATTTGGAAGTTCAATTGTTTCTGCACCTGTTGTTGAAAAGAAAACACAGCTCAACAAAAAACTTTCAAAGAGAAGAGATGTAAAGCAAAGCAAGACAATTTGATTGGCTATGGCTTAACAACCTAGTTGGCTTTTTGTTATTAGTTTTTCTTTGGGTTTCGATTTTTTAACCCAGAAGCATTTATAGGTTTACATTTTACTTTACTTACATAGGCCACTATGGTCTTAGAGCCACCTCAGTCTAATGACCTCCTTGTTTAATTAACAACTACCTCACAAGTTGTAAGAATTAAAGAAATTAATACATGCAAAAAACCTCTTATCAAAGGCTAGCATGTAGTGAGTGCACATTATATATATGTTAAAAACAAATTATTAGAAGAAATAAATTACTAATGTTTTTTGTTTGGTTTGTTTGTTTTTTTGTTTGTTTTAGCAGTTTATGGCTAGAAGCTCTTTATAATATTTATCAGAAAAAAAGGAGTTTTCAGAGTACTGTTTGGGAAATGCTACTTTAGCAGCTATAGCACATAAAAATGGTAAGCTTCCAAAAGTTTTGCCATACAGCATAAAAAGAGAAATAAAGAAATAAGCCTCATTCTTTTTTTTTTTTTTTTTTTTTTTTTTTTCTGTCTATAGAAGATGTTTCTTTTGGGACAAGCAGGGCTTGTTATTCAGTCGCATCTGGAGACAATCCAATGCTAAACAAAACTTGAATTTTCCTTTGAATATAAAAAGGCCATTTAATTTACATTTTGTCAGGTCTGCGTTTCTCAATGCATCAGGTTTCCATTCACCAAAGTAAGATAATTTTTCACATTGAGCATAGTAGAAAACGAGTATCATTTCTCCTCTAGTTTCTATTACCTGTCTCTAATCTCTTTTCAGCACAGCCCTTAAACATTATCAGCCTTAGAGGAGAGTAAATTGAAAAATTAAAGAATGATTTTTAATATTGTTCACAGCTATACTACAAACTGAATTCTTACATGGGGCCTCCTGGTACTTGCTTCTATCTTTTGTAAGGTTTGCCGATAAAAGAATGCCTAGTGGGGACAAAGGGACTCAAGCTTCAGTGAGTAAAGCTCTCTATCCAGACCAAACACAGGCCTCTGGGTAATTGACAGGAGTGTCCACCTCTTTTCTATCACCCAGCATCCAACACACTCAGATGCAAGTTCCTCGTTCCTTGTAGGCTGTCCTGGCAGCTGTTTTAGTGTGGGCTTTTAGGACACATTAGTGGGTCTAGACTTTGGTCACTAATGTTTAAAGTCTTAGTAAAAAATAATACTGCTAATAACTATTTTCCTTCATTATTCTATTACATTATTTTATGAAACAACCAAAAATAGGCATCATCTCAGAGTTTCTCCCTGTTATTCTGATTAGGCTGCATTTTCACTGCTTCTTATTAAGAATTTCCACACCGATGTGAGAAAACATTTAAAAATAACATCTGTGAATAATTCATTCTAATATTCATAGTCCTATTATGGCAAATGTCAGTGAGAAAAATTTCTAGAATTTGGGATCAGTAACTCAGGTAATGTTTGAAAAAGTTTATGTATTTATGTCATTCTTACAAAGCATACTGACATTTATTTATTGTGATATCATAGAAACACCTAAAGTTGCTCCCAGAATAAATCAACCACCCTTCATTTAGAAACTGAGACCATGCGAAGGTAAGTGTGCTACATGAGATGGGGCCATTATTGCATTAACGAATGAGACTAAACAATCTGATTATATATATATATATATATATATATATATATATATATATATATATATTTAAAAAACTAGATTATTTTTGAAAGAAAAATAGCACATGCAAGAATGATTAACCAAAAGCAATTTTTTAAAACCTCTTTGTTGAAGTTTCATTAACATACAAAATCCTGGACATATTTAATGTGTACCACTTGGTAAGTTTGGAGATAAGTACACATCTGTGAAAAATTACCACCATTTATGACGTAAACATATCCATCATCTCTAAAAGTTTCCTCTTACTCTCAAAGCCATTCTTAAACACATGGTAGGTATTTTATGTATACTCTTTTCTTCCATGTGAACATGTGTGCATACTATATACAGTATATAATAGCTATTAACAGGACCTATGAGATAGTTTACCTTCATAATGTACCTAATATATTGACAACTACAATTGACAATAAACCAAGGGACAAAAGTAAAGATGAATAATTTCAAAAGGTGGCCTAATGGGTGAATATATCAATATTTACCTTTATTAATTACATACCAGGAATGTTCCATAAGCTTTGGGTACGATGCTGGTACAAATCAGAAGGCTAGCATTGCCTTTTGGAAAAATCTTTTTTTCTATATAAATTATGTATATTTACCTTATGTAGTGTGCTGAATTTTGTACCTTAAAATGATACCTATGAAACCCAGATACCTGTGAAAATGGTATTACTTGGAAATAGGGTATTTGCCTGTGTAGTAAAGTTGTCTAGTGGATTAGGATAAATCCAGTTACTGATGTTCTTTTAAGAGACACATGAGAGACAGAGGCAAAATATATTATATTGCCTATATAATTAGGAAAATAAAAATAATAACAATTATTATATTTCAGCAGATGTGTTTTAAAATTTGTAGGACCTTTATTTCTTATTCCTAGAGAGAAAAATTTAATGTGGCAAAAGTTAATTATTCTCATATTCACATGTAAATTAATTCTAATCTTACTCCTTAGCTAACTGAATTATATCATAGATACTGTTTTCTCTTTGGTTGCATCATCCATCTGCACCTCCTCTAATCATATCAGCAGGGTTGCATTACTACACATGTATAAGCCATGGTAATTACCAAATATTGTTTTTCTCAAAATTGTGCCTATAATTATAATCATAAATCGTGTATAATTTAATTATTTTACATTTTAAAAAAATTTGCTTTTCTGACTTGGGTAGGAAATTTTCTTCAGTTTTAACTACATTTTAATTGTAACATTTGTTCCATTTGTGAGTTTTCTGAGTTTATTTCTCTATCATACTTCATTTTGTTTCTCTTTCTTGGAACAATGTAACAATAAATATAATTTTAAGCATTTTGCAATTTGATAAATTTACAGATTGGAAGGCTTGAATGATCTTTCTACTTTTCAAATATATTTCAGTTTTTGAGATACTACAATGTAATTGTCCTTTACATTTCTTTGATTACTCTGGAATTGGAACATCTCTTTGTTTTTTATCAATCATCTCCTGAATATTTTCCTTTGTTATATAAATTCATCATTTGCCATTTTTATTAGATTCATTATTTGCTTTTTTATTAATCTGCAGTAATTTGTATATTATAGAAATTTATTTTTGTCTTTCTAACATAATTTTTTGGTTTTTGTTCATTGACATATATATATTCTCATTAAAAATCTGTGTAGCTTTTCAAATTTTATTCTTGATTGAAAAAGCCTTTTCTATATTCAAATAATTTATATAGTTTTCTAGATTATCTTAAAAAGTTTTATTGCTTTTAAAATATTTTAAATATTTTATTTATCTAGATTTTAGTTTAGGATTTGATAAAAGCTGAGAATCATTTTTTTTTTCTCTTCCTGTTGAATATCATGTATCTGGTACTATTTTGACTGATTCCAACATTTTTCACTGAATCAAAGTTTTCATTTTTATATATATTAATATGTCATATTTGAGAATTTAATTTCAGTTTCTTCATTCTATTTCATTGGTTTGTATATTCCTATTCCAGTTCTAAATTCATTTGATTAAGTGTGCTCTTCCTCTAATTTAACATCTTTGTAAGAAAATTCTCCACTAAGATTTTAATGGGGTTATCATTTATTCTCCGCTAAAATTTTAATGGTGTTATCATTTATTCTCATTCATGTTTTTGTTACATAAACTTCTGCTGTGCTCTTTCACGGATTCTTGGCTCAACTCTAATTTCAACAGCATCTGCCCTGGATGATTTCTTAAGAACCCAGGCTAACCTGTCATTGCCAAAGATAAAGTCAAGCTCTCATCTAAAGTCTTTCCATTTTTGGCTCCAGGTCTTGTTGCCAGACCTGAAGTCTGTCTGGCCCAAGTTCTATGCAGTCCTGAATTAGTGTCTCTTGGTTCCATCCTCAAAGAATGTGGGAGTAAATTTGGTGGAGGAACACTGCAGCCTCTCAACAGTCTGGTGCACAACACTGGGAGATATTCTTTACACTTTTCAGGTTTCCCCAGGAAATCGAACCCCCAGTGCCCACAAGCAGAAATCATGATCATTCATTCTCTTATAGATGCTTTTTTCCCTCTTGCTTGTTCTCTCTGTTCCTTCATTCTTGCTTTTCCTAAGATCATCTCCCATGTAAATCACTTGTTCTCAAATCTTTATCTCAAGTTTTTGTACAAGTGATTACAAACCAAAACAATTTTAAAGATAATTTTATTTATTTCATGAAAATCTCCTTTAGTATTTCATTGGGATAACCTTAATTAACTATATTAATTGTGAGAGAATTAATATTTTTATAATATCTAAGCACTTGCTACATATAACTTCACATTTGTTTTTAGATATTGTTTTGTCTGTTATTAACTTTATAATTTTATTTCATACAGATTATATTTTCCTTAGTATTATTTCTTAAGTATCTTCAAGTATTTTATTGTATTAATTTCCCTGTTGCCAATGGAATATTTTTATTCATTTTACTCCTAATATTTAGGGTTAAAATAAAGACAAATTTTTTCAATTGAACAACCCTAACTTAGGGATTTTTTAGGTTTTTACCTTTTCAATATGAGGTTTTTTTTCCCCTTATGAAGTTTATGTAAGCCCCTTTATTTTCATCTCAAATTCTCCAAGGAAATGTAAAACTGTAATAGTGATAGTGGTCATGCTATTAATTATTGATAATTATTTAGATAATTATTTAGAACAAAGCAGATAATTATTTAGATAATTAGTTAGAAAAAGCCATTTATTGTGTCACCATTTTATGTATTGTCTTTTGAATATTTGTTCATAATCTCTTTGTTATACTTATTTAATTTCTTTTTAGTCCAGTAATAGTTATTATTAGGCAGAACTGTTGAATTTTATGTCCTTTGAACTTATATTGATGTGATCCAATGATTCCTCCCCTCTTTTTTTTTAATGTTTGATGTAATTGACTGAGAGGCAGCCGACCTAGTAGAAAATGCTATTCTTTTTTGAAGATTCAGTAAAATACTAGATAGAAACCTATACCATACAAGTGTAGATACTCTTTTAAAGGTTTTAGTACATATTCTAAAACCAACAAACTATATTCTGTGCTATTTATCCATTAGCCAGTATGCATGGACCTGGGAACCAAGGTATAGAAGTAGAAATGACTACTTTCAATATTACATCTAATGATCTATCCATTTCAACATTTTTTCTTCTCATACTGCATCTTTAGACTTGTTCAGTTTAGAGTCCTTACTATTCTTAGCAAGATGGTTCCATTAGAAGACACAACAATGATTCTATTAGACTGGATATTGAGGTCACCTCTCTGAAAATACAGACTACTCATGCCATAGAACAAATAAGGTGACAGGAGGTTTACCTAGTGCAATTAATTCTTATTATCAAGGAAGTGGGACTAGGGCAGTAGAACTATATCTGGAGTCTAGGGAATTATTTGGGATAGCTCTGAGTACCTCTAGTGGGAAAAAATTATAAACAACTACAGTAAGTCATCCAGGACCCTCAACTCTCAGATAATTCATGTATAATAATTTAAGTCACCCCATCAATAAAAAATTCCTGATATTGGAAATATTTCAGAACTGAGGGAATTTGAATTAAACAATAAAAGAAGACTGTTATAAATGAGATTGTGGCAAAGTGCAAAAATAAGAATATAATAGCTATCCATATTTTTGACCTTGCTTGATTTTCACATATTTTGTATATAAACCAAATATATTTTTTGTCTTATTCCTTTTACAAGTTATTTTATATAAAGAGTTTCATTTGTGGCTACTTATATGATTTATCCCTTAGGTTACAGTCTATGTGTGTGTGTGGCGGGGGGAGGAGAGGAATTGTAATTAATCAGAAGAGTAATAACTTTCATGCAGGAAGAACTTCAAAGACTGATAAAATTGTGTTTATCCCCTTTGGGGAGAGATTGAGCAGTGTTTTGTTTCTTGAGAAGGGATGAATTATGCTTTTGCTTTTGTTATTGTTGTGTGAAAATTTAGGAATGAGTAGATAGGCATATTTAAATGTTGAATAGACAAAGGCTGTACTTTGTTACATATAATTAGTTGGTATTCATTACCCATTTCTACTTCCTTTTAGTGAGTGTTCAGGTACAGCAGAGGATGGATAGGTTAAAGGAAACAAAATGTCTCATCCTCCTTTGCAACATTTGTGGATGCAAATAAATCTCCATTTAATAGATTCACTTGCAAAGTTTATGCAACAGAATTTACTTTGTACTGCTTTGTCTATTTCTGTTTTCAAGCAACAGTCGAACTGCTTGACTGTCAGTAAACACTTTTAGCGGTAATAGCAGTTAGGCTCAAAGTTCAAATTACTTAAGTCAGTTGCAAAAAAGGGCAACAGCATCATGCATAACCTTCTGACTTGGCTCCCACACTATCCAACCCGTTTTTTTTCCTTACACTTACTTCCATGAATTAAACTGCATTTTCTTATACATGCAAAAAGTTATTTGTTTTTGTTTTATTTAGTTTCTTAATTTGCAATGTTACAAGTTCATTGGAGATAGAAAAGGGAAATGATAAAATTGAGGAAGGAGAAGATGAACACGGTTTTACCTACGATGGGAAGAAATAGGAACTAGAAAGTAACAGAGAGAAAAATGTATCCCATGATGAGAAGTAGTTGGAATATGGATTACAAATAAAAATGAAATCATGAATGATTAAGAATGCTAGAGAAGGGATAGAACTTGTCAATTGAATACAAAATACTGAGAAATCTCATAATTATTTCTCATTTTTCAGTCACATTTTTGTCTTAAGTTCTAGATGCTTCTAGCTCATTATCTTCCAGGGCACTTATTTGACTCACAACAGTAACTATCTAAATCTGTAGGTTTGCTACTGATGTATGTCTTAGAAAAATATTTATTTTTTTCAGCTACATGAGTCTTTTTATATTGGATTTACTTAAGTAATGCTTTTGGATTGTTTAATTTGATCCTTTCATCTCTAAGGTATTTGAAAACCCATTGAATTAAAAGTGTAACAAAGAGAAATTTGGGTATTAAGATGCAATTGCTGAACGATGTCAATCTATTTTATATCGATGCATAAAATGCAGCTTATGTATTAATCTGCAATCACTTTCCTTTTCTTAGATCATTTACTTAAAGTATTTGTAAATCCTTTCTCTGTCTCTCTGAGATATAAATCTTTTTTTAAATCTTCTTGCCAGTTTTAAATACCCAGGTTATCTTTCTCGGGTATCTGGGACCCATATCTGAAATGTTATTATCAAGGATGAGAACAGCCCTATGTCGGGGGCTCTATGAGAAGATAGGATCCTAACCTGAGTGGGTGTCTTTCTCCAAGTTGTAAAAAAAAAAAACCTATCATGAAGACATGAGAAAGTTTACTTTTAATTAGGTGAAGCCAGTGGCAAACACACCTGGCCTATGATTCTCTCACTCCAGTTATTAAAATTTTTCCTTTGTTTCAATGGAGTTGAACTCTAAATTCTGGTCTCTCTGCCCTGTTATGTCTGAAATAAAGTTTTTTTTCTTCCTTTTTGTTTCATCAGAGGAAATTTATGGTAGCAGATATTAAAGCCAATTACAGAGTTATATACCTTCCATTCCTAAGCACTATAAAATGAGTAATTATAAATTGCATTTTAATTCTTTTTTCTGAGTTTTATTTAATCCTGAAAAAATATTGAAAGGTTTTGCTGGTTTGCTGGCTCACCAAATATTTACATTTTTATCTAGTGCATTGTATGAACTGGTCTCAATAAGATACAAACTAAAGCAAATTTATTTCATTTCATAGTTGTTTCTTTTAAATTGCTACCATGACTTGCTTTAAAGAAAAAAAAAAAACCTTCTGGATGCAATATTTGGCTTTTGTGGGCTCAAGTAATACAAATCCAGTTAAATCTTAAAAACTCCTAAAGTAGTATAATATTGTATGTCAAGTATAATTGGGAAAAAAGTATTTAAAAATAAAAACTTACTCTTGTCCTTCACCTAGGATTTTGCTGCTTTAGGCTAGAGACTGGTAATGGGTGGAGATACCTTTTCTTGAGCTGCTATCTTTGGGTCCCTCTGGGGTCAGGCTTAATGAGAAGGGACTTATATAGCCACCAGAGATGCAGTCTGGCAGATCATATGTACCAAAGATGATGCTTTTGCCTAGAGGGCATGTTTTCGAATTCCTCATAAATCTTTTTTTCTGGTTACTTTAGAGAAATTTCCCTAATGTGGGCAATGCCTTCTCATCTTAGTTTATTATGACCTCCTCCTTACAGCTCCTGTCTTACAGAGGTTTACTTTCAATGCATTTGTTTTGAGGGTGGTTCCTTGTAAAATAACTCATATCCAGATCTCTTCTTCCATGTCTATATCAGGTTCACAGAAGGCCAGCAAGTGTCTTTGTTTGGCTAAACTTGAAACATGTAGGCAATTCTCAGGGTAGCCTCTTCTTCCTTCCTGCTGGCCACAATCTTCTTTTAGATTTTTATTTATAAATTAAGTAGCATTCCCCACAGATTTTAAATGCTGAAAAACTTATGCCAAATTCTCGTGTGCTTCCCTTGGTGTCAGTGTCACTAGAAATAAAGTAGGAGAGAAGAAGCTTCAATTCTCTTAAAGATACATCCACCTTTGTATCTTATAACTTCTCTATAAAGATATTATTATATTGCAGTCTCCCTAGTTTCTTCATTTCCCTTAGGTCTGACATCAGACATCCTTGTGCTTGAAGTTTAGTATCTTAATTAAAAGATGTTTTGGGATTTGTTAATTTGTGTTATTTATTTTGTTCAAACTTTTAAAATATTCTGTTTTTAATTATATTGTATGTTTTTTTCTTTTATGAACAATAAGTATCTAAATGTTTTATGAACAATAAGTATCTAAATGTTTGCTCCCATTGTAGACAAGCTCTACAATGCTCACATATCTTTGCTATTTAATTTCATTAGTATTTGCAAAGTAAATTTCCAGGCAGATAATTTTCTTTCTTAGTCTCTCTCTCTCTCTCTCTCTCTCACTCTCTCTTCACTTTGATCTGCTTTGCTTTCTTTCTGTGATGTTCATCTGGTTTAAGAAACATGGTTGAAGTTTTAGAAACTTTTCTTACATTAGTCATAAAGTATCACTCATAATAGAATATAATATCTTACAACTCTAATTCTAGATTCTTAATGAGGAAAATAAATCTAAATTATACTTTAAATGTTAAGGCTTCACCCACATGCATTTTCTATCTGTATAAAATTAATCCAATAAAATATAATTTCTTGCTGTATCAGATGTTTTTTTATTCACTACATAAAATTGAAGTTTATGGAATTGAGAAATTAATTAGATATATTAATAGCTACCTTACTTTTCCCGAATCTTTTTATAGCCCAGAATTAGATATAATAACTATTTACAGTGATTAATTTATGGAATACATTTTATTACATTTAATTTAGATTTATCTTTCAAAAAATATTGAGTTTTATTAAGCAAAAAATCAAGGATAATGTGAATATTAAGACCATGTAGAAATAGATGATAGTGGTCACAAAACTGCAAAACAAAAATTTCATAGATTTATGCACATATTTTACCCACTCAACAACATACCATTTAAAATGAATCTTGAGACTTAAGTAACAGATTTAAATATTTTTATATGGAGAACCAAAGATGTTTGCTATTTCATGATTGCCATTATGTTAATAGTCTAAGCTTTTGTAAATTTAAAAACAGATTCTTCTACACTTTAATATGAAAATTGTATAATTGCCCTAAAATACTTATTAAGGATTTGCAGTATTTTGTGACAAGACATTGTCTTCAAATGTTATCTCAATGACAGGGACACATCATCATCCACAGGGAGCATTACTGTGGGAGTGGGGAGTAGGTAGAAGAAAGTGGGAGATGCATGAGGGAATAAGGAAGAAGAAAATGTTTAAATATTATTCCGCTTTTATCAATTTCTTATACACACAAAGTTAACATTAATCTCCTACTTCGGCCTACAGAAAGAGGTTGAAAGACCTAAAAATTTCCATTTGTTAGGGACTAAAGCAAGAAAAAATTAACTCCAATAACTAGGAAATATATAACTTTTGGTTTCAAAATATTGTCTTCACATTTATACATTCATTAGAACTTCTCAGAAAGAAGTAAGTTTCTTATTATGTGCTCTTCACACATAGTGAAGTAAAACCCAGAAGCAAAAAAGATTGGTCAAAATTATGAAATTAAAATATACTGTGGCTCCAATTGGAAATTAGATTTTTTGGTTCTAAGTGTGATAGCCCTTCCACTAAATTATACTGCCTTGCCAAATATTTCAGATGTAATAGTTTTAAATCTCAGATAAAATTTAAAATATGCTATAATGAATAAAATCTGTTTCTGAAAGATATAAGTACAAATATCTATGATAAGAATTTATTTTATAAGAAATTTCTGTACGTAAAGAATATGTGTTTAAGTTCAGATAATATGATTTTAAATTACACAAAACTCAGCCAAAAGTAACTACAAAAGAATTCACTACAAGAAGATCAATAGTTTAAAACCATTGGGGGAAAAATCATAACTGAGACTATATATTTTAAATCCAAAAGCAATAAAGCCAAATTCTAATTTAAAACTTTTATAGAACCAGAACAAATTAAGGCTTTAAAAAGATGAGCCCTGAAAGTAGATTTTTAAATTTGATCTGGGAGATATTCTAAAATTTTATATATATATATATACACACACACACACACACACACACACACACACACACACACACACACGTATATATGTGTATATATATATACACGCACACACACATATATTTACATACACACACACACACACATATATATATATATATATAATGATTTTTATTTAATGGAAACAAGTGATGAGGGAAATATTCAGTTTTATTGATAGTAGTTTCAGGGCAAATAGATAATTTTGAAAACCCTCATGTAAAGTACAAAGAGGAGTGCATCAAGATGTACCACATTAAATGATAGGTCTTTGCTTTTTATTACCTATCCATTTTAAACTAATTTTTTGCATTAAATTAGTTTTAGAACCAGAAAAGAATGTTAAAATACTGTGTTTTGTTTGTTCTCCATCAGTATCTTCCATACAAATTTGTACAGTTTGCAAATTTATGTATTTGCAGTTTACTGTGACAAACTCAATCCACAATGTGTGACTCACACTGTTCTTTTCACTCCTTACACCATCATCACTATTAAAGTACAGCTAAATATTTTGCTGCTGATGCATGAGATCAGGCTGTTTGCTAACCAGTATCTGTATGCTCAGAAATGCTGACAGAGGTTAAAAAATAATGTATCAAAATAAGCAAGACAAAGTCAAGAATGTGGCCTTCTGTATAGCAACTATATCATTTTTGAGAAACCGACATATTTCCAGAAATATTTTCAAAAGGTTTTCTAAAGCTCTTTCTTATAGCAGTGGAAATGAAGAATAAAGTTCCTTCCAGTTAAACTGATTTCTTTATTCCTCATTCGTCAAAATAGTCTACAGTTAAGCGTTTAAAGGATGTACTTTGAGACATCATGATATTTGAATATTTTAGGCTTTAAAAGAAGTATATAGTGACAGGAATTATGTTTCCTAATTGTGCCTAAATGTAGCTGTAGGAACATATAGTAACTCTAGGTAGATTTAAATATCATGAAAAAGTGAATATGTATTACATGCAAAGCTTATACCTAGTGCTATGCTACTTTCCTTGAATAACTTAGTGAAGAGAAAAAAATACTTCAAAAAATTGAGCAGATTTGAGAGTTGAAGCAGAGAGAGAGTCAGTTTTCAGAAGCCATTGTTCCTTTGGTGAGCTGTCCCACCACCCAGGTGAGTGCTCTGAGTCTCTATCATCTTGGCTAACAGTGTTTGCCTTGCCCTTGTGACTCTTGAAGACCCTGCCCTATCCAACCTTGGGATCATCCAAATTGCTTCCAGCAGCTTTTCCATATAAATAGCCTTCTTGGTTCTCATTTGAGACTTTCCTCTAATCTCTCAAAGGTTTACAAACCCCAAACAAGCGGCGTCTGGACTTGGTATGCCCTGTACCTCTTGCTGAGCAGCCCCAAGCCCAGCACTAGCAGTAGCTGGCTTTGGTTTCCAGCTTAGGTTCCCAGATACCTCCAAGCACAGCATGAGTGGCAATTATCTACAGATCACTCTGTAGCTCATATCAAGTGACCCTGACCAGGGCAGAGGTAACAGCTGACACTGGCCTGCACCAGAGGTCAGCCCAAGAGGCCCAAGAACTACCACATCTAGTGACCAGCTTTTGATCACACCAGAGCAACACCCAACCACCTCCACCAATCACACCTGAATCCTGCTAAAGCAAATCCTGCTCTGTAGGGTCAGCTCCCACACAATAGTTTTTCCACAAGGCAGAAAACACCAACATAGGAAGGCAGCCAAATGGAAAGACAAAGAAACATGTCCTGAATGAGAAAACATACTGAAGCTCCAGAAAAAGAATTAAACAAAATGGAGACAAGTATTCTACCAGATACAGAGTTCAAAACATTATTTAAAATGATACTCAGTGATCTCAGTGAGAACTTCAACAAAGAGATAGGAAACAAAATGGAGATAGAAAACATAAAACAAGAACTAGTCAAAAATGAAGAATACAATAACAGAAATGAAGAATGTTATAGGGAATTAAGAGTACATTAGATGAAGCAGAGGATCAAATCAGCTCTTTGGAAGATAAGGTAGCAGAAATCACCCTGCAAGAAGAGCAACAAGAAAAAAGAATTTTAAAAAATGAGGATAATTTAAGGGACTTTGGCGACAACATCAAGCATATAAACATTCACATCATAGGGGTACCAGAAGGAGAAGAGAGGGAACAAGGAGTTGAAGAAATAATGACAAAAATCTTCCCTAGATTGATGAAGGAAATAGGTACACAAGTCTAGGAGGCACAGAGAGTCCCAAATATGATGAACCCAAAGAAGCCCGCACCAAGACACATAAGAATTAAAAAATGCTAATAGTTAAAGACATAGAGAATCTTATAAGCAGAAAGAAAAAAGCAGTTAGTTATCTACAAGAGAGCTCTTCTAAAACTCTTGGCTGATTTCTCAACAGAAACTTTGCCAGAAGGGATTGGCACAAAATAGTCAAAGTGATGAAAAGCAAAGACCTAAAACCAAGATTACTCTAAACAACACATTATGATTTAGAATCAAAAGACAGATAATGAGCTTTCTGGACAAGAAAGAGCTAAAGGAGTTCATCACAACCAAATCAGCATTACAGAAAATGTTAGAGAGACTTTTTTAAGAGGAAGGAGGAGGGAGAGGGGGAAGAGGTGGAGAAGAAGAGATTAAAAATATAAATAACAAAATGGCAATATCTACCAACAATTACTTTAACTGTAATGAATTAAATGTTCCAATCAAAAGATAGGGTGGCTGAATGAATAAGAAAACAAGAATCTTACATATGCTGCCTATAAGAGACTTACTTCAGATCAAAAAACACATACAGATGGAAAGGGATAGAAAAAGGATATTTCAAGAAAATGAAAATGGAAAAAAAAAAAGCTGGGGTAGCATTACTTATTCCAGATGAAATAGACTTTAAAACAAAGGCTATAACAATAGACAAAGAAGGACCCACTAATTCCACTTCTGGGTATTTATCCAAAGAAACCCAAAACACTAATTCAAAAAGACATATGCATCCATATGTTTTTTTGCAGAATTATTTATAATAACCAAGGTATATAAGCAACCTGTGTCCATCAACAGATGAATGGATAAAGATTAATTAGCATGTATATATACACATATATGCATATACACAATGGAAAATTACTCAGCCATAAAAAAGACTGAAATT
Source organism: Cynopterus sphinx (assembly GCA_030015415.1). Lineage (NCBI taxonomy): Eukaryota > Metazoa > Chordata > Mammalia > Chiroptera > Pteropodidae > Cynopterus > Cynopterus sphinx. The sequence continues at coordinate 76,823,208 of CM057385.1, forward strand.
TTGCCATCTGCAGCAATGTGAATGGACCTGGAAGGTATGTGCTGAGTGGAGTAATCAGACAAAGAAAGGCAAATACCATATGATTTCACTTATATGTGGAATCTAAAGAACTAAATGAACAAACAAAATAAATTTATAAATACAGAGAACAATTTGATGGTCACCAGGTGAGAGTGGGTTTCAGAGGATGGGTGAAAAGAGGGAAGGCATTAAGAGGTACAAATTTGTAGTTACAAAATAGTCATGGCAATGTAAAGTATAGTATAGGAGATAGAGTCAATATTGTAATAACTATGTATGGTGTCATATGGATACTAGATTTATAGGGGTGATTACTTAAAAGTTTTATAAATGTGTAATCACTATTTCATACATCTGAAGCTAATATAATTTGTATGCCAACTGAAATATATTGTATGCCAAGTGATAAAAATCGTATGCCAATTGAAAAGAAAAAAAATTTTAGGAAAAAAAATATTTTTAACTACAACATATAGGATGCATGTATCTAATTTTTTAAAATATTATTATCACTTATAATGCATTTTAGATTATTTTGGCCTTATTTTCTGACATTGTAATTGTTTTTGAGTATGTAGAATAAAACAATGCTGAGGTTAACAAACAAACAAATAAGTAAGTAAGTAAAATGCTTTGGAGGAGCTACTTTGCAAAGTCCATTGAGGAATTAATATGAAATGATACCAAAAAGGTGTCTTGTCAATTAAAAAAAAAAGATATCGTGACTTTAGACTTATCCAAGGGTTTTTATCAACTGCTATATATATAGACTGCAACTAGATATAAAGAAAGGGACTAGTGTGAAAACCTAGATCCTGATATTAACCTAATATTAGGAAGGGGGAAAGTATAGCAGGGATAGCTAGCTTTACAGCATCACCTCTTACATAGTGGTGGGCTGATTCTGGGAAGTGCCTGTCTGTCCAGGGACTAGTTTTCGTAGTCACTTACTTCTAGGTCGAGCTATGTGAATAGTTTGAATGAAATTGAGTGGAAGTGATGCATGTTACTTCTAGACTGAGATGAATGATAAGTGGGTGATTTTCATCTTTTCTATCCTATGCCAGTTGGTCATTGACATACAAGTCGATGTTAAGTGCATCAGCCTGAGGCCCTGAGTGACTTGGAACAGGCAGCCACACCCTACCCCTCATAATCTCTGATCTCTGACAAAGGTATTTTAATAATTAAGATATAACTTCTATTGCATAAAACCACTGAGATTTGGGCAATTTTTAAAGCATTACCATCGCTAATAAAAATGTTTAGAAATAAAGTTTAAGTAATATAGTGGGTAGTTTAGAGCATCTGTTAACACAGGAATATTTGAAAACACTCATGATTATGAATGAGAATAAATTATTAGAGTCCTGATATAGATGAAGAGCAGGGTCACAGTGTATAAAACAGAAGATAGGTAATAGAAGTGACCAAAAACACTTGTGCTAAGACAATGATAATGGCAAGTTCAAAGTTCATGGTGGCAATGAGTCCTTATTTATAATAATAATAATTATAAAACACTTGTAATTTATTACACAGCTTTTATGTTTATTGTATTCATTACTCATAACCCCACTAAAAGGCAGAAAAAATCAATTTCATTCCTTGTTTTAAAGATGAAGAAATTATGACCTAGAGAGATTAAATAACATTTTATTTCTAAGTTCATAATTCTAGAATGTAAGAAAATCACATTTTTTTAGAATGATGCACTAAGCCAGAGTTCAACAGTCAAGGAGGTTCAGAAATGAGTTCATGGTATAGAAGTCATGTTACCTTTAAAGTAGAAAGATATTTTTTTATTATATGAATACTTTTATGTAAAACGCTTAACTCTTAAAATTAGCAAAGCTTCATTTAAATTAAAATTCCATTTAACTAAAGATAGTTAACCCCAAGGATTGCACAGTAGCTAATTTCTGCTGTATAATGCTAGTCCTAATACAATACAATAAGAATCAGCTATCATTAGTTGCCATTTTCTTCAATGTTCTTCTAAACTGTAAATGGTGGGGAGAGAGTACTCAAACATCAAACAAAAAAGCACCCATACAAACTGCAAAAGGATTCCTAATAGTTTTGAATTCATTTTGACTAAAATTTCCAACAAAACACCTGGGAAATAACTGCAGATATTGTTCCAGAGTTGATAAGAAGTTTTTGTTTTTACAACTTGGTAGAAATTCTGCTCTAGATGAGAAGTCAAAGTTTAAGGATGTATGTTCTGCTTAAATTGTCTACAAAAGTGGAAATACCAGGAAAGAGTCGATGATAGTGATAATTATCTGGAAAAAAACCTTGAGAATGGCACAATACTCTCGAAGTAAAAGGTTGAAAATGGGGGATAGAGGTTAGCAGTTCTTTTTCATTAGTATATTAATATTCAAAGAAGAGATCATCCAAAGGTGGATTGACATCACTAGATAGGTAAATTCATTAAGTGCATTAGGGATAAATTACTCTACTGTATGTTACTTCAGTAGGTAAAGCTATTTGTATGATATGTTACTTTGGTGTACAAAGTACTGCAACCTCAGAACAATGTTAAATGAATGACAATATATGAGTAATTACCTTCAAGTAATGATTACTGAGTTTCTCTTATGTAGAAAGCACCATGATAAGCATGAGAGAGATTATACATCTCAGATGTGGTTCATGTTCTGGAGTTCCCAATGTAGTAGGCAAAAAGAAAAAAAACAGCCCGTTTCTTTCATATAGACTAATAGAAAACCAATAAATTCTGTACAAAGCAAAATATACTAGGAATAATAAAGTTATAAGATTTGGAGTTTGGAGAAAGAAATTATCTTGGGAAGATCAGGAAAGATTCCTTGGAGAAGGTGATTTTGGTGATTAAATATATATATTTTTTCTAGAACAAAATTGGGGGAAAGAATATCAGTAGTGGATGCAGCAATATAATCAAGCAAGAAAGACAAAGAGGTAAAATGAGAAATTACAAGTACTATAATTTACTTGGAGGATTAGATTAAGATAAGAATTATACCTAGAAAGAAAATTTTCATTAAATAATTACTCTGCCTTTCATTATGTGTGTTATATCACATTTGTTCCTGATAAAAACACAGGTAAAATTTAATAGAAAGTTTGAAGGTGAGAAAATAAATAATGATTAAACTTATTTAAACAACTTGAAGTATATGTTAGAGGTATAAGTTACACTCAAGAAAATTTTACCCCTAAACCTTGCTCTTTCTACAAAGAACACTATTGGCTGAGTTTTAAATATAAGATTTAAACTAGTTTATGGAAGTCTTGACTATGACATGTAGGGTTATTGAATTTCGTTTGATACTCCCTGGAAAGAAATAAAACTTGATTTTAAGCAAAAACAAACAAACAAACAAACAAAAACAACCAGCAACTCATTGACAATAGAAGAGGTTTAAGTAGGTTGATTGAGTAAAAATACATATGACAAAATGAATGAAAGAATGAAAGCACAGTAAGAGAAAAATACAAAAGAGATGGAGATGGAGATAGAAAATATTTTAATGCATTATATGTCTATTTAAATATAATGGAGTTGACAAAGAGGTAAAGAACAAATGTTGTGGCATCAAACATCTCTACTACTTGGCAATCTTGAGAAAATGATCTAAAATCTCAACCTTCAGTTTTTATATCTGTAAAATAGACTTAGTTTTGAAGCCTGTTTCAGAATTGTCGTATCATTTAAATAACTACCTGGTTTTTGACGTATGGTTACTACAAAATGAGAATTACTAGTATGGCTATTGTCTTTGTATTAGCATTTCCATTATCATTGTTTTCACTTTTATATCTAGATAAATTCCACATAATCTTAGAGCCATTTGTGTGAATTCTGAACAGTCCCCAAGAGAATTAATGAATTGGAGTAGTGATAGTTAATTATGTTCATAATGATTATACTAAACCAGAAGATTATAAAAAAGGATCTTCAATAGTATGTAGTTTTAAAATTCCATTCTACAAATGAATAAATCAAAGTCCATCGTGGTTAAGTAATTTATCCGAGGGACATTATAGGTTGACACATTAGGACTAAAAGCAAGTTCAATTTTTTTTTTTTTTTTTTGCAAAGAAGCAGGGCTTTATTTTGGGAGTCCTACAAGGCACACCCTCTGTCTGTCTCCAGTACCCAATAAATAACTACTCCATCACTGTGGAAAGTAATGTAAAATACAATGTAAAAAACAGTGTTATTTGAAGCTCATCGTTCTGCCTAGTCAGTGTATCATATTTTTCTAAAGGTTTCTGTCCAGATTTTATTGAACAATTTAATATTACATGAATAATTTATAGTAAATACCATGTTCTCTGATAATGTTCTTCAAGTTGTATATTAAAGTTCTCTCACAGCAACAATCTTCAAATTAGAAAAAATGCACTATATATTGTTATATATGTTGTGTAACATATAACAATATATATTATACATAGTATTCAATCTCTCCTGTTGGTAAGAAAATGATCTTTTAATCTCCTTTGAAAGATACAAGAAATAAAAGATAATGTATATTTAATATGTATTTATATTAATTTAACATGATCCTGTATAAAGGTATGTCGATTTTAATCATAAGCTGATGTTAACAAAAAAACAGGAAATGGAGATTCTGAGTAAAAAAAATGAGAACATTAGAGTAGTATCTAGCTTTTATTGGATACTTGTGATATGATAGGCACTGTATAAGCACTTACTTGCTTAACTTATATAATTCTCTAAATACTCTTAAGTGATAGATACTTTTATTGTCTCCATTTTAAGAAGAATGCTGAGGAATTAAGAGATTAAAGATGTGTACAAGATCACAAAGCTAAATCATGTAAAGCAAGGCTACAAACCCAGGATGTTTGTCTCTGGGGCCTACCCTATAAATCATAATTCCTCTATGTAATGGTCAATAATATTCAAATTGGCTTTGTTTAATGTAATTCTTGCCTGTGATTTGAGGAAGTTTCTTTGTATTTGCAAGTCTAAAGTCTCCTGCTCATTGTTCATGAGGGAATGTATATATGTATGTATATATTTTTTCAGTAAGCAGTGAGCAGATTTAAAACTCTGAGGTTACACAAAACCTCATTTATATTCTGCACAAGATACATTAAGTAAAAAGGAGCTCTCTCTCACACTGCTCTCTCAACCGTCAGCTGTTTTCTTATTTTCTGTCAAAATCTTGAAAAATAATGACTTTCTCAATTTTAGGAGGCATAGATATATTACATATAGTCCATATAAAGTTAACTTCTGTAAACACAAACTGGTAAATGCTTCCAAAGGAAGAAAGGACGAGATCCCTATTTTATAATATTATTTTTCAAATTTTTAAAAAGTATATTCTAAGAAATTCATGAATGTATGTTTTTAATAAATCAAAGTTGAAAAAGATCTTTACTATGTATAACTCATTGTGCATATAGTCTGTTTTAAATAATCTTTGACTTGTGTGATCTCTTGTAACTTTTGAAAAACTGCTGTTCCTAACTGATTACTTAGATTTAACAATGCGCTAAAGATTACAACTTACAATTTGAAAATCACTCATCTAGATGGTTGATAGTGATAATATCTGATTACATTTTTTTTAACTCGGGCAATCGAAAGGTGACTTTCTCTGTTTTCTAATAGAATCATTATAAAATGGTCAGCACACATACTTTCCTTGGACAGAAGAACCAGAAATGTAGGAGTGTTTTGTTTATTTGTTGATTTGTTCAGAATAATTTATATTTCTTCCTTTGTTGTAATTTGAATAAAATTTTTTTTTTTTTGGAATGAAACCTTCAAAGCCTTGTAGTAACATTGTTTTAGTCTAGTCCCCTAAAGAATCAGTCAGAATATTGAGATGTGATTTTAAAGAGCTTTTGGAATAAAGTAACTATTGATAGATTTATTGGCTAGGTTATAATAAACAGCTAAAAATATTGAGGCACCCTGATATTAGCAATAGCATATCTGGGCCTGAAGCTGTGTGTTTGTAAGGGTGATATCAAAGCCTGGGATGAGGCAAGTGGAGTTCCCACACAAAATCTGTTCTTATAGAGGGACACAACCTCTGTCAAAAAGACTTCAGAGAAAGAAAGGCAAGAAAAACATACATGCTAGGTTTGTTCTTTCCCCCCTCTTGATTTCCAGCCAGCATCTCCAACTGGCCAAACCCAAGAGGAAGTCAGACGACAATGGAGCTTGAGTGAGGTGGCTCACAGCCAGCCTCCTGATGTGTATTATAGATCAGGAAAGATGGAACATAAATCTATGGGGCAGATGGAGAATAAATCACTATAATTCTATTTTTGAAAGGTAAAATATGGCTTATTGTTATGTTGCAAATAACTTATCTCCCAAGTCTCCTGGAATTTCCACTTGTGTTTTTGTAATGATTACATGATATTATAAAAACAATTTCAAACAGCTCTTCACCCATTGTACACACACTCTAATGTTCTATCCACCTCCCTTCTCTTATTGCTTTTCAGAAAGAAACATGACTTAGGATTGTACATATTTTCTTAACTCATATGTGGATCCAAACAGTCAAGGCTAATCAAGCTAAATGTGAAGTGCAAACCCCCCAACCTACCAACACTTTGCTCATTTTTGATATATAACATTATATTTGTTCTATTACTAGAGACTCTAGGGAGAGAGAATAAAGGTTAACATGTTGGCGAACTTGTCAAATGGCTTTTGGAACTAAGAAAGAGGGAAAACAAGGAAACCAGAGCTCTTTTTTTTTCAAGGTTAATAGTTCCTTGCCGTATCCTGTAATACTGCAATTTAATGTACATATTAAAAAATTAGGTAATGTTTCATTATTTTCTTATCTTTATAAGGAGCTTAGGACATATGGCACATGGAGGCTAAATCAGATTTAAAAATCACTGAGGTTTTGAAAAATTTTTTAAATGATAAAACTGCATCTTAACATCTTTAATGTTAGAATTGTATGACATTTGAAGAATGAAGTATAGTTTGCATAATTCTGTTATTGTGAAGCTGCAGTATCTTTCTGAATTTGATAATGATGGAATTATTTTTATCAAACATAGCAGCTCAGAAATCCTAGGTGAATAGTAGCGTTCTCTATAATTTTAATTCTATTTGTGTGTGAATATCTTCATCCTTATTAACTATTTGCATGGTGCTCTAATTCTTCTCTAATATGTGACAATCCTCTAATGAAGATGACTGAATAGAAGAGAAAAATAGAATAGAAAAAATTGTACCCTGTATTCCATCATTCGACTGGGAATTAGATTTAATATTGCATGTGAAGGTAGATGAAAATCAAAGATCTGCTCAGAGTTGCAGAGTTGATTTCACCATTAGGACAAGTTAGTCTTAATTGCTGGATAACAATTATTATTTCTCCTTAGTATTTTAGCAATATTACTTTGAATATTTCTACAAATTTCTGTAGATACCAAAAATTAAGATTTACTTTAGGATAATTTATGGGAATAGTAATTTGGGATTTATTTTATCTGATCTTGATATTTTTCTATTCCCTATTTAAGGAAGCAATTAAAGTCAGTTTTAAGTTTTACTTCATTGCATGGAGTCAGAGGAAATATGGGTAGCAATTATTGGCCTGTGTATTTTAGAGTCAAAACTAAGAATTTGTAAGAGCCTAGATACAATCCTCACTCAATGGGCTTTTGTTATTGTTGTTGTTGGGTTGAACCTGTCAAGTAAACAGCCACATTAAGAGTTTGGTAGTTTTGAAGACTAAGATGTTTGGTGTTTGGGGCTTTTCTGCATGTGGCAAAATGTATGGAACATTCCAAAAAGCATCTCCTCATAAGTTATGTGACTCTGTGGTCTGTGTAATGTATCTCTGTAAAGCACATATCCATCCTATAGTTTCTGAAAGATATCAGTAGCTTATCACCCAGAGACAACTTAGACTAATAGAATGAGTATAGGTAATGACAGTAATAGTGACAGCTATTGGTAAAGTATCCTCTTTCAATTATCTAGCTCCTTGTAAACTTTGGATCAATACATGATCCTGTGGACTACATTGGAAACCTTACATGCAGCTGAAGTCTTATTTATCATCAGTCCCCAAATGAGAAGGCTAGAAGAATGTAAAATTATTTAAGATATGTGTATAGATAGATAGATAGATAGATAGATAGGTAGATAGATAGATAGATAGATAGATATACACACACTCTCACTCACATTCTAAAAAACTCATATAATGATTTAGAAGGCCCATCCAAAATACTTCATTAATGCAGGTTTATGTATCTTTGTAGCTGGATGCAAATGTTTATTTCATCTGAATTAGAATAGTGTTCATCTGCACTTCTTTAATCACTCTCATCCTTGAAGTGATCCTTGACATTTTTTGTAATACTCTGTATCCGGCCCATAGGTGAATCCTATTGGCTTTTCTTTTAAAATATACCTAGAACTCGACAATTTATTTTTTAATAGTTCTTTTATTTTTCAGTTACATTTGGCATGCAATATTATATTAGTTTCTGGTGTACGATTGATGTTATTGGTAATTAGACATTTATATAACTTACGAACTGATCACTCCAATAAATCTAGTAGCCATCTGATACCATACATAGGTATTATAATATTATTGACTATATTCCTTATGCTATAGTTTATATTCCCATGACTATTTTGTAACTACCAATTTTACCTCTTATTCTCTTCCCTTTTTTCACTCACTTTCCAAACCCTCTCTTGTCCAACAACCACTGAAATGTTCTCTGTATTTATGTTTGTTTCTATTTTGTTTGTTTATTTTATTCTCTAGATTCCACATTTAAATGAAACCACTCGGCATTTGTCTTTCTCTTTCTGATTTACTCCACTCAGCACAATGCCCGCAAGTGGGATTACTGGGTCTTTCTTTGTCTCCTGTTATAGCCTTTGTTTTAAAGTTTATTTTGGCTGATATAAGCTTTTTTTTTTTTTTCCCATGAACTATCTTTTTTCCATTAGTTTCAGTCTGTGTGTGTCGTTTGGTCTGAGGCGAGTCTCTTGTTGGCAATGTAAGGTTCTTATTTTCTTATCTATTCAGCCACCTTATGTCTTTTGATTGGAACATTTAATCCATTTACATTCAAAGTAATTATTGATAGATATTTAGTTATTGCCATTTTATTATTTATACTTTTGATCATTATTTTTTCCCTGTCTTCTTCTTAAAGAAGTCCTGCTAGCATTTCTTATAATACTGATTTGGTTTTGGTAATCTCCTTAGCTTTTTCTTGTCTGGATAGCTCTTTGTCCTTCGATTCTAAATGTTAATTAGTCTTGCTGGGTAGAGTAATCTTGGTTGTAGGTCCTTGCATTTCATCATTGACTATTTTGTGCCAATTCCTTCTGGTTTGCAAAGTTTCTACTGAGAAATCAGTTGACAGTTTTCTCTTTTTGCTTTTAAAATTTTCTCTTTGTCCTTGACTTTTGGCATTTTAATTATGATGCATCATGACATGGGTCTGTTTGGGTTCATCTTATTTGGAACTTTCTGTGCTTCTTGGACTTGTTTGTCTACTTTATTCACCAGGTTAGGGTAGTTTTTAGTCATTATTTCTTCAAATAAGTTCTCAATTTTTTGTTCTCTGTCATCAACTTCTGGTACCCCTTTGATGTAAATATTGGTATTGTTGATGTCCCAGAGGTCCCTTAAACTATCCTCATTGTTTTGGATTCTTTTTTTTGTTGTTGTTGTTCCAGTTGGGTGTCTTCTACTATCTTTTCTGCTAATTTGATCCTCTGTTTCATTTTATCTGCTCTTGGTTCCTTCTAGGGTATTTTTTATTTCAGTTATTATATTCTTCATTTTTTATGGTTTCTTTGTCATTTTTCATCTTTATGATCTCTGTTTAAGTCCTCACTGAGATAATCTATTCTTCCCCTAATTTCATTGAGCATCCTTATAACCAGTGTTTTGAACTCTTCATCTTATTCGTTTCTTTTTCCATTTTGTTTTTCATTTGGGACATATTTTTTTTTGTTTCCCCATTTTGGCTGCCTCCCTGTGTTTCTTTCTATGTCTTATGTAGGCATGCTGTGTTCCCTGCTCTTAGCTGAGTGGTATTATGTAGTAGGTATGCTGTGGGGCCCAGTGGCAGAGTCTTCCCTACTCAGGGTGTTCCACTTGTGTTTCTCATGTTAGTTGTATGTGCCCTCCTGTTGTAGTTGAACCCTGGTTGCCATTTGCATGTGAATGGGAGGGATTGACCCTTGGGATAATTGGTTGTGATGACTAGCCATGATTTTATGGAGCAAGATTCACTTTAGCAGGGCTCTGGTGCCTGCCCTTTCAGATTGTCATCCTCTGATACAACCCCAGGGAATGCTCTGGCTAGGTCAGATGCTGGCTACTGGTCGTATCAGCTCCAGCTTCCTATGAAAGGCCCTACCTAAGGCCAAGTTCAGCAGCAGGCTGTGCCCTGCCTAGAGCCACCTAGCAAGAGTCACCATGAAGTCCACAGATGACTGCCTCCTGCTCTGGGTTTAGAGGTTACTTGAGAGACCAAACCATGAACTGAGGCCAGTTGTCCCTAGTATTGGCCTTGGGACTGCTCAGCAAGAGGTACAGGGCATGCCAAGGCCAGATGCTGCTTATTTTGGTTCTGTGATCTTTTGAGTGATTTTAGGAAAGTCCACAGCATGAATCAAGATAGGCCATTGTATGGAAAAGCCACTGGAGGCAGCTTGGGTGGTTTCAAAAATTGAAAAAGTTCTTTGGGGATCACTTGGATAGGGCAACCTGTCTTAGTTAGGTTGTTGGAGACTTAGCCAGCTATAGCGGCCACCTGTGTCTGGACATGGGAAGGGGAAAGGACTCAGCAAGGAAATAGCAATTCTGCTAACACTTCTGTCTGGGAGAAAGCTGTCCCTCCAGCCCTCACCCTAAAGCCAGACAACTCATATGTCCTGAGCATTCCTGAGCAGCTGCTCCAGTGCTGGAGCTCAGAGCAAGTGAGTTTATCAGTGAGTAAGTTTGTGTGCAGGATCCTTAAAAGGAATGTCTGTGATTCCTGTAGCTCTCTATCTCACTCAGCCACAATATCCGCTGGTTTTCACAGCCAGAATGTGCGTGGATTTTTCTTTCTGGCACTGGAATTTTGGACTGGAGAGCCTGGTATGGGGCCTGGATCCCTCGTTCCTCCAGGCAGACCTCTGTACCCAAGATATACCTCCCTATTCTTACCTGCCACATGTGAGTTTTGGGTCCTAGCTTATTTCACATCTCCACCTCCTTCCACCAGTCCCAAGGTGGCCACTTCTGTGTGTTCCCAGTTGTAGGACTTCTGTTCAGCTAGACTTCAGGAGACTCCAATGATGATTGTTCTCCAGTTTAGTTGTAATTTTGATGTGGTAGTGAGAGGAGGCAAGCACAGCATTTACCTACTCTGCCATTTTGACTGGACTACACTCTACAAGTCAATACTTTCTTGTGACCTTCTCTACCCATGTAGTCAAATCACTGTCATATCTCAACTGTTCTCATTGGTTTCCCCATAACCATTTTTTGTGTCCCCACAGTCCTTCTATACTAAGTCACAAGGACTATTCTTTAGCACATCAGTTGATGCTCTTTTTTAGCATCTCAGTTCTTAGAGAGTAGCTAGGACATAATGACACCAATCATAACAACAATGAATAAAAAGAATAATAACATTCGTATAGCTCTTATTTTTTGCCAGGAACTATTTTAATTTATTTTTATGTGTATATGTGTATGTGTGCATATGTATATATACATATATGTATATTCATATGTATACATATACATTATTCTAATGTATCATATATGTGCATATATATTCAAGTGTAATATATTTACAAATATATACTTATGTATATACATGTGGGAGTATATACATATACATTCATGCTTTGTAGGTGCTCAATAGGTAAGTGTTGCCTTATTGATAACTTCTATATTTTATGATTTTTTTCTATTTTGTTCTTGTGTGTTTTAATCTCATCCAGTCCTTTTTATATGCCTGATGGGTAGAAGGTTTTACTAAATACTTACTGTTTCATGTTTACGCTAAGTAGCTTAAGAATATTTGGAGGTTGAATCACTTAGAAGAAATAGTGAAGATATATTTATGATAAAATTATTCTATTTACTAGCAGTGTGATTATATTAAATGCTCCTTACTTCTCTGAATGTGAGTTTCTGTAGCTATAAAATGGGAATAATATCTATCTTGTAGTTATTAAATTTATATTGATTACTGTCTAATATGTAGTAGACAATAATATAGTAGTCAATGCAATTTGAGAAATGGGTGAATGAATAATATAGAATAAAATATAGTGTTTCAGAAAGACTTAGAGTCTAAAAAAATAACAGTGGAAGAGATTTTGCAAAATATAGTAATAAAAGGTTAAATAATAACCACAGGAGATATAGCTGGTAAGAAAAATGATTCTAATAGGATATTTCTTATTCCATCATTTTCACCTTTTCATAAGTGGTGTTCTACTCTATTCTAATGACCCTGCTTTTTTTAATGCAAGATTGATCTAGTTTCTCTCACCATCCCTTTTCACTTGCCATCCCCAGAATCAGGAAGAAAATTACACATATTTACCACAGGTCAGGGTCAATGAACTAAAATAGCAATGATTACTCTGAGCTATTGTTGTGGTCAAACTTAGCCAATTTCACTTTGCATCTTCAGGGAAAAAGCCCAACTTTTTCCTCAGTAACCAGATGGGAATATAAGATAGACATAGCTGTGTGAGTCTGACTTTCTAAAGTTTAGCAGATTTGATGGAACTCTGTATTCTCAAATCCATTACAAATAAACAGAGGTGAGATAATAAGTAGGGATAAAGGGATGTTATTTAATTCCTGGGAGAGGCAAGGTATAAGCTGTGATTCTAAACATAACTGGGAAGTAGAAAATTTCAACAAGGCCATGAGAAGCACCTTAGTACTGTGAAATAGACCACATGGTATATTCAGGGAATGAAAAATGTAGTGTAATATTGCTGAAGTGCCAAGTACTATGGGGAAAGTGAGCCTGGAGAGGGAAGAAAACATCTATATAATGTTTGTCATTAAACAAAATAGTCCAGATGCTATCTTATAATTTAGTGGTTAGAAAATCTGAATGCACCTTAGAATCATCCAGAGAGTTTATCACAATACAAATGCTTAAATTTTACTTCTTTCCATTTAAATATGAATATATGGGGAAATAGTGTAAATACCAGTATCTGTTAAAATTTTCTCAGGTAATTATAGTGTGGCTAGTCCTAAAGACTACTTTGTTTGAGACCAGAAGTTACAGACCTTTATATTTGCTAGAAGAAAAAGCAAGAGATGAGTGGAGATAAAGTGCTATCAGAAGGAGAGCTCCATGTGATATACCCCGTAGGCTTGCCCTTGGCTAAAAGTGAGGCACAATGATTCCAGATGCTGATGGAAGGTGGACAATGAGTTCTGAAATGGGGGTGTATACCAGAAATGTGTTGCTGATTTTATTTTACTTAATGTTAATCTTAGTGCTTTGCACAGTTCTGCACAAAAAAAGTTGAAGATGGTATAATAAATTAATCAATTAATTTTAGCTATTTAAAATATCATAATCAATTTGGTATTTGAGGGAAAAAAGAGGATATCCAATGAGAATTCCTAGGAGACTATTAGAAATTTGAAACTTCAAAACAATGAAGATCAGGACTGAGAACAGCTTTGAGAGTTTTCAACACAAAGATGATATTGAAAAATTTAACATGGTGAATTCAGTAATGTACAGGACAAAAAAATACACAGTAAGAAAGTAAAGTTCAAAACTAAGGTGAAAAAGGTGGCAATGAGGAAATAAGAAAGCTAGAAATAACAATCAGAGGCAGTCAGAGAAATATATAGAAAAAAGTTTCAATAATAAGCTGTCAGTGTCTTGGGTGATTCACTCAGCCATCTATTCTCCTTTGCATGATGTTTTAAATTAATGAATTATATTCAACTAGACTTGATGTTCATCCTGAATATTTTAGTACTTAAATTAATAAGATATCTGCACACAAATAATTAAATCAACCAATGATCAATTGAATAAAGTCATGGAACATTAGATTAAGAGAAAAAATGAGCCAAGGTCAATGAATGTTTTTTTTTTTTTTTTAATTCTGGATAATTTATTACAGTAACTTCAGTTGAGAGTTGAGGATAAAAGCCATATAGCACATAGGAATAATGTTGAGTGACTTAAGGCAGTGGGTTACAGATTTAAAGAGTTGGAAATAATGGGAAAAAATAATGAACAGTGGCCAAATAAAATCATTGAATAAAATGATTGTTAATTCTTGAACTTTTTAAAAAAATAATTGAGAAATTAGACATATTCAAAAGTGGACAAAAAAAGGTCATTTCAGAAGAATAAGATTGAAAACATTAGAAAGCAAAAAGTAAGTCACAAGAGGGGAACTATAGTATATTTTTTACTTTTACCATGAAATTTCTATTCTCTCCTGTTGTTTTAAATTTTTTGTTTTGTCTGTTTTCAAACACAAGCCTTCTCTATTTCTAATTTATTTTTAAAATTTGTTTTTTTGACATGCAAAAGTTGTACAAAAGTAATATGAAATTGGAAATATGTGTACACCTGTGAAAACACTGTAATTTATGTCATAAACCCATCTGTTATCTCCAAAAGGTACTTTCTTCTCTGTTTATTATTATTATTATTATTATTATTATTTATTAATTAATGTAATAACCCTTACACTCTACACTCTGAAAAAAATTGAGTAAACATTTTTGTTAACTTTAGGCACTGTGCTCTAGAATTTATTCATATCATATAACTGAAAGTTTGTAATCTAATATCTCCCCATTTGCCCCTGCCCCCAACCCCTGCTGCTAAAGTGTAACTATTTTAGATTCACAGGTGATATTTTGTGTTTATCCTATTGTTTCTGCCTTATTTTGCTTTGCATATTGTCCTCCAGGTTTATTCATGTTGATGAAAATGGCAGAATTTACTTTTTTTAAAGCCTCAGTAATATTCCTTTGTATGTATATACCATGTTTTCTTCATTCATCTGTCAATGGACATTTAGATTGCATCCATGTCTTGGCTATAGTAAATAATACTGCAGTTAACATGGGAGTGCAGATGTATCTTCAAGACCCTGATTTCAGTTCTTTGTATATATGCCCAAGTGGGAATGCTGGATCATATGACAGTTCTATTTTTAGTTTTTTTTGTTGTTGTTGAAACTTTATATTGTTTTCCAAGTGACTGTACCAATTTCATTCCCTCCAACAGTCTGCAAGGGTTTCTTTTTTTCTATATTTTAGATTTGTATTTCCTGTTGACTTAGAAGCATCTTTTCTTATGCTTATTGGTCATTTGTAAATCTTCTTTAGAGATATATGTATTCAGTTCCTTTGTTCATTTTTTAATTGTGGTTTTTTTTGCTATTGAATTGCAAAAAAAAATTGATACCAGCTATTAACCCTTTATCAAATATATCATTTGCAAATATTTTCTCCCATTCCATAGGCTGCCTTTTCACCATGTTGATTGTTTGCTATGCAGAAGCTTTTTAGTGTGAGTTAGTCCCACGTATATATTTTTGTTTCCTGTGGTTTTGGTGTTCAAAAAAGATCATTGGAAGGCATATGTCTGGACTCTTTCTCCCTATCTTCTCTTTTAGAAGTTTTACAGTTTTAGGTTTTATGTTTAAGTCTTTAATCAAGTTTGAGTTGATTTTTGGGTATGGTGTGTAATAAGGGTCTAATTTTATGCTTTTGTATGCGTATACCCAGTTATTCCAACAACATTTATTGAAAAACATTTATATATTGAAAAAACTCTTTCCCATTGTTTATTCTTGGTATCAATGTCAAAGATAAGTTGACTGTATATGTATGTGGGTTTATTTCTGTGTTTTCTAGTCTATACCATTGCATTATTTATGTCTCTTTTATGCCAGTACCATACTGTGGTTTTCTAATATATATTTTTCTTTCTTTTAATCCCCACCCCCACTTCCACTCCTGACCTAAGTGTGTTGCATGTCCCCTTAAAAACTGAATTTCTGAAGGCAGGATGTCTCTTCTCACATGCTCGAGGCATGCACCTGGGATCTGGCAGCCCCAGCGCACTTGGGGGGCCCGGTGTACCCGAGGTATGGACCATGGCTCCACCTGGGGCACAAACTCAGGACCTTCTGCATGTAAAGCAGACGTGCTAACTACTATTCTATGGAGCCACCCCTTTCTAATATATTTTAAAATGAGGAAGAGTGATATGTCCAGCCTTGCTTTATTGCTCAAAATTACTTAGACTATTCATTCGTGTTTCCATATGAATTTTAAAACAAATTTTTTTATTTCTATAAAAATTAGAATTAGGATTGTTATAGGAATTTTTTTGTATCTGTAGATCATTTTGGGTAGGATGAATATTTTAACAAATATGTGAATTATTCCAACTCATGAACATGAACACAGAATGCCTTTTCATTTATTTGGGTATACTTTAATTTTTTTCATCAATGCTTTATTTTTTAGTGCATAAGTCTTTTACCTCCATGGTAAATTTTATTCCTAACTATTTTATTTTACATGCTACAATTATAAATAGGGTTATTTCTTTTCTTTTTCTTTTTTCAATTAATTTAATCTTTCTTAAACTCTTCCAAAAAGAATAGAAGAGGAAACAATTTCAAAGTTTTTCTGTGAGGCTAGTGTCCCCCTAATACAAAAGCCAGACAAAGGCATTACAAGAAAAAACTATAAGCAGTATCTCTGATGAACATGAATACAAAAATCCTAACAAAATATTGGCAAACTGGATTCAACAGCACATTTAAAGGATCATAAACCATGACCAAATGAAATTTGTCCTTGGAATGGAAAAAGAGTTTAACATATACAAGTTTATCAATGTGATACACTACATCAACATTAAAAATGTAGGATAAAAATCATCACCTCCATAGATGGATGCAGAAAAAGCATTTGACAAAATTCAACATTTTTTTATGATAAAAACTCTGTAAATTAGTTATAAAAGGAACTTACTCAAATACATTGCAGGCCATATATGCAAGATTCACAGCTAACATTATAATGAATTGTTAAAGTGAAAAATTTTTTCTCTAAGATCTGAAACAAGGCAAGGACTTTCACTCTTGTCATTTGTATTAACATGGTACTGGAAATCCTAGCCAAAACACTTAGGCAGGAAAAAGAAATAAAACACATACAAATTGAAAAGAATAAATAAAATGATCTTTGCAGATGACATGATTTTATATGTAGAAAATTCTAAAGACTCCACACACATGAATGCACACACAAAAACTATTAGAACTAATAAATGAGTACAACACAATTGCAGGATACAAAATTAATGTTTAAAAATCAGTTGCATATTTATATACTAACATCATAAAATATTTTGACATCATACAGTGAATACATTTATCTATCATAAAAATTGACATAACCTCACTCTTGTTCTCCCCAAATGCTTTTCTTTGTGATACCATATATCATGTTACTCTCACAATATATCACTAGCACTTCTCAAAATACCACCAAATTAATTGATTAATACTACTTTCTTATGATGACTAGAATCTTTACTTTTCTGGATGAGTTTCTTGGTGTATCTCACAGTTTCTTTGTGGATAAAATCTGTTCTAATACAAATTGATATTTATTAAACATTTGTTATCAGCAAACTCTTTTATCTTTAGTTTTACAAATAAGCTTAAAGTTTTATTCTCATTGTAAAGATGGGAAACTTCTGAGAGGTTGTGATTATCCTAAGGTCAAAAAATTAGTAAAAACTAGAATAAGATCTCTATGCAAGTCATTTATGTTACAAGCCCTGTGTTCTAAGGAGCTCTGCAAATTTTAAAATCCAGCAATGTGAGGCATTACTATCAAAATCCTATTACGATTGGTGGTGTTACCCCTAATTATAGAACTCTAGTGAATACAGTCATTATCTATTTGATAATATTTAAAATGAATCTCTTTAAAAAAGCTATGAGGAGAAAAGATATTTTTTATCAATCCTAACAATATCCATCAAAATAATAATATATATCATTTTTTACAAAGTATTCTGTCTTCTATAAGGAAACTTCAAATAACTGCATTTTATATTTATTGAATGTAATTGTATTTAAAATAAATCAGTTTCTGTTTTTGAATAGTGACATGTAGAACACTCACTGTATATTTATTTAAGACATTGATTTTACAAATATAGCAACTGCACAACAATTAAATTTGCACATCAATTAAAAAATGTATATGTTGCCAGAGATCAAGGCTAATTACGCCATTAGAACATGACACCCTATAAAACACAGAGTGTTTTCAAACTGCCTAGTCATAGAGACATTTTCAAATTAATTTCAGAGTAATGAACAGCATTGTTCATAGAGAACACAAAATAAATAGATGTCATAGGGAAAGACACTTGCCCCAGAAGAGTTTTGTATCCATAATGCATGGTCGTCACAGTTACTGTGCTGATTCTAAGTAGAAGAAAGCTGGAGAATATGTTCAACAAAAGCTCATTATTTGTATTTCAGTCCATAAAGGTAAATATGTAAACAATGTAAAGGTTTATTATACTTATTTAACTTAAGCAGTATACATTAATTTAAGCCAAACATTGGACTGATGTTCTGCTTCTCAGGTTAATGTAATTACAATAATTCAGAATGCTTAAATAGGAAAATAATGTTGAGACTCTTCAGGACTTCAGCTGGATAATGGAGGAAATTCAGAATCAGGCAGAGCTGAAGCCAAAAAAAAGCACAGGTGTATGGCTGGCCCCAAGAGAAATAGTGATTAGACCAAAAGCTGAGTAATTTTTACCATTCTAAGGTCAGGCATCAATATTGAAAAAGGTAATATTTCTTGCTAATTATGGACAATATTGTCTTTCTGGTAGATACTTATTCAAAGATGTAGTGTGGTTTAGACTTCAGATGATGACTATGGTTATAGAGTCAGTTCCACTCTTTGTAGGAGGGGATTGGGATAGCCAAAAATGTGGTTAGGCCCTTGTTAGGCAAGTGAGTTGAGAGGGCCTTAATGAGGATTTCCTGTGACATAGGCAGTGTGTGGCCACATGACTAACTCCTAAGTTACTCAACTGGGAGGAACAAGCATCTAGAATAAGCTGCCCATGTCAGGATGAATTTGGGAAATGTAGTAGAATGTGCCTATAGGTTAAAGGCATCAGGCAATGGGGCTTGAAATGCAAAGAGTCTTCATTAATATTTGCCAGACCCCTTTCCCTGTTGTGGTAATGTCGTATTTTGACCACACACAGAATTTGGAGCCAGTCAAATCTAGGCTTGAATACAAATTATTCTGCTCATTTGTTAACTATGGAACTATACTAGCTGGTGTATAGTAAGGACACATGAAATAGTGAATTTTTATTGTCACTATAGCCTATATTATTTTTTTCTTCTACCCTCAGCACTTAACAGTGCTTAGCACCTAGTGGCATTTAGTGAACATTTCTTCAGTGAAAGTTTTGTGGCACATACTGCCAATTTTATTATAGATAGAACTACTTGAGACAATAAAGCAATATCATCAACAAAAGTTTTTTGGAAATTTTTTTCCCCAAATCTATCATCACAGAGTATAATGAAGGAAATTGGTCTGAAAATGAATATAGCTCAGTGTTATCCAAAATGAGGGAAGAGAATTATGTCTGTGCTAGTCTCACTCATTTATTTTATAGATGAGGGACATTGGAACCAGAGATGAGACATAATCTGGTTTAAGTCATACACTGGTCCTTGTGATAGTTAGGACTACCTGACCAGTCTCTTTAAAGCTACATTTACTTGCACTAGAAAACTAATACATGTGATTTTTGTTAGAAGTCAAAACTATGCTATTGAGTCACAACTGGAGTTTTCCCTCAGACCTGTTGCTAGGAATAGTGAATCAGCATCATAGTGGATCACAGTACTAATGTGGTTAAGTTTGTGGAATTAAATTTTATTTATGTCTTGGGATACAAGAATTCCTCTTTGACCTCTCAACCACTCTCAACTCACCAATGCAAGTCAATGATCTCAGAAATGGCCATGTAAGATTCAGCTTGATTTCTGCCTAGAAAGCACCATTAGTGAGTGATATATTTCCAAGGTTTCTATAACTTTTCAAAGAAAATATTTCACCAATGAGGCACCCACACCAGTAGGCTAAAATATGGCATTCTCTTTTCATAATTTTCAAAAACAGAAAGAAAAAAATGTCTAAATTCATGTGGAAATATTGAAAGGAATGCACTTAGGACATAATTACCAAGATTAGGAAAACTACTTCTTTGGTAGTTTCTTATGTCCCTAGACTGTGCTTATTGTAATTTAACTCACTATTTTGTCAGAGGAAGAGACATGTTGTGATGGTGCTGGATAATTGGCAGTACCATTTATGTGTCTTCAGTGCTTGCAAATTTACCCCATTGGTTCTCATTATAGATGAAATGAATTATCCTGAAACTACTCTGTGGGGCACTATTCATACTAAGTAATGTTTAGTGAAAATCATGTTTTGGCTTTTGATGTACTTATTTACATTTCTCAGCATTTGGAGTAAGCAGCCTGTGGTTATTCAAAATATTTCTTTCTGTATTTAATTCTCTTATTTTACAAAATTTTAAAACATGGTAATTGGTCAAGTGTTTCAAGTCTTCCAAGTGCTTCATAAAATTATATTAATTTGATCAAGTTATTTATAAACAAAATTATTTTTAAATGTATTTTAGATCTATTTTTTAAATATTTCTAAATTGAAATATTTATTACAATGAGGGATCCTCCAGAGATGGACAACACAGATTTTTTTTCCCAGTAATTCTCTTGAAGATATTAAATAGAATAACACTGAGAGAGTGCATTGGACTTTAAGCCAGCATATCTGAATTTTGTCTCTGGTTCTTTGTACTTCTTGTGTGACACTAAGCATGTGTCCTCTTAATGAAATTGGGGAAATAATTTTTATTCCTTATAAAGGTTAAGTGTAAACTTTAAAAATTCCACAGATGATGAACAAGAACCTATTATTTTTACTGAAAAAATGTGATATTATAAATGCTATGTACATGTTCTTCCAATAACATGTTACTGATAAATGTATAATATATTAAAAACTCTATTAACTTATCCTTGGTTATATATAAGAATTTATGTTTAAGGACCATGGAAACGTTTGAAAACTCCTTTAGGTATTCCACGTCCTTCAAGCTAAAACTACCTAAATTATCTCAGAAAATAATATTTATTATTTATTCATTGAGTGTAGGTAATAATTTTCTGAGTTAAATTCTTTGTTCCTGCTCTTTCACTATGGAATGACTGGTGCTTAAAATGATTTTTAAAAATTTTCTATTTTTTACTTTTTTTCCCTTGATTCCAAAGTTTAATGGATAATAGATATTGATATCTATAAGATTAAAGATATTCATAAAATAACTTCTATTTTTATCTTGAAAAAGTATTAGTAATATTTTGATTTCTTTGGTAAAATAGTAAGGTGATGATTTGAACTTGGCATCAAAAGACCTTGAACTGATGATTGATTTTACTGAAGTAATTATGTAACTTTGGGATATCTATATAAACTTTCTAATTCTCAGTTTCATCACCTCTAACATGAGTAAAATAATACTTTTATTATGGAAAATTTCTTGAATACATCAATGATTAGAGGGGAAGAAAAAAGATTGAGAAAGTAAACTGATAATGTGGACATAAGTCAGATTTTACAGAACTTTGTAGACCAGACTAAGCACTTGGGAAGAAGTAAGGAGAATCAAGAATTTTTTCTTCTGTAACAGAAGTCAGCAAACAACAGCTATGTAGTAGTTGCAAATTTTCCAGAGAAAATTAGGAGAAAGAATTGGTCAGCAGTGAGTTTTAGCAATGGTTTCATTGTGAGTTATATGTGGAAGACTTACAATGAGATGGAAACAAGTATCAGCTCTATTTTCTTTTTAATTATTTTATTTATGAATGTTTACAAACACAAAGGTAGTGAGAATTAAGAACTACCAATGCTTTGCCACACTGTCTCTTCTTTAAAAAGGCGGGAGATAAAGGATGAAAAGCATTAAATACTAATTCAAAGAATTTTGAAAATCTTCAAAATAACATTTATATAAATTATATTAATATGAGTTTTTCTTTTCTACTTATTAACCTTTCGTTTGTACTGAGAAAAAGTATTGGAGATATTGGTCGTCCTCTTTATTGTGTTTTTTAGCACTATCCACATCCGCAAATCAACAAACATCAATCTTTTCATTCTTGTCTGAAACTCTTATTATACTGACCACTACAGTTAGAAAGTTATGAGTTAGGAAGCATCTCTTTTGAGATAATATACAGTACAAATTCACAGTTATCTTTTTGTAATAGTTTAGAACCAGTTAGTAGAAAAAAATACATTCAGGTTGTCAATTTACATACACACATATGTATGTATGTATGTATGTATGTATATGTATAATAGATCTCCATTCAGTTCCTTTAAGCTTTAGCAAGAAATTACATGTGTTACAATAAGATTAGAAAAACTATCAAGAGGCTATATGGATTGTGCCTGTTTGACTTCCGTCTCATGAGCAACAGAGTTCACTGTAGAAAGTTGTACTGATTCTAATGGTAGACTCAGAGATTAACCAGAGGTTTTCAGAGTATGAGAACAGATATTCTCAAAAAGGCCAATTGCTTCCAAATGGCAAGTGACAATCATGAGTTCACATACTTTGAGCACTTAAATATGAAAAATTCCTGGGAATTCTACTTTGTAAAAAAAAAAAAATATATTAGGGATGACATTTGATATGTTGAGGTATACTAAGATCTTGATTTTTCATCACTTATATATCATCAGTTTGGCTTTTCACATAGAATCATCATCAAATCTTATTATAGTTTCTACATTGGCTCTTCAAAACTTATAGGAAGCCATCTTTTCTTTGAGGTTAAGAAACTAAACTTTTAAAAAAAATTTAGTTTAAATTTTTTATTAAATTTATTGTTGTAACATTGGTTAATAAAATTACATAGGTTTCAGACTTACAATTCAATAATACATCATCTGTATATTTCATTCTGTTTATCACCCAAAGTCAAATCTTTTGTCACCATATATTTGATCCTCTTTACCCTATCTACCTCCCTCCTCCCCGCTTTCCTTCTGTTAACCACTAAACTGTTGTCTGTGTCTATGCATTTTTGTTTCTTTTGTTTATTTGTTGCTTTCATTTTTATTTTCCACATATGAGCAAAATTATATGTTTCTCAATTTTTTGTCTAACTTATTTTGCTTAGCATGATTATCTCTGGATCCATCCAAGTTGTTCCAAATGGTAGTGTTTTATCTTTTCTTGTAGCTGAGTAATATTACATTGTATATATGTACCACATTGTCTTTATCCAATCAAGTATCAATATTTCATGTTCTTGGATTAGAAGAATCAACATAGTTAAAATGGCCATATTACCCGAAACAATATTCTGATTTAATCCCCATCAAAGTCTCAATGTCAATTTTTAAAGAAATAGAAAAAGAAAATCAGATCTATGGAATCACAAAATAACCCAAATAGACAAAGCAATCCTGAGGAAAAAAAAAAAAAAAAAACAATACTAGTGGTATTGTACTTTTTGACTTCAAATTATACTACAAAGCAAAAATAATCAAAACAGCATGGTACTAGCAGAAAAATGGACAAACAGAACAATGGAACAGAACTGAAAGTCTCAAAGTAAACACCTGTATATGTGGCCAAATAAGTTTTGATGAAGGAGCCAAAATGATATAATGGAGAAAGGAAAGCCTCTTTAATAAATGGTGTTGGAAAAACAGGAAAGCCACCTTCAAAAGAATTAAACTAGACTGTTGTCTATCACCATATACGAAAGTTAACTCAAAATGAATTAAGAACCTGAATATAAGACCTGAAACAATAATTGCATAGAAGAAAACTTAGGAACTAAACTTATGAACCTTGGATTTAGAGAGGATTTTATGAATTTGACCCCAAAGGCAAGGGAAGTAAAAGCAACAATAAATGAATGGGACTATATCAACCTAAAAAGCTTCTACACAGGAAAGTAAATCATCATCATCATCAACAACAACAACAACAAAAACAGGCAACCAATTGAATGAGAGAAGATATTTTCAAACAATGCCTGTGATATGAGGTTGATATCCAAAACATATAGAAAACTCATTGCAACATTATTCACGGTAACCAAGACATGGAAACAACTAAGGTGTTTTTCAGTAGGAAGCCACCTTTTAAATGTATCTCTTCCCTTCTTTGTATACCCTTTAATAGATTAAAACATGCCACCCAAACCAGTATAATCTCTGTCTTAGGCTGCTTCCATGTTGCTTACCTTCAATTACTTCAGTTGCTTTTCTTCTTTTGGATAGATCACTTCCATTGTTTCTTCCAAAAGTCAAAGTAGATAAGGCCTTGTGGGACATTATAAGATGCATTAGTCATATTTATGGTCTGGCAATACAAAATTGCATATAGATCCAAAATATACCCTCAGATAGATTTCATCAGTAAGATCTGCTGTCTCTGTATCTTATACAAAATTTAATACCACATTCTTCAATGTTCTTTGAAAGACTTTGAAGTCTTCAAGGGTTTATTTGACAAATCTCTGTCCCTAGCACTTAGGAAAGAATCTAGCTTAAAGTGACATTTAATTCATGTTTGCTGAATTGCATATTGCATTGATTTATTACAAATATAGAATTGGAAAAGGGAAGTGAAAAAAATATATATGTTTAGAATGTGCTTCATTATATTAAATCCTGTTTATGTTTTGCAATTGTACAAAACTTAAAAATAATGATGTATATTTTTTAAAAGACACAGCATAAATGTAGCTTGTTGATAAACCAAAGCTATGATGATCAAACTGTCAAAATATTGTTATTAAAAGCATTTGAACAATAAAAGTTTTAGAAGTTACAGATAAACATATTCCCACTTTTGTATGATAGATCTGATAAATTTACTTTTTCAGTCCCTCTTGTCCTTGTGGAGAGCATGTATTCCCACTATCCATAGCTACAGAGTCAAGGATATTGTGAAATGATTATAAAAGGCTGAATTTAGGTGTTAAACAATCCATAGGCATTTAGTTAATGTTATAGTCTTTTTAGATAGGTGATTGATGATAGCATGCTGAATATACTAAGATAGTATAATATGAACAATTTTGAAAATAATACTGCTGATGAGATCGTATTTCCCAGAAATTTTATGGGTCAGTATGATTTACAAAGAAGTTGAAGCTTGTTATAAAATTTTACTACAATATGATTATCTATTCTAGTGAAGGTTAAAGGGTGATTATGAAATACCTTTCCATGATTTGGAAAACATATAAAAGAAAATATATAAAGGAAAAATGTGATATGGTTTCAATTATATGACGCCATAATATGAACGAATTGACCTATTACAGCAATAAATTATTTGATTATACATAAACAGAACTGCACTTGGTGTGATTGTGTTTTATAGTGAAAACATGCACACATTCACATTGAATATTTGCACTTCTGATCTAGTAGTCTTTAAAAATGAGTAATAGAATTAGTAGTATTGGATCATTTAGAATTATTAAATTTTAGAGCGCTGGTGTTTGTTCAATACTTTGTTTTGCAAATTAGGAAACAGACCTAGAGTGGATGAGCAAAGAATAAAAAGGGCTTTTTTTCATTTCTAATGTAGTGCACTTGACAACACTGTGCTTAGGAACAGACCAATTTCATGCAGAGACAGGATCAGATCGTGTCTTGGGGCCTGAAAGCTGATAATTAATTTGGTTATATACTACAGAGTTAATAAGACCTTAACCACAATAGATCAAGAATCAGTGACTTGTATTGACTAGCATAGCTGAAGAGGTAAAAGAAGAGAAAGCTAATTTTGAATTGAAATAAATAATATTTATTTTGTTGAAAATAATTTAATTTCTTATATTTTTACTTAAAACAAATTTTAAATCTCCACAACTCCACATCTATGTAAATGTCAAATTTGGAGTTCAAGTTGTTAATTAAATCACATATTTTCATTTTCATTTATTTTTGTATTGTAATTTTAACTGTAAATATCTCTGACAGTTGTTGTCTTTAATAGGAGAGGCCTTATATAGGTTTTTACATTGAGGATGTTTGTTCTCTATTTTGTGTTCACTGTCTTATAGTAACTTGTTATTATGCATGTTTTCGATAACTTTGTTATCATGCATATGCAGAGCAATTTTCCAATTAGTTGTTCTAGTTTTATCACCTCCATTTTGATTGTGATAACTCATGATAATTTCTCTGTAGTAATGTGTATGTAATACACATTGAATATATTATAAACTTCTTTAAATATTTTTCATCACTTTTTAATGTAGCAGTATGTTTGAAACAAGTAATATTTATTTAATAAACAAGCTATCAGCTATGAAATGCAATTTATATAATAAATAAAAGCTCTATATTTGTTCAGTAATCTGTGTGAATATGTATATATGTATACAATTTATTTTCTAATGAATGAAAACTATATTTCTACTCATAATTTAAGACTGCTATTCTGAAATTAACTTTACATTCTTGAAATCTTATTTGCAGAGCCAATTTTTAAAAGTTATATTTCAATTAGCATTTTTAAGAGTTTAAGAAGCCACTAAACAATATATTAATACATATTTTATATATATATTTATAGTTTATATATAAATATAACATATATACCTATTTTGCATTGCATATATTCACATACTTCTATAAATAATATAGACTATTTATTTTGTATATCATGTTATTGATCCCATATAGCTTATACCTATATTTTATTACTCATTGAATTGACTAGTATTAGTCAGTTAGTGACAGTGAGCAGTGTTATTGTAATGAAAGCATTTCTGTAGTGATGCATTATTCCTTTTGATACCTTTAATAATAAAGCAGTTCTACTTGCAGAGAAAATTGTAGGGTTTTACCTGAACTGAATTTCTAGATTTTTCCATACATAACAAAATCTCATGAAAATAATATCAGATGATACAACACTTCTTAAAAATAATTATTTCAAGGTAATATATGCTCTAGGGGAAGAGCATATCAAATTCTGTAAAATAGGATAATTGGGATTACCCCTACTACACTTATTAAATTAAATGTATCTTTGATACCACATGTTATTTTTTCTGGGTAGTTTCCTTCATAGTTGATACCTAAAATATATACATGGTAGGAAACCATTAGATAAGATAACAATAAGAATGCCCATCACCTGCCTAAACTAAAGTACACGGCAATTAATGTGTTTTGTGTTGGCTATCAGTAGCTGATGAAATAGAAGATGGGATAAGATGATTCTTTCATCTATAAAAGTTTCAGCTCAGAGGTTATGTTTCATTAGCTTCAAATGTAGCATGCATAATAAAGTGGAAAGGAAGAGCAGTCCTTTGATTCACTGTGAAAAAGCCTATCAGACTCCCTTTCAAGTGACAGTTTATTAAATAAGGTGAATAATGAAAAATATTCCAACTAGAATGAAATTATAACCCTGTATTTGGTTGGCTACTTGATTGCAAAGTACAGATGACAGTGCTATACCTTCATTTCATGTGATTGCAAATTAAATGACAAGAAGTAGGCAATATATCCTGAATTTAATGACTTTTTAATTTTTCTCTTTTCTTTTTTTTATATATTTTTCAATTAAATAGTTAATTAAATCTTAAAAAGTGATGGGAAAATTACTTTATTTCAAAATACAGGAATACTTTAATTTCTTCAACTTGGAGATGGTCAAGCTAAATATGTGAGACCTACCTAGAGAAACAATGGTTCTGCCTACATTCTTTGATATCCTTTGCAAAGACATTGTCTTCAGACCACATCTTTCTAACTTGTACAATAATTCATTTATTATTTTATTGTTCTATTCATTTATTTATCACTTCTAGTAACCCAATCAATAAAAATATTTTATCATACTACACTTTATGATGAATTCAATAAGCCTTAGATTGTAAAATATAAACATGGTCATTGTTCTTAGAGGTATTATAGTCTATGATAATATTTAACATTTTGGGGGGTGAGTTTATTAATTTCCTACTATATAAAAATGACAAGCTGCTTTCCCAATTCACATACCTCCACTTTCAAAATAGGAGAAATGTTCATTACTTCCTATGACAAGGTTAGTTGTTCCTGAATTGTATTCCAGTATCACCAAATGTATTCTTAATTGTAGCATTTATCAAGCTATGGAATTATTTCTGGTTATTTACCTATTTTTTTGGAATCTGAGGTCAGATCTTATGATTATATCTGTCACGACTGTACCACCAAAACCTAATAACAAGGTTAGGCAGTTTAGTAAAATGGTTAAAAGTACAGAATTGGGTAAGGACCAGAAAGCTTCTCCAGCTCTTGTTGCTTTTGTGACCTTGATTGAATTTCTTAATTTCTCCAAGACTCAGTCTCCTTTTCTGCATGTGAATATCATCTGTACCTGATAGGATTGCAAGAGTCAAACTGTTTCCTGATACCTACTAAATATTATCTGTGTTAGCTACTATTAATATTTATTTAATGTTAACCAACAAATTGGCATAAGTTTGACTATGTTAAAATTATTTTTAAAAATACTTAAAAATTCTGGAAGTAAAATACATAATATTATGATATTCTATAGGTAATGCTCAAAGCTTATATGAACTCTAATAAGCACAAATCAAACAGGACAGAACATAAGGGGAAAATCACATTCACTTGCCTTATCAATTTGAGATTCATGGTTTGTAAAATGCTATGGAAATCTAGAGAAGAAAGAGATGACATTCAGCTGGAAAATCACGAATACATGTTTTGTGAATAAAATGCTGTTAAATTTAGTTAATGGAATCTATAAAAGCTTAACACTGATGTGGACATTTCTATCAAAAGCAACTGCCAGCACAGTAGGGTGGTGAGGGAATAGTGCTGTGTTTGGAGGCAGTGGCTAAGGCTGATATATGCAGAAAAAAGTGAAAGATAACAAGATGACATATTATTAAGGACTTTTTAAAATTAAATTTATTAGGGAGATATCGGTTAATATTATTATATAGTAAAATTATATAGATATTTCTTCAGTGTACAGTTCAATATCTCATGTGTATATTTCATTGTATGTTTACCACCCAAAGTTAAATTTCTTTCCATCACCATATATTTGATCCTCTTTACCCTTACCTGCTTCCCCTCTTTCCCTCTGATAACCACTAAACTGAGTGTCTGTTTGTTTATTTTGTTCATTTATTGCTTTCAGTTTTATATCCCACATATGAGTAAAATCATATGGTTCTCAGTTTTTTCTGTTTGACTTATTTTGTTTAGCATGAAAATCTCATCCATCCATATTGTCATAAATGGTCATATTTCATCTTTTCTTATGGCTGAGTAATATTCCATTGTATATATGTACCACTTCTTTATCCAATCATCTATAGAAGAACATTTCAGTTTTTTTCCATATCTTGGCCATTGTGAGTAAAGCTGCAGTGAACATTGGGATGCATATATCTTTATGGATAAATGTTTTCAAATTTGAGGGTTAAATATCCAGAAGAGGAATTGCTGGGTCATATGGTGATTCTATTCTTAATTTTTTGAGGAACCTCTTTTCCATGGTGGCTAACCAATTTACATTCCCACCACAATTTCAAATGAGAAACAAGTGGAAAATGCAGAGATATTTTAATTTTATAAGACAGACAATAAATTATTAGCGTTATGCTTAAAGGAAGTAATCTGACAGTGTCTAAATGAACACTAATTTGACTTTTAGACAGATATGTTTAGATAATCTGTTTTTCCCAGTAGTCTTATTTTAGAAATAGATTTTTCACATTTGCTGGCAGGAAACAAGGAATTGCCTTGAGTAATGAATATGCTTCAATCGGTGTAGTCATTCTATTGCATAAAGTCCATAATGTGCTTATTCTGAAATATGTCTGAAATAAGTATAACTGGTACAAGCAGACTTTGGGAAATGCTGTGATTAAAGTGCTAAGAGAGTCTTCCAGATGTTTGCTGTAATTTAATATTCTGTATTGTCATTTAATCTCTGACAAAAGCAGAGAATCATTAAAAAATTATTGCTAATGCTTTATAAATATCAATCTTGTTTGTAGTTAAACTAGAGTAGTGTTTTGAAATTTGATTCTTACATTTTGTGATGTTACTGTTTTTTTTACGTACAACTTTTTATTGATTTGTGCCACTCAAACTCAAGAGCACCTGTCAATCAACTATAAGGTCAAGTATGTAGGCAGGAGATCCATTGTAACTTTTGATGGGTGGAAGGATCTTGGCTTTGTGAATTATTCCTTGTGCTGTGTTTTTTAAGATCAACTGGGTTACAGATGAAAGGTATCATAGAGAATGTTGCCTTTCATTTTATAGATTTTTTCTGAACAAAATAACACTATCTGAGCTCACAAAATAAATTAGATTTAAACTTCCTGCAGTACTACATGATCTTGAATAGACAGAGGCCTTTGGGGTTATCAGGAGACATGTGTTCCGTTGAACATTCTGATATCCACTTAATCATCTAGACAATGACATTCCTTTCTATTTATTAGAAAGTGTCAATTCTGCAAGTTGTACAATTGCTTTTATCTTTTTAGTGAAACCTTCATGTTACAGAA
This sequence comes from Cynopterus sphinx, assembly GCA_030015415.1. Lineage (NCBI taxonomy): Eukaryota > Metazoa > Chordata > Mammalia > Chiroptera > Pteropodidae > Cynopterus > Cynopterus sphinx. The sequence goes on from CM057385.1 coordinate 76,853,995, forward strand.
TGGATAGTTTAAATTCTTAATGTATATTTTCTATGAAGTTGCATTTAAGCTACCTTTCCTATTTACAAAAATAAAATAATGCAGATATTTTAGTTAATGGGAAACATATCACATTTCACTGAACTGAGTCCTATGATTAATAACTCATATACCCCAATTATAAAAATGTATAATAGTTATAATACCTATGTAGAACCTCTAACCACCCTAAGAAAACATATTTAAAATTGACCCGATTACATGTTTTAATAATTACTAATTTGGCAGGCTAGAAACACAATTTTTTTTTCAACTGGAAAAAAAGTGTCTTGTTTTTATATTTCAATATGTAACATTTAGACCATCGATAAGAAAGGGAGATAACGAGCCTACTTTAAAATATCCTATGAGACTACATTCATATATCACCAATCTCACACTATAAATGAATTCTTATCCTTTAATTTAATTTTATTCTGCAATCCTAGTACCAATTAACAGATTTTGTATCATTTCATGGATTGGCTATTTTAAGAGACTTAAATTTGACTGCTTTAACACTCCCACTGACACTTAAAAAGTGGAAAGTGCACTTTTTTTTTAATGCAAAAGCTTTAGGAATATCCTTTTAGGGGAAAAAAGATAATTGTCAGAATGTGGCTTTTTTCTTCATTCTATAACATGGTGTGGTGATAATTAGAGAATAGTGTCATCAAAGATGAAGAGTCTTTAGAAATCAGAACAATAATTTGAGTAATTTTTTTTTTAACTAACCCTGTAGTCTGAAGACTCAGGTTCTTGGATAGCTGACCTTTGGCTACTTAGTTGCATGATGTTGGTCAATTTATTTAACAAATCCATCTAAATTCTTTATAAAATTAGCCTCATGATGTTTTGCTTCAATTTTTAAGAATTTAGTGACATAATGTACTTAAAAATACTTTATAAACTGTAATCCTTGAGAAATATGATGTATCAAAGCACTTTATAATTATTACTAGCTTTTAAAAGTCAGTATAAACAGATAATAATGTTCTTAATTTATCTTAAGTCTATTGAGTGTTATTTGTAAAATGAAGAATTATTTAAACTCATATATGATTAGGTCTGGAAGCTAATTTGAAGAGGCCAATCTATTTATTTTATAAATAAAAAAAACAAATTAGGTAGCATCTTTAGTAAGATTGGACATGAGTTTCTGTTTATCATGCTTTAGAACTATAGGAAGCAATTTCAAATTGATGTGTCCCTTTCCTTTCTAGGAATCTATTATTCACAAACAGAGGTTAAAGTAGTCATATTATATTATTGTATGTTCTTTGTCCTACTGCTTGTCATCCTCTCAATATCTTTTTACTCTATAATATATTTACAGATTATTTGGCAAGGAATGAAAAGTTCAAATGATCAGGATTACAATTATTGGAGAATCTGAGTCATTTAGCACTTCGTAAATTCTACCTTTATTGAAGTTGGTTGTTATAAATCTTTCCCACTTAATTGTAAACATCTTGAAGGAAAGTTTCTTGTTCAACCTGAAGGCTGTGTGGTGCCAACTAAAGCTCTGGCTCATAGAGTTACCTATAGGGAATGTTTGTTGAAATGAACCCTTCCATCTTTGCATAATCCTAAATAGTTATAGGCTAATAATTATTTTGTGAAAGCAATTTATTCAAATTAAGACAATGTGAACACCTACTTTGTTTTGGTAATTGAAAAAAATTTCAGCATTATAACAGTAAACAAAAAAGGTATAACCTTATCCTTGACAATTTTGAGATAGTATGAAAGACAAAAGATAAAAATAAAAATATATTGAATAATTTTTAAATAAAAGGTAACATTTTAGTGTGAATAGTACAGCTGTGGAATCAGGAACATGTGGTGATGAATTTTGTCACACTTTAAGCTGTGACACCTTGAGTCAGTTATTTAACTAATTTGATCATTTTTTTCATTTTTACTAAAAGAGAAAATATGCTGTTATGTTCAATAAGGCTAAGAGAAATAACCTCAAGTACTCCATACAAAGAAGAAAGATGTGGACATGTTAAAAACAAAACAAAACATAAAATAAACAAACAAAAAATATGGAGAATGTATGTACAGAGGAAACATGTAAGACTCTTCCCTTCATTTTAGTTCTTTAGTCTTTTACAAATTTTACTCTGAACAAAGTGTCTCTATCCTGTCATTGGTTATGAACTAAAGTGCCATTAACATATAAGGCTTTTGATTGCTAATTTTGTGCTGCATTTGCAAGATATATTAAGTGAATTATATCTCTAACAGAGAGAAAAAAGCTGTTATGAAAATTATTGTAGAGTTTTATCTCTAAAATGTCAGTGTGAAAATAAAATCTCAGTAACTATAGTTCTTTCTAAATCATGTAGGTGAGAAGAGAACAATATTAAGAAGAGTCTTTTTTGAGAATCTTCCATTTTGGATTTGAAAGAGAGAATATTGTGGAAAATCAGCTTAATTTCAACTTTTTTTTTAGTAAACCACATGGTGATTCAATATACATATATTTTGTGAAATGATGAGCACAATTAAGTTAACACATCTATCACCTCATAGTCTTTTTTATTTTTTTAAAGCACATCCTAAGATGTGCTCTTTTAGAAAATTTTAAGGAAACAATGCAGTATTATTAACTATAGTCAGCATGCTGCACATTGGATCCTCAGAAATTATTTATAACTAAAATTTGATACTATTTGACCAAAAGCTGCTCATTTTTTCTACCCTCTATCCCCTGGCAGCACCATTTTTCTCTGTTTTTTTCTTTCTTTCTTTTTTTTTTTTAGGATTCTACATATAAGCGATACCATACAATATTTGTCTTTCTCTGTCTGACTTATTTTACTTAGCATAGGTTCATCCATGTTGACAGGGTTTTTTTTTTTTAATGCCTGAATGATATTCCATTGTTTGTGTATATACTGCAATTTCTTTATCCATTCATCAGTAAACACTTTAAATTATGGTTAACGAATAATTCAAAAGCATGGAAAACTTTTTAAAATAAGTGAAAAGGTTATTAAATAGAAAAAGTTAGTTTAAATAAGACAATAAAAACTCTGTCTTTGAAAAATTTGACTAACATATGCCAAATATTATTAAGAAAAATATAGGAAACACAAGTAGATCAACATTAGGTTGGATAAAGTAAACATATAACCTAAAAACATGAAAATAGTATATGGGATTTTATACTATAAATTAAAAAATCAGATAAAATGAAATATTCTGGAAGGGTATAGAAATGACCAACATTTAATGAGGAAAGTCTAGAAAATGTAAAATGAAAACTAAGTCCCATATAGTAGAAAGACTTCTACTAAACTGTTCAAACAAGAAATGATATCTCTAATTTGAAATATCCAGAGCAGATAACTACAATTAATTATATAGGATTACTGTAATTCTGACATACAATCTAGTAAAATAGTGAACATGACAGGATACTATAAACCAAATTAATAAATAAATAGAAAATATTCTAAATGAAATATAAGAAATTTAATACACCATTATATTAAAAGTTATATGATATGATTTAGAAATTTTTAATCTAGGATTACAAGGATTGCTGATGATAGGAAAAGCCACTTATGTGATTTCTATATTAATAGATTAATCACCTTAGATATGTAAAAGAGATCTGATAACATCAACACTCATTTTTGATTAAATAATAAAATTCTTATGAATCTAAAATTAGAAAGAACCATCTTATCATGAGAAAAAGTATGTCTTTTAGAAATCTACAGCAAAAATGACACCTAATATGAAAACCCTTTAAAACATTTCTCTTGAAATTAAGAACAAGATATGGAAACACACAATCATTGGCATAATTTTAATATGTCCTCATTATAATCAATATGGTAAGAAATAGATTGAGATGAATAAATACTTAAAAAGAGATGAAACATATTATTTTCAGATAATATGGTTGTTTAACCCTCAAATTCAAGTATATATGCACTCCTGCAACCTTTCAGAAGGCAATTTGTTCATGCTTACTTAAATAATGCATGTACATTCAGCTCTTATGGGCCTGTTTGACAGATACTGATGGAATTATTATAGAATATATTTAAAAATTTGTTAATATAATCAAATAAAAACACATCAAAGAAAATACTGGCTAAATTAATATATCTGTTGTATGGAATATTACACGCTTTATTAAAACAATGAGTTGGATCTCTATTGGATGTTACAAATGTTTATTATACAATGTTGAGACATTAAAAAGTATATATATATAACATAACATACAAAGGGAGTATGTATGTTATATAAATAATTGAAGACCATTGTATGTAATGTAACGTGTGTACGGGTAAATGTGTATATACACACACACATATATATATGTATATATACACACATATATTCATTCTGGAATAATATTTATTTTATGTTTGACTCAACTCAATTTGTGACATATATTAACATCTTTATTGCACTAGGGTATGTTAGGGGTTCACACATTTTTAAAAAATTCTTTCTATTTTCAAAGGTGATAGTTCTTAGAAACAGAAAATTTACCAATAGATAAATTTTTGGATGTTAAGAGTAATTCTGGTAAAATTAAAATTATGCAAAGGTAATAATCTGAATATGTTTTAATTAAGTATTAAGGTAATAATTGGAAACAAAAATTTTATTCTAAATATTTGTAAAGTGATTTTATAGATGCTAGTGGCCTGAATTGTTTGCAAGTGACTATTAGATGATGTATTATTAATTAGGGGTCATACATAATAATTCCCTTAACCAAGGGACAAAATTTTGCATTTATTTGATTATTCCCAAGAAAATACTTTACCCTGAATTTCTTTAATTTGGCTACAATATTCAGAAAAAAATAGTTTTCAAGATGGAAGAAGTTGCATAATACAAAGACTTGCTTTAATCAATTTTCTTTTATTAAGCAGCATGTATATTTTGACACATTTTATCAAAGGAGATTACATCCTTATAGCAAAGAAGCCTCTTAATCAATGTTATTGCATCAAATTATAAAATATAATTTTGATTTTAAACAATCACTAGATATTATAGTGTACCTAGTGTACCTATAAATGAATATAATATTTTTGTTTCCCATTCCAGCACATTTTTCAAAGGATCATTGAAAACAGCTTTTGTTTCTAAGCCCTCAACTTATAAGAAGCTAAAGTAAAACCTCCCAAAGTAATTTAGAAAATGGAGTTTAAAGTCATGCAAAGTCTTAAACAAAGTCTTAATTGGGTGCAGGGAAGAGGGTGAGGGAGAGAGAAAGAGAGATTAAGAGTGTGAGTGAGGGAGACTATTCCTAATATCAACTTCAATCAAGTTTTTGGTTTTCAGAGTCAATTTATAAATTGAAACATGTTTTCAGTGCTATTTTCTAACTTTATAGGTTCATCTGCATTTTACAAACATATCAAGTCCAAAGAGCTATACATTGAATGATATTCGCATTGTTGAAAATAGAATTAAGGGAGAGGGCACAAACATTTTTATTATTTATTCAACTAAATAGTAGGTTCTTGCTGATACTTTAAACAATTTCTTTTCCTCTTTCAGTAAGGCAAAGCATTAATTTGATTCAATGCTGACAAGAGCGCTTCTCTGGAGGTAATTTTCTTTTTCTGTATATAGAGCAGCATGTTTTCAATCCTTTGTATAGTTTCCCTAACAACCCAGAATTTATTATTTTACCTGTCACTCCTAGGATGCACATGGCCATTTTTATAAATATAAAGGTTTCAGGATGCCTAGAGGGCCAGTGGTTAATGTCAATCACACTATTTAATGATACCGTGATGTCCAAGGTATTAATTGGGTAAGAACATTAGGAAAGAATTTAAAAAGAAAAAAGGAAATAATACTATGTGTAATAAGTTCAGAAAGCCTTGAATAGGATATATGTTTTTTAGGTTGAGGACAAGTTCAAGCTGTGTTCAATTTATGAAATAAAAGCTGATAGAATTTACTTTAGATGAAATAATGTCTGTCAATTTAGGCTGCTACAACAGATTACCACATACAGGGGGGTTTAAACAACAATTTATTTCTCGGAGTTCTGGAGCCTGAGATATTCAAGGTAAAGGTGGTGGCAGATCTGATACCTGGGGTAAAACTCTTAGATTATAGGTGACCTTTTTCTCATCCTCTTATTGCATGTCGAGGAGCAGAGAGAGGAAGCAAACTCCTTTGCTGTTTCTAAGGGTGTTAATCCCATCATGATGGCATTACCCTCATGAACTCATCAAATCCTAATTACTTCCTAAAGGTCCCACTTTGTCATATCACCACATTGGGTGATAGAGTTTCAACATATGAATTTTGGGGCTTACAAACATTCAGTCTATTACATAAGGTAAAACTATTTGGAATTATGATTTGTTCCTGCTCCCCTCTTATTGGCTTGCTCATGTCACTGTACCCAGAACCTTGCAGAGAGATATAGATATGGAGTTTAATTGTTAAACATATTCACATTCCATTTGCTTCTCTAAGGTTGCCAAAAAGTAACACGGCAATAATATCAAGTTACCTGTATGTGTGTAACAGAGTAGGCATGCAAAACCACAGAACACTTTGTAATTTCTTGCTGGAAAAGGCAGAGGACATTTTAATTAGCTAGATACCCTAAATGTATGAGGAGGACTATTTAATAACTGAACAGTAGAAGTCTTTGACAATTTGTTTTTTTACCTTTAGGCCATACTATTTTGTGACAATATGACTATTTTATATGTGGGACTAAGTGAATTAAGTGAGAGCATGACCTGTTATGAATTCTCCATGGAGTAAATATTTTAAGTGCCTTTTACACACTGTCAGGAAAGAGTAGGTAACAGCAAGTCTTATCTACCTAGAAGACATATAACATATGTAGAGATTCATAATGTCCCATGTTAAGATTGTATGACCATGAAGCATGATTGCAATAATCTACTTTTATGTAGTAAAGAAAAAATTAAATAAGACTAGTTTGACATGTATGATCTATATTATTTATTGATCATAAAAGATAATAAATTGTCAGACAATTGGCAGTGTGTGATGGGAAGTACAAGAACTTTGTTATATATAGTACAAGTAAATGTATTATAACAATAAAAAAATGGTTGAGCGAATACATGTGCTAATGATGAAGTAGAATGAGCTCAGAAATTAGGAGGCTCAAATTTGAATTTAAGTTCTTAGACTTGTTCTCTTTCTTAATATGTACTGATCATTTAGTCTTTCAAGGCCTTAGTTTCCTTTTTTTTTTGCAGTGGGGTTTGGTCAAACTATCTCTAGGTTTCTTCCTATAGTACTATTCATGATCAGGACTGCACAGATAAAAAATAAGTATGCCTGAAATTTAAAAAAAAAAACAGTGAAGAGAATGTTTTGAAATAAATGTTTTATTGAATATATTATTCTTACAGCTTAAATTTTCACAAATTAAACAGTTATCTACTTAACAAGCAGCCAGATCAAGATGTAGAATATTTCTAATACCCTCAGTTTTTCTATTGTCCCATAAAGTCACTATATCCCCAAAGATAAATACTATGAAGACTTTTTTTTGCAAATATAAGATCTGGCTTTTTTTCATTTAATTTGATGTTTTTGATATTTATCTATTTTTTTGCATGTAGTATTATCTTTTTCGTTCCCATTTTTGTATGGTATTCATTGATCACATATCTAATTTTTATCTATATATCAGTAAATCATATATAATAATTGGTATATATATATGTGTTTATATATATTAGCATATATCATATATCATATATATATATATATACATATGTCTGTATACATACATCACACACACACACACACACACACACATATCTCAAGTCTAGTGTTGGTGGAGATGCAGGTTCTTTCTAGTTCAGGCTATTATGGAAAATGTTGCTTGAAATACTCTCATATCCTACTAGGAATGATTTTTGAATCATAAGATAATTAAAGCTTTACTAGATAATGCTAAATAGTCCCCACCTCAAATTTATATCATTGTGCAGTCCCATCAGAATTACATGAAACTTACAGTTTCCCCACATAATTGTCAAGAAATAATGATATTGACTTTAAAAATTGTAGGCATTCTGGTAGTGTATGATAGTATTTCATTGTGGTTTTGACTTGCATTTCTCTGCTAAGTAATGGTGATGAAACAAATTTTATATGTTTATTAGACATTTCATTTTCTTCTTTAGTGAGAAGTGTATTTGTCTTTAAGTATTTTTTTAAATTATTGACACTTAGATATTCTTTATTAATGCTAGTCAACTGTTAGAGATGTATTATAAATATATAGTCCTATTGTGGCTTTCCTTTTTATTCTCTTTATGAGCACTTGACTGAACGAATTTTATTACATCAAAAAATAAAATAAAATGACAATTTAATTTCAAAATCTATGACAGTGGTTATGGTAGTCAAGCTGTATATTCTGATTTTATATCTATACAAATAAAGTAGCAAATATATTTTATTATTCTATTTTTTAACTAAGGAGATCATTTTACTATTTTATATATTATCATTATACTATTTAAACTACTAAAAGAACACATCATTTTATAATAAAAGCAAATTTTGATGAGTAATAAATGAATTATTTGCACAATTACTTTCTTGCAAGATGTACTATGAAACCTGAGGTTCAGAGAATTATCAAAATTTGAACAAGACAGAGTTTTTCAAACTTTTAGTTGTTATTGCTAAGTACAAAATAAAAATAGTTTATTTCAAGAACTTTAGATAATTTTAGGTCTTGGGCTAAGTTAGATGCGTAAATCATTTTTCTTTGTAGTATATAAATAGTTATAGATCTGTCAGCTAGAAAGATTTGATATCATATTAGTGACCTCTTTAAAATCTTGCTTTTCTTCATAATGTCAATCTAGAAAGAAATAAGAAACCATTTATATTTTATAATACTAGAATTCAACCTGTGGTGCTTTGGGCTGAACAGAAAGTTCTTGATCTTTTAGGTTGCTGATAATTATTCCTAAAACTAAATCCAACAAGGAGACTTATTAAAATCAATTCTAAGTAATTCTCTACAGGCTTTAATACCTGGTGTTTGACATGTGTGACAGTATCTCTGAACTTTTCATTGACCAGGAGAAAGTCAACCTTCTCATTTTCTAAACTACCATGTGTGTCCTCTATTAGGAATTAGTTCAACACCTTCTTTAACAAGCTGACAAACCAGACATTCACACAAAGGATCATAAATATCAAGTTATATTTATTTCTTGATAATTCAACCAGAGATTCAAAACTCTACAAAGCAAGTTAATGAGACATAATGTGTTAGTAGTTTCTGACTGAGAACGTAAACATGACATTTCATGTACTGTGTGTGTAGTAGCTGATGATGTATATTTAGGTAATAGGCTTGAAAATTATTTGGTGATGACATCGTTAACATAAATAGTATCTCTGTGTGTATATCACACTGGAAATGTTTTCCATTACCTGTTTGTCCTTAAACTATAGTAGCAATCACTTTTTTTTTTCTCTTTGCATTCTCTTTTATTTATTTCTCTCCTCTCCTCTTCCTGGCCAATTCAGATAAACAGTCATTAGATGGGCAGATAAAGACAAACATCTGTGCCAGAAATGGGAGATGAAAGACCTGATGGCTTGGAACAGGAGCTGGAGCTTAAGCAAGGTAAGGATGCAATCCACTCAGAGAACTTAGTAGCATAGGGAGTGAGAGCATGAATGAGGATGGTCTATAACAGGTGTTATAACCCAAGCAGATTGAAGAGGAAATCCACATGGTGGGTGAGTTGCAGCCTAATCAGGGCAATGACGGCAACTGTGGGGATGGAGTTGGTGATGGAGAAGAAGGATTCACAGGGAGATTGAACAAGTGAGTAAATGTATTAAGGATAATGATACCTAAATATATCACTTGCAATGAAAAATGTTACAAATATGAAAATGAAGAAAACAAGACAAATTTATGATCTTGCACTGTAATTGAAGGTATAGTTGTAAACATGTAGTTTTTTTTAATATGTAGATACATGTGGAAACAAATATAGATATAAATGACTCTGTGTGTGTGTGTAGCTCTGTCTACTGATAGAACATAGAAGCAGTATCATTGCCATAGTGATAAACTTATCCAGCACCTAAATCTTGGCTTCTAAAGACTGTGAAAAAGGACAAAAGCTTCTCTGAAAAATGACTAATTTCATGGATGAGAATGTTAAGTACAGAATGAACCTGGAGCATTTTTTGTACCAGAAAGCAAAAAATAATGAGGACATGTCAAAAAGACACAGGAACAGGCTTGAACATGCTCTCACTGGCCAACTCTTGGATAATTTGAGCATCAAAGTAAACTTTTAATGATTTTAACACAGTTAATAAAATGGAAACTTATGAACTAACATAGTTACAAATATATTAGAGAATTATTGAAATTGAATGAGACTCAAGGTATATTAGATGATAGTGATAATAAGAAATAACATTTTAAAGACTTAAAAAAGGGAAAAAAGGGAAGAAGGTATATGTGTTTTGATGAATGGAAAAGTGACTATAAATTCTAAAATTAATACTGAAATATTAAAGAATCATACATTAATGCTATCTTAATACATTTATGAAATACTTTGTGTCAGGAACTGTGCTTAAAATATTTCATGTGTAATTGTATCCTGTCAAAAATAAGTTAGAGTTATCGTCATCTTCCTCATCCTCACAAATGAATAAAATGAGGACTAGATATTGAAGTACCTATTTAACGTGGCAGTTACTCCATTACATAGTTTGCTGCCTTGTATTGTTTTCTGTCTCAAAATCATCACTTGTAGCTTCTAGCTGCTATTTTGTACTATATATGTAAGGCACACCAACTGAGAGATTCTCTGTTTATAAACTACCATTTTTCAGACCTTTCTTAAATACTGAGAAATGCAAATATGTCTGGGTAAAGAAAACCAACTCTGTCTAATGTCATTATTGTAAAACCTGTATTTGAGACTTAACTTTTGGAGTTCCTGATATGGCTTATTATATAGCTGAATTGGGGAATTGCAAGATGATTTATAACATGCCTTATTGTATTTGATTCTCCAGGAATAACAGCACAAATGTTACTTTTGCTGATAAGAGCCTTTTCTATTTTGTTTATTGCCTAGTCTTTGGAAAAAAAGATTTGTAGCATACATTGAAGAAAAAATAGTTTGAAATTTAAAAAATATATTTCCCTAAGCAAAGGATGAAAAAAGCTCTAATTCCTTATACACTGTCAATTAAAGGCAATAACCTAAGATAGATGTATGATTGTTAATATTCTAATATTCTGGTATGTCTTCTAACCTCCTCTAACATTTTCTTTGTGTTAAATGAAACTATCAGAAAAGTAATTTGAAAATTATTTTATGGCATATTGCATATTGCATGTAGACTAGATTTAAGTTGGGTTTATTTGTAGTTTGCATGGAAGAACTAAATGCCTGGTCAAGGAGTATGTATACAAAATGAAAAAGAAAAACAATTATAGGTGCAGGAAAAATTCATCTGAATAATAGATATAGAAAGATTTATCTCATGACCATGGTGATAAGGTTTTAATTATCTCGAGACTGTCTTTCATGCTATTTATATCTAACAAGCTACAAGTGTGGATTCATGGATAGGTGAAGCTGGGCTCAGCTATAGGGGATAACAGTTCTATGTTTGTAACATTTATAACCAAGAAACTAAGATGAATGTATTCTTAGTTAATGCTAAAATATTTCACTATTCTGTAGGTAAGCTTTAATACTCCTTTTATACAAAGAATACTGGTTCAGTCTTTTCAATTAAATGTGTTAGTAAAGCATTTGAATATATTATTACAAATTAAGTTTAATCTGAAAATAAGTAGATGTTATTTTGTTTAGACACATTGTTAGGCACCTAAGGACTTTCCAAATTTTAAAAAGCAAAATCTATGATACTGAGATTTTCCTCTATAGAATGAGATTTGGTAACTCTTTTTTAAAAGATATTTTGCCATATATTGTATGCTAAATCATCTACATATGCAAAAATGTATAGATACAAAAAAGTTTGCAAATGTGTTTTTCTCAAAGTGAGCACCAGCATGCAGATCAAACTTACACCATTACTACTACCTTACAAGTCCCTCTTCTTTCTTTGAGATATCATCACTTACTTCTAGGATAATTATGCTAATATCTTACCATATGCTTTCTGTGTTCTAAAACCTAAGTAATCAGATTGAAAAATGTTTACGCTTTTGTGGCTGGCTTCTTGTTCTCATTGATTGATCTGTGAGAACCATCCTTGTTTTTGTGTGTAGGAATGTGAGGGCCACAGGACTGTATTTATTTAGCTTTAGTGGATTTTTCTCAGAGAGTTTTCCAAATGGATTTTATCAACTTATATTCATATTAGCAGTAAGTGAGAGGTTTATTTGTTCCACACTCTAGTCAGTATTGATATTATTTGCCTTTTAACATTAGTTATTTTGGTGCGTGAATAGTGATATTACATTGTGGCACTAACTGCATTTCCCTGATGTCAAAATTGAGCATCTTTTATATTTTATTGACTACTTTTATATAAACATCTATGAGATTTCTGCTCGAGTCTTTTGTACATCTTTATGTTAATTGTCTACTGTTGAAAATAGATTTGTAGTAGTTCTTATATGTTGTGGGCATGAATACCTAGATATATGTATAGCAGTTTTAAAATTCCATTTAAATTCCAATTAATTTAATTTCAATTAACTTCATTGTAGTCCAGTTTATCAAATTTTTTAGGACTATCCAAGTCCCATATTTTAAAATATTAAGTATATAGGATTCCCCCACCAAATTAAATTTATGTAATAAATAAGACAGTCCCTAAAAATGTTTCAAATTAATTTTCCCTCATATTTTTCTATGAAAAATATAGCATGGGCTAGATTATATCATACAACAGAGCCACTGCTAAATTGGATATTCTTTTATAATTAAGCCAGCTAATGTGTTATGAATGATTGAATGTAAAATCTATACCTCTGATTTTAGTTATCATATTTAGTCTATCTGTCTTTTTTTATATCTCATATGTATACTATTTTTTTTTCAAATATACATAATACATACATATATGTTCAGGGGATATTTTGTATATGTTATATATAAATATAACATATAATATTAATTTAATATACTGATTATAATGTAATAACACAACTATTTAATTATAAAATATATATACACACAAATATAATCTCCCCTGAACTTCATACTTCATGTATCCCACAGCTTGCTGGATATCTCTTCCAGCTGGATGCCCAGTAGGAAACTTAATCTCTCCATGTCTGACACAAAAATGTTGATTTTTTTCTACTCCTCTCCTCACCTATCAAATTCTTCAATGTTCTTCATCGTAGTACTTGTTTAAGACTAAACCTTTAAACTGATTCTTTAAAAACACAACAACAACAACAACAGCAACAACAACAACAACAAACAAAAACCTATAGCACTTGGTATTCCTAGGTGGTCTCCCATCCAAGTACTAACCAGGCCTGACCCTACTTAGTTTCCGGGATCAGATGAGATCGGGTGTGTTCAGGGTGGCATGCCTGTAGACACTATCACTGATTCTTGATTCTTTATTTTGACTCTTTCTCTAAAATTAAGTTCTAAATTACTTCAATTCTTCTCTTTTACACAGTCACCATTGTAATCAAAATCCCCACTAGGATTACAATCAGAGCTTTTTAACTAATTTCTCTGATTTACTCTTGCTACTGACATCTTTACTGAACAACCAGAGTGGTCTTTCACAAGGTAAATCATATTGCTTTCCTGCTTAAACTCTCTAGCAGTACCCCATTCCACTTTGGGTATGACACAAATGCTTTTCCCTAACTGGTTTGAACACTGCTGGACTTAGACCTCACCTCACTTAATCTGGGAAGGGTTGGATCGATTTACCTTCCTCCCAAATGCCTGGCACAAGTTAATTGGCCACCAGGTTAGCTTGCCTGACACCCTCTTTCCCAGGAGCCTCTCAGTTTTTATCTTCTTTATCAGAAAACCTGACTTCTTTAATCTTTTTTTTATCTTACTCCCAGATTTCGAGACCTTCATCTTTCCTTTTTGTCTCCTTGGAATCAGAAACATGGTTATTTACCTTTTCTCTCTATTTTATTTACCATTTTTGGTATAGCATTCATTCTGTCCTTGGTTTTATTCTTGAATTAAAACACACACACACACACACACACACACATATGTGTATATATATATATATATATATATATATAATTTTTATTTTTTAATTAGAGTTGACATTCAATATTATTTTATATTAGTTTCAGGTGTACAGCATACTTGTTAGAGATTTGTATAATTTGTGAAGTGATCTCCACAATTAGTCTAGTATCCGCCTAGCACTATAAATGGTTATTATAATTTATTGACTATAATCCCTATGATATGCTTCATATCCTCATGACTGTTTTGTAACTACCAATTCATATTTCCTAATCCCTTCACCTTTTTAAGCTACCCCCCATAACCCACTTTCCATCTAGTAATCACCGTTTTGTTTCTCTATATCAATGAGTCTATTTTCATTTTGTTTGTTTGTTTATTTTGTTCTTTAGATTTCACATATAAGTGAAATCATATGGTATTTGCCTTTCTCTGTCTGACTTATTTAACTTAGCATAATACCCTTTAGGTCCATCCATGACACTGAAAATGATAAGATTTCATATTTTTTGGCTGAGTAATATTTCATTGTATATATGTATCACAACTTTTTATCTAATCATCTATTGATGGGTGCTAGGGTGCTTCTGTATCTTGGCTATTGTAAATACTTCTTGATTTTTTTTTAATTCTCAAGAGCTTAGTAAGGTATTCAAACTAGAAAAACTGTTAACAATTCTGTAAAAAATTTTCTCTGTCTCCAATCTATTTATCCTACAGGAGATGGAGTTCTGTTCTGTATGACTCTTGAGGCTTTCCTTGATTATAAGCCAGATTTCACTGTCAAAAACAACTGTAATCACCCATGAAACATTGGACATAATATAAGTCTAAGCATAGGACTGTCCCTTACTCACCACTCCAGGGCCTTTGTGGGTCTATGAGAGTCTTGCTAATGAGCTATTAAAGGAATAATTGACATGGATCCTCCACTTACTAAATAGGTATGCTCTTTTAGATGGTGAGGGTTGATCCTAATAAATAAACATATTGCCCAGGCTAGTATGACTAACAATTGTTGGAATTGAAATCCTGGTCAATCAAGTACTACCATATACAAAATCCAAGTTAAATTATATTTTAAAAATATATTGGTTGTATCATATTTCTCTATTGTAATGTAGAATGTTAAGTACGGTATTTAAGTAAAAATAATTTACCACATTTTATTCTAATGGCTGAGTATTTTTAAGAAATTTCTCTTTATTTATATGAAGCAACCTATTTGCCCTTTATATTTGTTTGGTGACAATTTCTCACACCCTTGACTAAATAGATAATTGATTTAGTCTTATTAAAAATTCCAGTGTCTAAAAATATTTATATATCAAGTAGAATTTATAGGTAACTAAGCCTGAGTATAACACTGAGCAATCCTCTTATTAATAATTTAGACCATTGACAAAATCACTATTAAATTACCCGAGAAAGGAACTTGTCTATGTTCTCTTTACACAATAGCAAAGAATAATTAACTTCCTCACCAAAGAGTGATAGTTCCTCTTATGTCAATTCAGAAAGTTCCTCTTGGTTCCTAACTTAAACCTGCTTACTATTGCTTGTTTGTTACTATTTGCACCTCAAAAGTTTTTGAAAAAATGCTTTTAGCTATTGATAATAGGGAATACATTTATTTTTAGATTTTATTGTTTTTTGTTCTTGGGTTTTTCAAGCAAAGCCAAATGCCTCTCTTCGTTCTTAGAGTTGACTATTTTTCCTTGAAGATGTGTTTCATGCAAATCAATTGCAGAGATCCAGCTTGAACAGGCACTTCTATACAACTCTTATATTAAAGGTAATTTTTTAAGTTTGTTTATTGTTCTAACCACAAACTTCCAACTAAAACAAACTATTCTGTGTGAAATTCACAATTAATGCAGTTATAGGCCAATAAGGCTAAGTAAAAGTCAGTTTTAAAAAGGTGTAATTGTTTTCAGGGAAAAAAAGAATTAGATTAGCAGGCAATTGATGTGGGCAGACATTTTCTCGACAATATAACCTAATTATCTCCAAATGGTTTCCATGATTCAGTTTCACTCCCTGTGAAATAAACAGAAAAAATCCTAAACTATCCCCATTTTTGTTAGGATCAAAGAGATACTGTATGTGGTGGTATTTTATGGTGGTTAAGAAGGAAGACCTTGGAGTGAGAGACTGAAACCAAATCTCTGTTCTGGCCATTACCATATGTGTCACCTTTCTGAGTCCTCAAAACCTCATTTTCTCATTGCAATAATGGGAATAATAGTAATTATGTCATTTAAGATTATAATTTTATAAAATAACATAATATGTGATAAGAATACAATAAATTATATTTATATAAAATTACTTTATAAACCTGCAAACAGCTATAAAATGACTGATAATTGTTATTATTTTGTTCAAGAACTAGGAGAGAAGTTACTCAAAGATTATTGTTACTAAATGTGTAGAAATAGAAGTTATAGTTTAGGCTAATTGTCCTTTCATCTCATTCTATTTTGGAAGAAGATGTTCATTTGTTTCATAACATGCATTGCATTTTTTTCATAACAGTGACATTAAAATTGCTAATGATTGTGAAACAGAGGAGTCTCTATTACAATAAAGAATGCTATGTAATTCTAGTCAGTCTTGTTATGAGCAGAGGTGACCAACTTAAAGACGTGTACAAACATTTAAAATTATAGTTCATGAGCAAACTTCATGCTCTACTAATCTAGTTGTCCAATTCTGCATCTTATCCAAACAATGCTATAGTTGTTTTCAATGATAACTTTGCCTCAGTAATAGAGTTGGGTAGATTTTAGAATTTAAATCTAATAATTTTGAGATAAATTATACCAATGTATTTCAAATGTCATAGTTCTATACAAAACCAAGTATATCTTAAGAATATAATTTTTACTTTTCATAAAAGGATATGTTTTTAAATAGCTCTTTATATATTCCATAATTATAATAATTATATTTCATTTTTAAAAAATTGATTCTAAATCTCTGTTGAGATATACTCATCTTTTTATTTTTTGAAAGATAGTATTGTTAAAGACCTAGCAGCTAACCCGGGATTCTGTATCAAATTTAAGGCTATATATATTGTCTGTTTTACTGTCTTGATTTTGGTTCCAGTATTTTGGTGTATCAAGTTTCTAAAATATATTGTTTTTTATATTTTTAAAAATATTAAGACCCAAAATAAAGTTATTTCTTCCCAGAAAGTGTGCCTCTTTTTCTTTGATAGTCAGAAAAGTTGGCAGCCAGAATAAAATACCTTTGAACCAGCCAACTGACATCTATAGGAGCCAAGACTGACTCTCCTTCATGTGCCTACACACATAACAAAACAAACAATAAGCAAAAAATAAATAGAACATAAAAATTTTTAAAGCTTTTAGATGACAAATATTAATGTCGAGTAATAAAGCAAAATGTTGAAATAATCCCGTTATTAAAATTGCCTCCAGTTTAGTCTATAGATCCATTGCAATTTTTGACAATGTATCCAGTTTTTCTACAGAAATTATCAAGCTGATTCTAGAATTTAAAAAATGTATTTGTTGCACAAAGGCAATCATTATAGGAAAGAACAATGCCTAAGAATTTATAGGACTAGGTATCAATATTTGTACCTAAAGCTGTAAGAGATTAAGAATGTTTGGTGTTGGTTATCAGTGCAATGATGGCAAAAACAGATAAATGGAACATAGTAGGGCATCCAGAAATAAACAACACATACATGGTCACCAGTTTATATCTAAGGTGACCTCACAGTGCATTGGAAGAAGGATGACCTTTTTTAAATAAAATGTTCTGTGTTCATTGCATATCCTTCTGGAAAAAATTAATATTGTACCCTATCCAACACATAAACAAAAATTAACTCCATATGTCATAGCCTGAATATTGAAAGTGTAAAAAAGAAAGCTTCTACAAAAAAAATGTAGACTAGATTTATAATCTTTGTGTAGGTAAAGATTTCTTAAACAAGACATAAAATAATGAAGGGAAACCTATAGGTTCAATTACATTAAAATTAAGAAATTCTATAAATTAAGATCACAGAGACTGAAAAGACTCATATCTAAAACATATATATCCATTATGAATATATACATATTGATATATATTGATACATATGTATCAAAAGACTCAATTTCAAAATATATTGAAAAATTCATTATGTCAATAAGGTAAACAGACATCCAGTAAAACAATGAGCAAGAAATTGCAACACCCTAATAAAATAATGATAAAGAAATTTCAATAAGTACTTCATATAGGAGAAAAAAAATGATAAGTCTTTGAAATAGGACTCAATTTTATTAGTTATCAGGGAAATGTAAATTACAACCACAGTCCAAATTACTATATACCAAACAGAATGACTAAATTTTAAAAGGGCAGACAATATTAAATATTGATAAAATTTGGGGAAAAGTTGATTATTATAACTACTAGAGCAAGGTAAATTTGTACAAATAATCTGGATAAAATGTTTAGCAGTATTGCTAAAGCTAAACCCATTTCTACCTTAAAATGCAGCAATTTCATTTCTAGTTAAACATCCCAGAAAAATAGGTACATATATTCTCCAAAATGAAAGTAACTTCAGTATCTATCAGTGGTATAGCATGTAATTATAGTATATTCTCAACATAGAAAAGTAAATGTATCTCACAGACAAAATAATAGGGGAAAGTAGTCAAAACCAAATGATTGCCCATTGTATAATTCCACTAATTTTACTTCACATTTTCTATATGTAATAATTCAGTAAAAATTCTAAAGATACAAAATACATTTCTGTTCTGAGGCTGCACATTCACCATGCTATTTTAGTGGGTCCTGCCCCTAATGATTTTATATAAAAAATTTATTTATTCATATTCGACACAGATTGAATCAGAATCTAAGTAAATTTAAGGTAAGAGGTACTGGTTGAAATTTGTAAAAAGAACAATATTGCTTTAAATTCAGTTTATCTTCTGCTTATACCCATTTCTGAATGATTATAAGGGATTGTTTTATGTCACATACAAGGTTTCAGTGTTTTCTGGCATTACTCAATCACAGTAGTAGATTATTATATCCATTTTATTGTTGAGCATTTACTCTTACAGTCATAATGAACTTTCCCAATTTTACATAAGTCGAAAGTTAAAGAATTTTGGATCAAGTCTAGTTTTTATCACTGTGAAACTAATTTGTTTCCACTGACAAAGACATATTCAAACACATATATCTTTGTAATTTATTTTTTACTTACATATTTCTATTAATATAGTATGGCTACATAATAAAAATAACGTGTTTAGCATCATATATTTTATAAAACCCTTTCACTTTTGTTTAAAGAGCTACCCCTGCAGTCCCGAAAAATCAACTCATTTGGTCTCAAAATTTTTTTTTGCTTTCTAAAAACTTAAGTTTACATTCTTTAATGTACCACATATTTTATAGTATTCAAGATATTAAAATATCTTGATGCTAGATTTGACTGAGTTCACATAATTACTAAATGTCTGATGTAATATGCAGCATATTTTATATAACTTAATAGAAAGTAATTTTTAAATCTTAATGTACTTCTCAGAATTACAATAGTGAAATTAGTATCTGAAGGTCACAATAATATTGTTTTTGGAAAGCATTCATTCAGAAATGAATTAAGCATGAGTCACATTTTCTCATGTGATTGATTAAAAAAATAAAATCAGAAATTTTTAAAAGCTGATTTTATGTCAGTGTACATATCATCACTGGCATTTAATTTTGGTAAATAAATTGATCTTGCAATCTCTAAAGTCAAGGAAAAATTCATAAAATTCTAAATTATTGGAGTGTTTTGTGTAAAGTCATCAAAATGTAGATATGTAGAGTTTTAATTTACTTTTATCTTGTTAATTTATATTTTATACATTTAACATACAAATAGCTAGTTCCATGATGAATATAGTAGTAGACTGAATGATTACTGTATGCTTCATAAATATAATCAATTATACATGTATATTTAAAATTTTAGTTTTATTGTACTATGTCCTATGTCTACAAAAAGTTGTTAATCTGATTAGTGCCACCAAGTAGTGGCAAATAATAACTTTATTTTATATTTTAAACTAGGATAGAATTATAGAATCGATAACAGTTGTTTGATATCAATGATTGTACCATTATTTCCTGACTAGCTGACTTTATAGGATGGATAAAACAAAACAGCATTATGTAATAATGTAAAATTTCATCATGATATTATGCCATTCTTCCATTTTTGAGTTCCTAAGAATTCAAACACCAAAAGTGCTAGCATTTTTTTCTGTTCTTTTTTTACATTTTTGTACATTTATGAAATGAAATTTTTTAAGAAATTGAATGACATAAACATGATGACAGCTGAATTTATAATAAAACATGTTATCACAACTAAAATACAATAAAAAATGGTGCAGTTATGATTATTATGTAGCTAAATTTTTCTTGGGCAAGCCCAAAATGAGATAAAAAATTAACTGGTATATCTAGGAGAGACTTCAATCTCTTTTTATCCCTATAGTTTCTTGCCCAGTTACACAGATTCCTGAATATGGAGAATCTTTCCAAGAGTAAAATGGCTTTTTGCCATTATGTGTTCCTAAATAGTAGTACAAAGGATTTACAAAGGATTTACTACTTATAAATTATCTTTCATGAAAGGGGGCTTAATACAATCTGCTAACACTCAACAGTTGTATGTATTGTCCATTTAAAAATAATAATTGTGGTTTCTTAATAGTCCAAATATTTATTTTACTTTATATACCTGTTAATCTATAACAATTAAGTCTTTGTATCATCCAAATGTTTCTAAACTGGGAGTATAACGATGAAATGATTAATCAGTTTATTATAAGAAAGATGGAAATGAGTTCTGAATTAAAATAACTGAAATTTATGAAGTTTTATTTAAATGATAGAACATAAGATTTTAAGTTAGGAATACATGGATTCTTCTTGCAATTTCAATGGCCTTCTATAATTTATGAATGTGAAAATTAATTGTATTGGAAATATGTATTGCTTTCTCTGTAATATTAAATTTTTGTGATATTTATATCATGAAACCAATGTTTATGTTTATAAATTCTCAGATTATGCAAATTATTTTCAAAAGTAGAACAAGTTACTTTATTTTAAAAATCAGAGTAAGAAACGTATGAAGATATATTTTAACTTTAAGGATCCCAGTAAAGAAAATAGTTTAATAAAATGATAGTACTTATCTACTTCCAGATCTTACTTACCACTTTATTTTATAATTTTTAACTATCTTTTCAGAATGACAGATTAACTTTTCACAATAATTAAAAAAAATCTATTGTTTTACATTAGGAAAGACATCATTTAAAGGAATATTTCTCCCCCTATACCAAAATTCCAAAACAATTGATGACACACAGTTTTTCCTACTTTTCTTATGGTATCTCTTAAATCCTCTCTCCATTAAAATTTAATGCAATACAACACAATTCCTCCCAAAAAACAAACAAGCAAAAAAAAAAAAAAGAACCCTATTATTTTGATAATTTTGTCAATGGTTCCGATTTTGGTAATCTAATAGATAATTTTTAGTCCTCATTTAGCTTGACAAGATATGGCAGTTTATTTCTAAGACCTCATTTCATTTTTGGGTTCACTTGCATTGTTAAGGCATTGGTCAATCAACTCTTCTATCTATCAACACTTACTCCCTCTGTAATTAAGTGTTTACTACCAAAAGTCCAGTTTCCTTCAGCTGCCATATATTTGATCCCCTTTACCAACTTCACCCTTTCCATACCTCCCTATATTTGACCCCCTTTACCTCATCTACCTCTCCCCTTCTCCACCATCCCTTACCCTCTGGTAACCACTAGTCTATAGTCCATGTTCATGAATCTCTGTTTGTCTGTTCTGATCATTTGTTGCTTTTAGGTTTTTATCCAACACATAAGTGATATCATGTGATTTTCAACTTTTTCTATCTGATTTATTTTGCTTAGTATGATTACTTCAGGGTCCATCCATGTTGTTGCAAATTGCAGTATTTCATCTCTTCATATGGCTGAGCAATATTCCATTGTATATATGCACCACAGCTTCTTTAGACAATCGTCTATCGCAGGACACTGGTCGCTTCCATGTCCTAGCCACTGTGAATAGTGCTACTATTAACATCAGTGTGCAAATATCTTTATGGATATGAGTTTTCAAGTCTTTGGGGGTAAACACCCAGTAGAGGGATTGCTGGATCACATATTATACCAATTTTTAGTGTTTTGAGGAACCTCCATACTGTTTTCCATGGTGGCTGTACCAATTTGTAGTTCTGCCAGCAGTGTATGAGGGTTCCTTTTTCTTCGCATCCTTTACAACATTTGTTATTATTTGTCCTATTGATTATAGCTATTCTAACAGTTATGTGATGGTATCTTGTCATGGTTTTGATTTGTATTTCTCTATATAGCTAGTGTTTTTGAGCATCTTTTCAAAGATTTGTTGGCCATTCATATATCCTCTAGGGAGAAGTGTCTGTTCAGGTCCTCTACCCATTTTAAGATTGGATCGTTTTTTGTTGTTGTTATTGAGTCATGTGAGTTCTTTCTATATTTTGGATATTAGGCCCTTATCAGAGGCGTTGCTTACAAATATATTTTCCAATTAAGATGGTTGTCTCTTTACCTTGTTGACAGTTTCTTTTGCTGAGCAGAAGCTTTTTAGTTTGAGGTAGTCCCATACATTTATTTTACCTTTTATTATCCTTGCCTTTGAGGTCAAATTCACTAAATCCTCTTTTTTAAGTCCAATGTCACTGAGTTTAGTTTCTATGCTTTCTTCTATTCATTTTATTGTTTCAGGTCTTTTATTCAGGTCCCGAATTCATTTTGAGTTAATTTTGGTGTGTGTTGATAGACAATAGTCTAGTTTCATTCTCTTGAAGTGGCTTTCCAGTTTTCTCAGCACCATTTATTGAAGAGGCTTTTATTTCTCCACTGTATGTTTTTTTTATTATTATTTAAAATTATTTGCCCATGCAAATATGGGTTTACTTCTGGACTCTCAGTTCTGTTCCATTGTCTGTGTGTCTAATTTGCTGCCAATGCCATGCCGTTTTGATTACTACCACTTTGTAGTATAATTTGAAGTTGGGCAGAGGGATGCCTCCAGCCTCGTTCTTTTTTTCTCAGAATGGTTTTGGCAATTCGGGGTCTTTTGTGCTTCTATACAAATCTTGATGATTTTTTTGTTCTATTTCTTTAAAAATGGCAATGGGATTTTGATGAGGATTGTATTAAATCTGTATAATGCTGTAGGAAATATGATCATTTTAACTATATTGATTCTTCCAGTCCAAGAACACAAAATATCTTTCCATGTCTTTGTATCTTTTTCAATTTCTTTTAATAAGTTCTTATAGTTTTCATTATATAAGTCCTGCATATGTTTTGTTAAATTTATTCATAAACATATATTTTGTTGCAATTGCAAAAGGCATTATTATTTCCACCTTTATTTTTGACATCATTATTAGAGTATAGGAATGCTACAGATTTTTGAACATTGATTTTGTATCCGCAAACTTAACTGTATTTGCTTATTGTTTCTAGCAGTGTTCTTGTGGACTATTTAGGTTTTTCTATATGGACATTCATGTCATCCACAAATAGTGGCAGTTTGACTTCTTTGTTTCTTATTTGGATGCCTTTTATATCTTTCTCCTGATTGCACACGCTGGGACCTCCAATATTATATTGAATAGCAGTGCAATAGTGGACAACCTTGCCTTGTCCCTGATCTTAGAGGGAAGGTTTTTAGTTTTTCATCATTAAGTATAATGTTGACTGAGGGTTTTTTCATATACAGCTTTTATTATGTTAAGGTACTTTCATTCTATACCAATTTTGTGAAGTGTTTTGATCATAAATGGGTGCTGTATCTTATTGAAGGCTTTTTCTGCATCAACTGATAAGATCATATGATTCTCATTTTTTAAATTTGTTTATGTGGTATAGCACATTAATTGATTTGCATATGTTGAACCATTTCTATACCTCTGGGATGAAGCTCACTTGATCGTGGTGTATAATCCTTTTACTATGTTGCTGTATTTGGTTTGCTAGTATCTTATTTAGGATTTTTACATGTCTTCAAGAGAGATGTTGGTCTGTAGTTTTTGTGTGTGTGTGTTATCTTCACCAGGTTTTGATATCAGAATAACATTGGCCTCACTAAATATGTTCAGAAGTATTGCCTCCTTTTTGATTTTTTGGAAGAGTTTGAGGAGAATAGGTATGGAATCTTTGTTTGGTAGAATTCACCGGTGAAGCCATCTGGTCCTGGACGTTTACTTTTTGGTAGATTTTTGATGATTGTTTTAGTTTTTATACGGCTGATTGGTTTATTTAGATTTTCCAGATCTTCTTGGTTAAATCTAGGAAAATCATATTTTTCTAAGTACTATTCTTTCTTCTAAATTTGGTGTTATATACTTTTTATGGTATTCTTGTATGATCCTTTGTATTTCTGTGATACCAGTCATATTTCTCCTCCTTTATTCCTGATTTTGTTTATTTGTGTCCTTTCTCTTTTTTCTCTAGTGAGTCTAGCTAGGGGTTTGTCAATTTTATTAACCTTCTCTAAGAACTAGCTCTTTGTTGCATTTATTTTTTCTATTTTGTTTTCAATTTCATTTATGTCTGCTCTACATTTGATGATCTCTTACCTTCCACTGACTTAGGCCTCTTTTGTTCTGCCTTTTCTAGTTTTTTAAGATGAAGTGTTAGGTTATTTATTTGGGCTTGTTCTTGTTTTTGGAGATAGGCCTGAAATGATATGAACTTTCCCTCTTATGACCACTTTTACCAAGTCCCAAAAGCTTTGATATATTGTACTATTGTTTCTATGTATTTGTTTCCATGTATCTCTTGATCTCCCTTTTTATTTCTCTCATGACCCAATTTTTCTTCAGTAGCATGTTGTTTAATCTCCACGTATTTGTTGTTCTTCCTGCTTTCTTTTTGTGGTTATCTCTAGTTTTGAAGCATTCTGATCAGAGAATATGATGGTATAATTTCAACCCTCTTATATTTGTTGAGACTATTTGTGTCCCAGTATGTGGTCAGTTCTTGAGAATGTTCCATGTGCACAAGAGAAGAATGTATAAGCAACTGTTTTGGGCTGGAAGGCTTTGTAAATGTCAATTATGTCCAGTTTGTCTAATGTGTCTTTTATGGTGTTATTTCCTTATTGATTTTCTGTTTGGATGATCTGTCCATATCAACAGTGGGGTATGTAGGTCTCCTACTACCATAGTATTTTGGTCTGTTTCTCCCTTTAGTTCTGTTAGTAATTGCTTTACATATTTCAGGGCTCCTTGATTGGGAGCATTGATATTAATAAATATTATATATTTTTTTGGCATATGACTCCCTTTATCATTATAAAGTGTCCCTCAGCATCTTTCTTTACCTTTTTTATTTTGAAGTCTATTTTGTCTGATATTCGTACCACTACTCCCACTTTTGTCTGAATGCCATTTGCTTGAAATATTATTTTCCACCCTTTCACTTTGCATTTTCACTTTGTCCTTTCACAAAGACATCTATATTTGTCTTTGAAAATGAGATGTGTCTCCTGGAGGCAGCATGTGGTTGGGTTTTGTTTTTTGATCTGTTCTGCAACTCTGTGCCTTTTTATTGGTGAGTTCAGTGCATTTACATTTAGGGTGATTATTGAAATATGAGGTCTTCTTAGCACCATTTTATCTTTTGCTTTCTGGTAGCTCAGTGTTCCCATTGCTTCTTTATTCTTGTGTTTCTGTTTTCTTTATTTTGGTTGGCTTTTGTGGGTTTTGCCTCTGGTTCTTGTTTTATGTTACATACTTCAGTTCTGAATCTTTGGTGTGTGGTTACCACTACAAATATTCGTCCATTTTCTTCATTGTGTGCCTTAGGGAAAAACTGAGATAATGACTGAAAGGGAAGAATTCCAAGATCCAAATTCACAAAGGGGAATGGAGATAAGGCACACATAATGTCTTTTACTCTTATTTTTTCTCTCCTGATGGTATCAGCTAGTTCTTGTATTCCCGCTCCCCTTATTACCTACCATCCCACCTTCTACCCCTGACTTACAGATATTGCCATCTCCCCTTAAGAACTGGATCTCTGAAGGCTCCTGGGGCCTGGCTTACCCGGGGCCTGGCACCCCTGGCATATTTAGGGGGCCTGTTATACCCAAGACCTGGTGCACTCAGGGTATGGTTTGTGCCTCCACATGGGGTGCAAACCAAGGACCTTCTGTGTGTAAAGCAGACATGCTAACCACTACACTATGGAGCCACCCCATATTTCTATTTTATTATTTTTCATTTTTGTTTCTCCTTTCTTCTGATTTATTTCTAGATTTCTGTCTTTGATATCACTGATTCTTTTCTCCTTTTGGTTGACTCTATTTCTCAAGCTTGCTATTTCATTTTTCAACTCTTGCAGTGTGTGTATGTGTTTTTTTAATCTCCAGAGGGTCTATTCGTTTTTTTCTTAGGGTTTCAATCTTCTTGCTCTGTTCATCTAATTGTTTTTTTATTTCCTGAAATTGTTGATATGACTTGTTTCAGAATTCACTGAGTTTTTTTCAGAGATACCATCCTAAATTCTCTGTCATTTAAGTTGCACATTTCTATGTGTGTAAGCTTACTTTCTGGAGATTTTTCTCTTTCTTTCTGAGATGCCTTGTCACCTTGGTTGTTAATGGTGTTCACTGGACTATTTCTCTGCCTGGGCATTAATCAAAGTGTATTCTGCTGTTTTTCCAGAAATATTTATTATATAAAGTCCTCTCTTTAGCCTGTTGCAAAGAAGGCATTTTTCTTTTGGTTTCCAGTAGGTGGTGTCTAAGCCTCTTGGATCCCTGCTTTGTGAAAAGCCTTAAAAATGCCTTTTTGTTTTTTTATAGATATTTCATCATGCTCACTACCCCTAGTTTCATTCCCTATCAGTGTCAGTGATGGTCTCGGCAGCGTTTGCCTAGATTCTCCTGGGGCTCTGCGGTGTGGTCTTGAAAGCTATGGGGTAAGGGTCCTCTGGGTTTGGAGTTGAGGGCTCCAGCTCACCTTAGTTTTGCAACCTGGCCACTAAAAATCAGCGATTGTTTTCTTGCAGTCCCGTGCCACTTCTCTGCTTTCTGTCCTCATGACAGGGCCCTGCTGCTGACTGGCCATGTGGAGCTTACAGCATTCCCAGGCAGATCTTTTCAGGGAACTTGCTACTCTTTCTCCCCTCCCCCATCTCCTGCAGGGAGCTCTGGGGCCTGTGAGAAGCAGCTTCTTTATTTTTCCCAGTCCACTGCTTGACACCCGGGTTCTGATTTGTGTTAGCTGTTATGCATTGGTCTCTCATTCAGAAGTGCTGGTGTGCAGTTTGGGTGTTTTTTGTTGAGCTTTAGATGTTCAGCTTATAGTTGTTTCAAGAGAGAGATCTGAGGACATCTCTCACTCTGCCATGTCTTTCCTTGGCCTTACTTGTTTATTTTTACATATTAAAGTTTTACAACATGATTTGATGTATATATACATAGTGAATTATTACTGTAGTCAAGCTTATTAACATATCCATCTGCTCACATAATTATCTTTTTTTATTAATGGTAAGAACATTTAAAATCTGTTCTCAGCAAATTTCTGGTGCTCAATAAAGTATTACTAACTATAGTTATCATGCATTTTATCTCTAGCCTTATTTACTCCACCCTGGTAAACACTGTTCTACTCTCTGCTTTTATGTATTTGACGTTTGTAAATTCCACATATAAGTAAGATCATAAAGTTGTGTGTGTGTGTGTGTGTGTATGTGTGTGTGTGTGTGTGTAGCTTATTTCACTCAGCATAATGTCCTCCAGGTCACCCATGTTGCTGCACATGGCAGGATCTCTTTCTTTTTATGCCTGAAATATATATGTAATTACAATTTCTGTTGATGGACACTTACATAGTTTCATATTTTGGCAATTGTGAGTACTACTAAAGTGAATGAAAGGACAGATACTGCTTCAGGGTACTGATTCCATTTAAAAACATTAGTCAGATCATGCCTTTATTTCTATTTATCTCTATATATTCAGACTAAAACCTAAATCATTGCAATCTCTACGTGGTCCTGTATGATCTGGCCTTTCAAGTTCCTTCTTTAACTTCCTTTATTATTATTTTTTTAATTTCGCTTATCTCCAATCATACTGGCCTACTTGCTTTCCCAGAATATAGCAAGCCTAATTTCACATTTTCATTTTTGTCTAGAAATATCTTCCAGCAGGTATCTGTATGGTCAACTGCTCAGTGTGATCTGCCCTTATTGCTCTATTTAAAATTGCAATCCACCCCTTCTACCCTTTAGTACTCTAATTTATCTTCTTTCCAGAGCACTTGTTACCAAATTATTTACTGTATTTATTATTTATTTTATGTCTTCCTGACATATAGAATATGAGATTCCACAAGGCAGGGATCTTTGTCTACTTTGTGCACCTAAAATGAAACAAATACATAATAAACTCCCTCAAAACATTTGTTAAATGACTGTATATCAGAAGTTAAGTAAAATAATTATTAACTATATTTTGATATTCAGTGAATACACCATACTTAACACAGATTGCATGGAAAAGTATTTTCTAAAAGTAGAGACATTAGTGAACATTCCAAACCCGGCCCATGGAAGCTATCCACATATGTACCCTTCTGGCTAATAGGAATCGATATTGTCATAGGGACATAGTCAAGACACATTTTGAAGATTTCTCAGCTTCCATTGGCCTAAGTTTCTCATCTATACTGGAAGGT
Source organism: Cynopterus sphinx (assembly GCA_030015415.1). Classification (NCBI taxonomy): domain Eukaryota; kingdom Metazoa; phylum Chordata; class Mammalia; order Chiroptera; family Pteropodidae; genus Cynopterus; species Cynopterus sphinx. The sequence goes on from CM057385.1 coordinate 76,883,071, forward strand.
GGGTTATTGTAGAGTCTTCTTCTGATAAAAAATAATAAATGAGTATAGAGATATGAAGTCAGAAAGATGGTAAAATAAAAATTCTAAAGGCCTACACATGAAAAGATAATAACGTGAGGTGAGAGCTGTGTTAACAAACCTATAGCAGATATCATTTTGTAATACATATGTGTATCAAATCATCAGTTTAAGTAAATATACCTTAAACTTATACTTGAATATAGCATGTATACTCCATCACAATTTGGAATTTGAAAATTTATCATCCAATCTCTGCCCAAGTGTTATAAACATATAACATCCAAATGAGTTGTTTAGGATTCTTGCTTTTGGACATAATGAATACCTTCTATCAGATTAATTATTCTATCCAGAAAAAGTAGAAAAGACATTCCTGAAGTTATCAAAGAACTTTGAGACAAAAAGTTTCTGAGGGTAAGATTGCAGAAAGAATTAACACAGTACAAATTGAAATTCTGTAAGCTATTTTTTTCTGGATATTTATGTATTCTTGGGGCAGGGGAGATACTGAGAATATCAGGTAGTTACAGTCATGTGGCTGACAAACCAGAGATTTTGTAGTCTCATGTTGCCGGAGAAATGAAGAAAGGAATTTGGCATTACCAGAGTAGACAGGACTTGGGGAGGAGGAGTCAACATTCCAGTGAAAAGGGAGATGGAGGGGGAGTGAGCCTTGCCCTCACCATCTTCTTCCGTAAGACTAACAGATTAGTAATTTTGTTAAGATAAACAGAATATTGCTAAAACAAATGATAGTTTATAGCAGTCTTACAATGATGAAGAGACAAATTTTTCAATTCAGAAACTTCCAAGGAAGAGAAGCCCCAGCAAACTCCTTAGGCTTTCAGGCAGGATCCCTGGGGTATTACACATACATAGGTAGAGCTGAACCAAAACTCTAGTCCACCTTCTGGCATCATAGCCTCTAATTTGATTAAGATGTTCTATTCATTTCCCATTTGTTTGTTAGGGAATAATGTTCAGCATTTCTTGAAAGAAGATGATAAAATACCTGACATTCTATCAAAAATTATCCTACAGCACAAAAATCAGAACCGAGACAATGCCACTGATAGATGTCTCAAGTAATTGGACTTATAAATCACAGATTTGAAGCACTTGTGATAAATATACTGAAATAGGACATGGCAAGTTGGAGAATTCACCAGGGAATTGGATTATACACACACACACACACACACACACACACATTTTTTTTTTAATCAAAAGAAAAAAATCTAAAATTGACAAGCACAGCACTTAAGAATTTAGTATATAATAGTGTATGGAGATATTAGAAAAGAAGACTAGTTTACTAAAAGAGAGGTCAGTGGAAACTTTTAATTTAAATCATGGAGAACAAAATATGAGGAAAAAAAAGAGAAAAAGAGTATCAGAAACATTGAGACACAGTGAAAAATTCTAATATACCAAGAACTGGAGTCTCGGTAAAAGAGAATGGAGAGAGAAAAGTAAGATCAAAGTTATATTTGGAGAAAGGATGTTTAGTAATTTTTCATACATATCTCCACCCCAATTTCTACTCTGTTCAAATAATTAATTTTTGCTTTTACCTGACCTTAATATTGCTTTGTTCTTATAACTGTTCTTACCACTAGATGTTGCAGTTATTTATGTATCCATAATACCTAGCAAAATAAGTTCTTAAAATTTTCTGTATAATTGACTAAATATTCAAAGACATACTCTATGGCACAGATCTTTCATTATACGCTTTTTTTGCTTTTAAAGTTAATATTTCAGTCTAGTACTACCTCTCTGTAATGTAGTTGGGTGGAAGGAAATACAAATAGACACTCTGTGTTAAGCATCAATTGATTACATTTGAGAAATGACTTTAAAAAGTTGTTAAAGAAAGTTATAATGGAAATGGAATCACTTAGGTGCAAGAGAAATAACATTGGTTTTGAACTTATCACTTTGCAGCAGGGGGCAGCACAATATTCTTTTTTCTCCTTAATTGCCCATATGTGAACTTTAAGGCTCTTCTGTTATTTCATAAGAGTTATGGTTTTATGTCATTAAATCAAAATAAGACAATGAAATTAAGAGTGAAGTGCTATTTTCCTCTTTTATCACTTAACAATTTATAAATGTCACCAATAATATCATGGCTTTGAACAGCAATTCCAGTGGTAAATTTTCAAAAATGGAATGAAAACAATATGTATTTGCCCTCATGAGGTCTTCATAACCTTAAAAAAACATGGTATAGTTAAGCATATTGAGACTTAAATCCACTTTCAATGCAGTTGAATCAGGGAACAGGCAAAAAATAGCCTTTGTCTTTGTCTTGCAGAAAGTTGCCCTTGTATTGATGAGAACTGCTAGGTTAAGTATAAAGGTAGCAAATGGTGCATCTTTGGTTTATAGACAACTCTAACAAATGCAATCAATAAAGTTGTTATGAATGTGTACCCAGACGAAAGGGCATTTGACATATTCTACCTAATTGATTTTAAAACTGATTTAAAACTACATGATCCTTACTTTTAAATTTTGAAAACCCAAAGCCATAAACAAAAGATTTATGTTAATATCAAAGGTTCTAATTTGCAGTCTACTTATCTGACACACAAAGCAGATAATTTTGTCCTTATCATGGTGTAAATTAGAAAGAAAAGCAAGAATTGATTATTAATTGCCCTGAGAATAGTAGAACACAATTAATAATGTTACAGCCTCTAGATGAGTTGTTTCTTAAACAATACAGAAAAATTACTTGAACTATAATCAATTCTACTTGGACTGGAAGATATTACTGGCATATAATGACCATGTAACTTTGAAATCAATGAGGTCTGCCAGAAGAAATTACAGAGTTCACACCACTTTAACAATTTAGGTAATTTGGCTCAAGATTATTATGAAAAGGAGCTTGGGTAATTGTAAGATAATGATGAAATGATATATGAGCAAAGAGCAGAAATTAGAGAATGCTATACCAGATATATGACTTGTTTCTACTAGAAATAAATATATTTTAGCTATATTATTAAAAGTATATGACGTATATAACATTGCAAATATTAAAAAATAATTGGCCTTAATGGGTCTGTAATAATATTTCTATTTATAATCTATAAATCATTATTTTTCTATCACAATATAATAGAAATATAATAGAATAAAAATTTTCATTAGGTTTACTATAACATCTTGTCATAATAGCAGCATGACCATTTCGTCTGCATCAGCAGTGTTCATACGGCCTCCATTAAATATAGAATTTAATACTAAAATATTTTAAACATGAAATAGTAAATATTTCATTCACTCTGACATTAACACAAAATACAGACATTTATACATTTCTTTAAGGTAAGATTTTTCCCCCCATTATTTAAATAAAAACATTGTTATTTATTTTATTATTTTTTTTTTTGCATTTCAGATTGAAAGCCGTAATTTTAAGCATAGATGTGAAACATTCAATTATACTGTCATAAAGAATGTACATGCTATAAGGCTTATAAGTTAAAAACAATTTTCATAAAATGGAAATTTCTTTCAGGCTAGATGTTAAAATTATGGGTTTGTGTGGATTTATCATTTCTGTGTAAAATCAAGCATCTGATAAGCTTACGATACTAATTGTCTTATACTCCAGCCACCTGAATGAAAAAGACCATATGGAGCCTTTTTCAAAACATCCTTGTGAATGCAGACACCAAGCTGTTATTTTAAGTAGTCAAATAAGTAGTAAAAACATCCCTTGGGAAGAGTGGTACTGAGAACCTGGTTTGATAATTGTGTCTTCAGGAAACAATCTGTTAATTAAGAAATCATAGAGGATATGAGTCTTGGAGTTCATAAAAAAAGCTGCGGCCTTAATATGGTTGGTAAAATGATGTTCCATAGATAATCATGAAAATTTAGAATTTACTGCAAGTGATTATACTCCCGCCCACAAACCAACATGTACAGTGACGCAGAACTGCAAGTAAGTATTTTCAATTCTCAATTGGTAAACCTTAAGACTGATATTTTTATTGGGAAGAATGAGGAATTATTCATGAATTGTGTTTGAAGAAAGGCAGGATAGATCATCTGATCCTCAGAAGACAAGAAAAAGCATAATTATTTCAAGATCACTAAGCTTCTAAGTGGCATATGATCCAGGATTATAACTGAGATTGATCAGACATTACGTTTGTTATAATCACTACACCAGAGGTTTTCAAACCTTTTTTAACAGCTGGGTTTCTTATTGAATTAGACAGTGCTGAGTTAAAACATATTAAAACTTGAGCTGCACTGATTATAGTAGGGATGAGTAGTCCATTTACTTCTGTTTCTATATCAAATCTCACTCATCTCTGTCCTCCACAGTGATCTCCAAAGAAAGTGGAAAAAACCCTACCCTTTTCTGAAAGTGGTTTAAAGTCACTGAATTTAAGATGTTAGATGCTATATTAATACAGCATTTTTTCCTATGGACATATTATTAACAATGGACATTTTTATGATTACATTAGAATGAATTGGCCTATTGGTTAACTGAAGTCAGAAAAGAAAATTTCCCTCAGTTCCAATAATATGTTCCTCATTTCCATCTGAGATCTCACCAGAAGCATCCATAACATTCATATTTCTACTAACATTTGGTCCATGATAACCTATGTGTGATGATGTATCTTTAAGATGATAAAAACTTGCTCTACAGTGCTCCCCACTTGCTTCTCAACTCTCACCAGAATAATATTTAACATCTGTATTTATACCAACAATCTCTTCAAAGCAATTAGGCATTTTTTTTTTTTATCATGGGCTTCAAAAGTCCTCGAGCCTCCACCCAATTCTGAAGCCATTTCCACTTTTTTAGATATTTGTTACAGCAGCACCCCATATCCCAGTACCAAAATCTGTATTAATTTCCTAGACCTGCTGTAACTAAATACCTCAAACTTGTGGCTTATAATAATACACATGCATTTTATAACAGTTATGGAAGCTAAAAGTCTGAAGTCAAGATGTTGATAGGGCTGCACTCCTTTCAAAGCCTTCAGGGACCAATTCATTCCTTGCCTCTTCCAGCTTCTGCTGGACGCAGAAAGTTCTTGGCATTCCTTGAAGAAAAAAAAAAAAAAAGGAAAATTAAGTATTTATATTCCTTAATAAAAATCAGACTTTTCTGAAATATGTGTGAAACTTTTGGCTGGGTTGTGAGGACTAAAAGATGCAGTTACTTCCCTCAAGAAAGTACATAGAATCTAAAAGCATATTGCAAAAGTAAGCGAAGTGAAGGTAAGGTACACAGTAAAACAATCAGAAAATTGGTAATAAGGAATTAGAAAGCAGTTGTTAGAAGCTCTTTTACTTTTTTATTTTAGGTCAAAATATTTTAAAACATGATCAAGTGTGGTAACTGCTATAAATCAGTAAGTGTGAAATAGAAAACTTAGAAGTGGGTGATAGCACTTTCCCAGGTAAACTCATTGGGAGGACAATTATAGACATAGTGGTATATCATCTGGGCTAAGTAGAACAGAAGCAGAATTGGAGAACATGGGACCCAGGATAGATATAATGAGGCATCATTGAGTTTTCCTTCTCTTACCTTTTATAATTCTCAAAATCTCCTATAATATAGTGCTATTCACTTTAGATAATAACATTTCTTAATATTTTATCACCTCTGATGCCACAAAGAAAATCTTAGCAATCATCATTTCTTCTGTTTTCTTACCTCAATAATTCCTTACAGTTGTCTGAATTCAAATATTCTTGACATTCTGTTTCTCAAAGCAAAAAATATTTATTGGGATGCAGTGGCAAAACTGCTCATATGGTAAAACCTCTCAAAATCATAGATTGGGAACTGCTCCAGTCTGAAGTCTCCATGACTATGGCCCCTCCAGGAAACAGAATGATACAGAAACTGCCAACAAATTGAGATGAACCTTCTCAGTCACTCATCACTGGAGTAGCCACTGCAGCTACCATGCTCTCCTAAGAAAATTGGTACTATGTCTTAAATATCTAGCTTCTGAAAGTCATAGATAGGATATTCTGTAGTGACTTAGACACTGCCTAGTAATTTACAAAAGGAGGGATCAATTTTTCATGGGTGAGTTTGCCTCCAGTCCATTATTGGAAAAATTCCTAGCCCATCTCATATTTCTTGAAACAGACCTTTGAAATTTCCTTGTCACTCTCCCACACATATTTACACAACCCAGGAGATTCTAAGGCATGAATGAGTACACAATAATTTCACCAACATTGCCCTAGACGTGACATTTCTATGATTAATTTCTAGACACTAGCATAAAAATAAATAATACAAACAGCCATATACACCTGGGGGATGACAACTTCTAAAAGTCATTATCCTAGTTTACTCTATCACTCTGTGAACTTCTTTAAGGCATAGAGAATGTTCTCTCTATTAGCTATATCACCTAGCTCATTTTCAGGGAAGCAGTGAATAAATATTTATTTAGTGAGTGATTTTAATTTTTTTGGACCAAATATTGAAAGAAACAGCTCATTTACTGTTTCACATGTTACCATGTGGTAATCTTTATGTTAAAGTTGTGTTATAAATTAATGAATATATTTAGTCTTATTTAAAAATAGGACTAGATATTCTGTTACAAATTACTTGAGAAACATACTTCATTCAAGTTCCCAAAATGCCCAGATGACAGTGCAAAATATGCCAAAATTTTGGTTGCATTTTCTGATGAAAACTTTATGAAGTATATTATTAAGTGTACTTTAAAAAATCATTTAGAATAGTCATACAGTATTCAAACATAGAGCAATAAAAGTTTAGGCAACAGTTGCGCTTGTTTTAAGAACATTTACCTTAGGGAGATATTTGAATTTATAAACAGATAATTATCTATGAATATTTACTAGGTGGATGGATGGTGTATTGAAAGTAAATACATAAAACCTTTGATAGGAAGAGTATGATAGATTGAAAACTCTTTTGCAGTTTTAGCTAGAAGGATGTATGTAATCACAGAAACAAGAAGAGTAAAACACTAGGGTGTGAGCTAAATTCCAGGTTAATAGATTTTTAGCATCTCATGTAGCATTTGATAGACTTGTAAAAACAGAACAAGACAGCTTTTCTTCTCTATTTGTTTTTCTTCTTTTCCCTTACACATTCTCTTTCTCTATCTCTTAAGCCCATCTGCAACTATCACCAATTTTCAAAATAAGTTAATTGGAAATCTGTTTGGGAATAGTGAAAAAAGCTATTTTAAGCAAGGTGATAGGATTTCCTCAAATAGTAAATTTAGTTACCAAAACTCTGAATAAGCAAGTTTGAGGGATAATTTAAAGGGCAAGAATTCTACAAATATAGACATAATGTACATATCTTTATTCACATCGTGTTTGCTGTCCTTATTTTCTTCCTTCCTAAGAAAAACTTACTGAGTTAGAAAAAAGTAAGCACAAAGAGGACATATAGGGTCCGTGGGACATATCTAAAAGCAGTGACTTCAACCCTTAATTTTTTTGAGGTTTAATAATTTTTTGGTAAGTTCGTGTAAAATTTGTATTGTACTCCATAATACATTGATTTGTTTTGATGTAAAAATAGTGGAGTTTTTTTGTTTTTTCATTTTTATTTTTCATTTAGAGTTGACATTCAATATTATTTTATATTAGTTTCAGGTTTACAGCATAACAGACATTTATATAATTTATGAAGTGAGCCCCCCAATTAGTCTGGTAAAAATGTTTTTATATTAAAATCTTTGAGCTTTTTGGCTGAATGAATAACAAGAACTATATTTATTTTGTTTTTTTTTTTTCCTGCAGCTTTCCATATATACTGCCATATGAAGAGTATTTAGTAGGCAAATTTGAGAGGAATTATGACTTTATAATATATATTTAAAGCATTTTAGAGGGTAATCTATGAACAAGATTTTGATTATCATATGGTGCTAAAAATTAAAACAGGAGCAGCAGCCCTTACTTGAAAGTATTTTATATGATTCCTGAGTATAGGTACAAAGAGTGAGGACATGGGATAGTTAATAATTTGAGCAAAAATACATATGAACTAATAAAGGCTGTTCTTTCTATGGTAAATTTATAGTTATGAACTTATTCTATGAAACCTAGACCATAACAGTTACACTTCACTGAGGTATGTTTTTTATGAAATTATACTATTAAGGCGTGATTGGTAAAGAGTCTATAATAATATATTCACAACATTTTGTGCTTCTAGGGTTTACTTAGGCATTCAATAATCAGATAAATCTATATGATTTGGAGTGGTTTGCATTGGACTTTAATGAAATTTTTTTCTTCTGGTATTTTAAGTCCTTTTCATTACTGGATTTAGCAAACTAGATAAGTAAAATCATGCTATGGTATGAGGACACACATCCCTCCGTGAAGTATTTTTCAGAGGAAATTTGTCAATTGCTTATTTGTATAATTGCATAGGAAAAGACAACAGTTAGCCACATATCTTATGCACACACACTCATACACATACACTCATCATTGTCTTGTCTTATATGTATAACTGCCTATAGATTCACACACACACACACACACACACACACACACAAATCATAGATACTTTTTCCAGGGGCCATAATTCAATTTTGGCAGGAGTCGCGGCTACTAATCAAAAAAGAAAAAATTCATGTCCCATGGGCACTTTAGGTCTTTACCTAGACAAGTTTTGATGATATATTCCATCTTTATTTTTAAAAAATATTCTTGTAACTAAAATTTTGATCAAGTCGTATACTTTATACCCCCTTTGCTGTTATTATCTAGATTCTCTTATTTTAAAATTCTAAAAACCATAATCTATATTTAATGCTTTCATCTTCTCAGAAAATATTTCTAATACTATATGTATACTGTTCTAATCTAACCAATCTAACTGTATAAACTTTTCTAATCTACTTTTTTTTTCAAATGTTAATAATGTTTGCCTCATGTCAAATCTAGTCCTACTTTATACGTTGAAACTGTTAAACATAAATCTTCCTTTTCTGGTCCCATTGATAGGAATATTTATAGTTTCTTACCTATATTTTTTTCAGTGTCTATTTGCCTATAACTGGATCTCCTTATTAAGAACTATTCAAAGCACAAACTCTAAAGTTGGACTAGAGTTGAATATCTGCATGTCCATTCACTAGCTTTGCAACCTTGTTATTTAGCTATTCTACCCTGTGCTTTTTTCATTCGATAAAAAGGAGTGGTAAGAGTATTTACCACATAGTATTTGATATGTGTAAATATCCAGAATATTGTCTGGTACATAGAAAGAACTATACAAGTGGTAGCTATTATTAGTCCCATAAACTTATCAGAGTGTTTTTTTTTTTAAGTAAAAAATCTGAAAAATAATTGCTTTTTCCTGTTCTGTGTTTGCACACTTTTTCGTTTAGGTGTGAGCATAGAAGAACTTACATGCTTTCAGAAAAGTAATGGAAAGAGGGCCAAGTGGGGAACAGGAGTAGAAAAAGAACATTGTTAGTATTTTATTAGTGAAGTATCAGCTAAGTTGCTGGAATGGTAGTTTACACAGATTGTTTATTTCTCTTGCATATAGCAGTCAGTTGTTGAACAATACAGGCTGTTAGGACAGTGCTCCTTAGCAAAGTCTTTCAAGGGCCGAGGTTGCCATAACTTGATTATATTCTTGTTGTTGCACTATCATTTGCTAGAGTAGTGTCCTTAACTAAGCGTCTGAAGAGGACCTATTGCCTTATCTTCCATTCTTCAGTTAAGATTATGGAAATTCAGAATGTGTCATCAGAAGTCACGCTCATTTCTTCTAGCACATTGCACAGGATGGGCCTAAGTCAAGAACTTGCAACACTTATCTGCAAGAGAAGCTAAGAAATATTTTCTAACTATGTAGCCATATGTTTAGATTAAACTTGGAGGGTTCCTTATTGAAAGGGAAAGGGAAATATTCACGCTGTCAGTAGCAGAGTTTGGTAAAGTATTTAAAAATTTATCCAATGAAAATTACTTTAATAATTTTTTATTTCATAATTTGCAAATGTGTTTCCTATTTGCTATACAGTGAAAATGACAAACAGGTTATAACTGTAAAATATATTGTTTTTGTAATAATGTTTATATGATACTCATAAAATCCATATCTCTTCTTAAAGTGTTGACTCTAAATTATATTGTATTTATAAATGCAAATTGTATCTATTTGACCATAGTATAGTACAGGATCATATTCATTCAAGATTTTTAAAAAATCCTTCCAATGCTCAGGATCGTTAAGGCACCCTGCCCCATTCTATACATGCTTAGGTTGCTCAAAAACAGATATACCAGGATTTGAGTTCTGCAAATTACTATATGACCTTTGGATATGATGAACTATCTCTAAGAAAATTTCATGACCTTTTCAATGGGGTATTATTATCTCCAGATAGTTGTGAAAATAAAATATACTCAAGAATATGTAGAATCTTAACACAGAAACTGGTACTCAGTAAATATTATTTCTGTTCCTCTTCACCCTTTCTCCTATTCGTGGGTCAAGAAGATTTCCATTTTCCAGGTAGGGAGTTGGAAATGAAAAATGACATAAAACTGTTGAACTGATGTTTGTCACCACATGAACAAGATTTTAGTGTTCATCATCTTTCATTTGTCAAGTCTTCCAAATCTCTTAAATTCAATCTTCTTAATTTACTTTCCATAGACAGGTCTAAAAGCACCAAAAAGTCTCATTTTGTATGTGGAGAAGAAAGCACAGTGAAAGAGTACGTTTTTAAATCAACTCTTGGTCTGAAATATTCAATTTCAGCTAACTAAGTTCACCACTATTAAATAATTTTTTATTTGATTAATCACCATGCCCATTTTCACTATTGAAATTTTAAGGCAAATGCGTAAAAAATTTTAAGTACAGGAACTAGAAAATAGTGGGAAATAGTGGAAAGTTGAATTTCCAAAATATTTCAGTAATAATAAACACCATATGTTATTAATATAAATGTTTAGAACAAAATTGATATTGATATGCTATGATATTCTAACTTAATATATTTTGTTGCATGTGTATCATTTTTATTTTATTGAAAAACTTTGCTGCTTAGCTAAAAGGTATATTAAAGCACAAATAATCACCATTACATCTAGACAGTCAATAATCAATTTGTTATGTTCATTGGTATGTGATTTATATAAACACTTAATAATACTTTCTACATTGCCTTTGCTGTAGAGTGAAAAAGAATATAGAACAAATGTTTTTCTTTCTTTTAATAAAAAATAGGCCTGCAAATGTTTCATTGAATATGTAATTCTATGTATCTATTAGTATTATATACCAGGGAAAAGTGAATTACATTTTCTAAACTCTATTTTTCTGAAACAAGCCTAAAGGATGAGAAATAATACCTGTGCAATATTGTATAATGAAATGGAAATAGTTCAATGTTCTTTAAAAATATAGAGCATAGAATCACATATTTCTTAAAAGCCAGGTTTAAAATTAAGGTAAAAATTACTGGGATAAAAAATTGCTCTGTATGTCTTTTAAATAACCTACACCATATACTATAAATGGAAATGTGTATATTTAGATATGATTATTTCTTTGATTGTGGAGATGGTTTCATGAATGAATGCCTATCTCCAAACTCATCAAATTCTATACATTAAATATGTCCAAAATGTTTTTGCATATCCAATATACTTTAATAAGGCTGTTTTTAAAGGAAGCAATCCCCCCAAATGATTTAAAAACAACTGAGCTAGAGAATAGGTACAAATGGAAAACATCACTATGTGTGTATATCTATCCTTTCAAACCATTTTGATTTTATGATTACAATTAAAAATTATGTGAAAGTATATTGATTATAGGCACTTTTCTAAATGCTTTAAATAAATTACTTCAATTCATCCTTACTAAAGACAATGAAATATTCATTATTAAATGATGCTTTTAATATTATTACCAAATGCCTTATTTTGAATAAACATTTCTGATATAGGTTTATTTACCTACAGGATTTACTAGATTTTGCTTTTATGTTGTTTCTAATCTAAATTTCTGTATGTATTTGTGTGTGTATGTACACGTGTGTGTATATTTAAATGGTCACTGATATCAGTTTCTTAAATGTATTGAATAGTTTAGGAATTAAATGAAATAAGTGTGCATAGAATGATCTTTCTTTTTCTCTTTATATCAGTATTTGTCTCCTTATATATCATTATAAATTTACATTCTTTTATTTAATAATTATTATAATTATTTCGTTTGATGCTCATATTTCACTGAATGTGACCAATAGAAGCTCTTTCAAACAGCGTTCAATTTTTTACACTATTTCATTAGTTTTTGAATGTCACATGCATAAAAAAAATACATCAATCTTACTTGCATTTTTCCTTCCGTAAAACTATATTCAGCTGTTTCTTCAAGGAATCCTAATTCTCTTTAGTGGCAAATAGTAGTTGCAAATGAAGACCTGGGTGCTATGTATATTAAATACTTTTGGAGTGTCATTGCTTTTAGACTTTCTCAGTGGATAGATGTATGATATACTTTTAAAATAAATTTTATATTTTAGAACACTTTTAGATTTATAAAACTATTACAAACTTTAGTTTCCCTAAGCTCCACATTTAATTTTCCTTATAATTAAAAGTTAACATTGGTATGTTCAAATGTTGAAACATTAACTAAAGTTCACTTATTCAGATTTTATTAACTTTCACTGTGTCTTTTCTATTCCAGGACTTCATCCAAAATACCATATTGTGTTCTCATCATGTCTATTTAAGCTTCTTGGCTTTAAGAGTTTCCCAGGTATTCCCAGGCATTTTAGTGATCTGGAAAGCCATGAAGAGTCTATTTAGGTATTTTGTAGAAAGTTTCTCAATTAGAAAGCTCTCAATTAAACTTTAAAAATCTGATGTTTTTTCTCATATTAGACAAGTTATGGATTTTTGCAAGGAAGCCCAGAGGCGATGTGCCATTTTTAGCACAATACATTGAGGGTACATAGGATCCTTTCTTATTGTTGCTGTTAACTTTGATCTCCTGGTTGAGATAACTGACAATCAGATTTCTCCACTGTCAAGTTACCTCTTTCCATATTTCTACAACATACTGTTTAGAGAAAAGTCACAATATGAAGACAACCCTTGAGGAATGTGGAATTGAGCTCTACCTCCTAGAAGGCAGATTAATTATATAAATTATTTGCAGTTTATTCTGCTTTGGAAATTTGTGTCTTCTCTCTCATTTGCTTTTTCCCCATTTATTCAATAATTTATTTATGGTAGTATAGGCCTATAAATATTTACATTCTACTTTGGGTTAAAATGCAATACTTTATTGCTAAAAATTATTTGTTGCTAAAATTATTTGGGAGGTCTTTTAGTTGGTTCTGGGTTGTTTTTCCATATCGTTGTTTTGTTTTGCTTTGATTTTTTTAGAACTCCGTTACTATCTGTCACTACAAAACGTTCTAGGATCATTTGGTATATTTGCTATTCTAGTCCTAGAACCAAAGAATTTTAGTTTCTTATTTTGGAGGTTGAAATTAGAAATTAAGATCTTGGCATTAGGTGTTAAGGTGGTTAATTTTATGTGTCAACTTGACTGAGCTCAAGAATACCCATATAGCTGATAAAACATTATTTCTGGGTGTGTCTATGAGATTGTTTGCAAAAGAGATTGGCTTTTGAATGGGTAAACTTAGTGAAAAAATCACCTCTGCCAATGCAGGTGAGCATCATCCAATCCACTGAGGGACTGAATAGAACAAAAAGGTGGATGAAGAGCAAAGTTGCTCTCTGCTTGAGCTGTAACATTAATCTCCTGTTTTTGAACATTGGTTATCCTGGTTCTCAGACATTTGAATTTGGACTGAAACCTACACCATTGCCCCAGCTGGTTCCAGGTGTTGGACTAAAACTATACCACTGACTTTGCTGGGCCTCCAGCTTACAGATGGCAGATGGTGAGACTTCTTAATCTCCATAATTGTGCAAGCCAGTCCCTCATAATTTGCTTAACAATCCTGTTGGTCTTGTTTCTCTTCAGAACCCTCACTAATATAGGTGTACTCTTTGCTACTGAGGTAACTGCCTCTAGGCTCCTTTAGCAGCCAGAGAAAAAATATATGTGTGTGTATATTAACCCATGTATATACATATATCTGCAAATATTTCTATACATAACCATATGTATCTATATTGAGCTACACATGAGTTCTTGCTGGTGTGTTCCATTCTAACTTATTACCACATCATTCATTTTAGCTTCTTTTTCTTATCTCTGAACTTCCACTACAACAGTGAGAAAATCTTCCACCACCCACCTTCTCTTGCTTGTTTAATTCCTGTAGACATCTTTAAAAGTATAAGAATTGTTAACCCATACCTAATGGGTTCAATGCTTATCTATAGTTTTTTTTTTTTTTATAGCTTCCATTCATTTACAAAATTACTTAGCTCAGTACTTATTTTCTCCATCCCATCCAGTGAGGTTGTTTCATATATTTGTAACAGAGTTCAATTGTTTTGTCATATTCTGCATTCCATTCTAGTATTCTTCAGCCTTCTAAATTATTACTTAAAAAATTTTGAATATTAAATTTCAAACTTTGTACTGTGTTGTTCAGTGGACTTTGACTAATTATTATTGTCATTTATCTGCAAATATAATATCATACTTAATAGAATCACATTCCTAAATATTCCCTATATTTTACTATTCAACATTACCTCCACACTCCTTCCCCAAATAAGTAGCTACTTTTTATATACTTATTGTCTCTATAGTTTTGGCTTTTTCAGAATGGCTTATAATTAGAATAATAAACTGATTGGATTTTTTAACATATAAATATTCCTTTAAGTTCCTACATGTGTTTTTGTGACATAATTGCTCATGTTTTTATCACTGAGTAATATTCTGTATTATGGATGGACCACAGTGGCTTCTTCATTAAAGGTCATCTTGGTAGCTTGTATTTTTAGTGTTTATAAATAAAGCTGCTATAAACATTTGCCTATATGTAGGCATGACTCTTCAAATTATTGGGTAAACAAGGAATGCATACAATTAATGGATCACATGGTAAGAGTATATTTAGGTTTGTAAGAAACCCACACTCTCTCAAAATGGTTTTATTGTTTTGCAGCAATGAGAGTAACTGTTCCTCTGGTCCTTTACCAGAAATGATGTTTTCAGGTTTTTGGATTTTTAGCTAATCTAATAGGTGTATAATGGTATCATGTTTTAATTTGTGATAACTTAGGGCAGCGGTCACCAGCCTTTTTGGCACTAGGGACCTGTGCTCATATGAGAATCTAATGCCTGATCATCTAAGGTGGAGCTAAGGAAGTGATGCTAGTGCTGGGGAGCACCTGAAAATATAAATGAAGCTTCGCCATCCTCTGCTCACCTCCTGCTGTGCAGCCAGGTTCCTTACAGACTACGGCCAGCGGTTTGGGTGCCTCTGCCCTAAGATATCCCTTTAGATTCTTTATCTACTTTTTATGTTACTTTTTTTAAATTCTTGTAGATTTATGTTAAATATTGGAATTGGGTAGATGAATTCTGAAAGTCCATTTTTTTCTTTTTCTTCAACATTGTGTCTATTATTTTAGATCCTTTGCATTTCCATATTAGAATCAGTTTGTTAGTAGCTACATAATAGCTCTCTGGGGTTTTGGTTGGGATCATATGGAATCTGTAAGTCAACTTGGGAAGGACTGACATTTTAACAATATTGAGTCTTCCAATCCATGAACATGAAATATCTCTTCATTTATTTAGACCTTGTTTGACTTCTTTCATCAAATTGTTATAGTTTTTAACATAAAGATTTTGTACATAATTTGTTAGATTTATACTTATTTTGGTGCTATTGTAAATGGTGATTTTAATTTCAAATTCAAATCATTTATTGCTAGTACATAAAATGTAATTAACTTTTATATAACTTTGCATCCTGTTCTACAAAGGTTATCTTATCATTTGAGAACAAAGCAGTTTTATTGCTTTCTACCCAATCTGTATACACTGTATTTTTATTTCTTGTCTTATTGAGCAGGTAGAGCTTCTAGTACACTGTTGAACAGGAGTGGTAAGAAAGGACATCCTTGTGTCATCTTATCTTTGGGGGGAAAGCATTTAAAGTCTCATCCTTAAATGTAATGTTCATTCTGTGTTTTTACAGATGTTCGTTATCAAGTCGAGAAAGTTCTATATCAGTGTTCTTGTAGAATTCTGTCCCTGAGGTATGGCATTTGTAAGTATTTCTTAATTTTTTCTCTTTCAGTGAGACCGGAAGGCGAGAAGGGCTAGAGTTAGAGAAATACTCTTTCCCAGGTCCAGTAAGGCTGTGACAGGGTCTTTTTCCTGGATAGTAGGCCTTCGTTATGAAGAAAGCTCTAAACCTATTCCACAATGGTTACTTTTTCTCTTCCTCTGACAGAATCATTAAGGAAGTTTCCTTGGCTGCTCTTCGCTACAAAAATCTAGTTGGTTTCCTAAAGATGAAACCCACAGAAGGTTGTGACCTCCCAAGACTCTAAACCTCAAGAATTTCTTACCCTTTCCCTCATACTAGTCTTTATTCATTCTCTAGCAATTTGTCAAAATTACCTTGTTACTTCTCCCTATAAGTTTATAGCTTCAGCCTTTTCTTTTCAGGTAAGGAGCTCCCAGCTGTGACACCTTGGATTTGCCTGTCTCTGACTTTCAAAGTGGCATTCTGACTTGCAACCTCAATGCTCTGATAAATCCAAGATAGGGCATTGATTTTTAGTTTGTTCAACTGTTTCTTATTGCAAGAAAATGAGTTAAATTTCTAAGTTCTTTACATGTTAGAGTTAAACCAGAAGTCCTTGGGTTTATATTTTTTTAAACCTGAGGTTTTATTAACATTTTCAGTTTAAATATAATATTGCAATATTTTTCAGACCTTCATTTATCTTCCTTTTTCTGACTATGAAACATTTTACTAGTAATAGTATATAATACTAGTGTTATCTATGATACTTTCAAAAGATTTTTAAACTTCTAACACTAATATTGTAGTTTGAGATTCCTTGGCCATTTCTTTTGTCCTTAGAATATGTCTCACAACGGGTGTTTAGAGTACTATGTTCAAATTTTACAAACAATTATTGTCTTTTTGCAGTTGTATTATCTGATAGTTCTGTTCACTTTTTTATCTTATGTTAAATTTTAGGCTTGTACTTATTTAAAAAATTGAATTTTATATTTTTACTAGATAAAATGCTAACATGGTTTAAAGACAAAAACTTTCAAAAATGGTATATTTGAGAGATATTACTTTTATTTATATCACATATCATTTTGTGTTTTACCCTTTTTTACAAGAATACCTATTTTTCTTATTATCACTTATATTTTACACAATTTCAGTCAACTACAAAATATATATGCAATGTGAATTTTTAACCTAACAGTATATCCCAGAAATAAATCCACAATGAACATCTTCCTTTTTATGTATCTTAGCTTATCACATTGTTACCTATTATGATATTAAAGTTGTGGGTTGTTTCCAATGTCACTATAATAAA
>CM057385.1:76908162-76953162 GCA_030015415.1 Cynopterus sphinx
TTTATTTTGAGAACCTAGTTAGAGTTCTAGAAATGTGTAGGTTTCCCAAATACTGGGTCTCCTTGACTTTTTTTTTTTTTTTAAGGGTAGTCCACTCTGAGCATCCAGCAGTTTGTTAATTGCAGTTCTGGTTTCTCTACTGGCATTGGTTATGAGAATGTTTCTTTTCCAGTAAGTTGTGATTCTCTGTGTTTGCCTGTCTGTTTTATTAGCCAGTGGTTCGCTCTGTGTCCTTCTTTTAATGATTTAAGGAAACTTGTTCATTTGTAGCTCGGTCAGTTTCTTGTTAGGATAGCTCATCAACTTCTGAGACCCTTACAGGCTGGGTTTGGGTTCATAAACTTTTTAAATTTTTGAATTTTATAAAAATATGTTCATAAGTAGCATTGGGGGACAAAGAGGACCCAAACTCAAAACTGTCATTTTCTTCATATTCAGCATTTTGAATACATTTCACAGCAACATATAATTTATGAGGTGGGAAATGAAATAGAAGATGGTGGTCATAACAATTTATTTCATGTTTTAGATGTGACAGTTTTGAAAGTTTGGAGTTTTTAAATTTGAGGGATATATTAAAACAAGTCTCACACATGCACATACACTCATAAAAGAAAAACATTTGGTAGAAATGTGTACATTGTCAAAATCTCATTTAAAGAATGGATAGCCTTTTCTTTGTAAGTCTAAGTTTCACATGTCTCTGTCCAGTTGGCCCACCTAGCTCCTGGTCCCCATACTGAACTTTCCTCCAGGCTGAAGCCTAAAGATTTAGACACCAGGGGCCCAGGGCCATTGGACACTCTTAGCTCTCAGCATCACCCCCTCTTTCACAGCAGGCACATAGGTCCTGGAATACCCTTAGGTTTATGCTCTGAGAAGATGCCTCCCCCATCTCAAACTTCTGTCTGTGTGCAGCCCACTCTGCTCTTCATTACCCTCCCTGAACCCTCCGTCTTTCTGTCTGGTCAGTAACCTATTAGCAAGTAAAGTAGCATCTTCATGTTTTGTACATAAAACCAGTTTTGCAGTCTTTACTTTTTTGTTGTTGTTGTTATTGTAGAGAACACTGGTTTTTTTAAATACAATTTATAAAATTTATACCAAACCCTTGCACTCAATCTTTTGTTTTCCCTGTGACTCCTGCATGGTTGCCCAGATATTCTTAAAGACTGGTAGAAATTGCTAAAGTAGCCTCAGAGAAGAATTGAACCATTTGATTAGATGATTTGCTCTCTAATACCAAATAGGATTTTTATGCAAATAGAATAATACAACAGAAATACTAGAAAAGTGTATTCAGGGTTGGAAGGACTATTGATAATTTCTCCCATATTCTAACCCTGTATAATAGGAAATTTCTGTTCAAACTGTCTTGTTAACTCATCCTCCTCAAAGGAGAAGCATATTTAACCTGATTGATTGGAATGTGATCACCTTCTACTAATTTATTTCAAAGAAGGATCCAGAACATCCTTTTTTTTTTTTTTTTAAATCACCTTCACTCAACCTATTTTCTCTATCATGCTCTCTTCTCCTGGACTAGACACAGTATTCCTCTTTCCATATGAATTACCGTAGTCCAGAGGCACAAGGGACTTGATAGTTCAAAGGTAAGATTTACAGTGAAGTTTTAGGCAAATTAAAATGTATAACCTGCCTCACTGAACTGAATTTCATGTTCGTTTTTCAAAGTAAAGTTGATATTATGGCATAAATAAAACATTTTTAAGGATTCATTTAAAAATTACACTCAAGTAATTGAGTTTTATCTTCCTCCTCTGTGCTCACAGGTTTCTTGGTATTTCTATTGGAACTTTAATTGTACACACCTGTTCATCACTGTTTGCCTGAACACACGCTGTGTCTCCACTTCAATGTGATTGCCTTTAATTGGGGTGAACTTAAAGTCCAGTATGTCTTAAAGTAAATCTACAAATATTTTGGATTCTTTTAAAATTCTAAAGTGATATTTTCTTGGTCACATTTCAGATTGTCTCAAAGAACACAATTCATGAACAGAGATGCTTTTAATCTTAAAGCAACCATTAAAGTCTACCAAAAAATCATGTAAATTATTTTTCATTCCAGGCATATCACTGGCATGAAAATGATTACTCACAAATTTCTTTATCACAGATAAATTTTGAAATTAAAAAATAATGACCCAAAATAGACTTTATCAACCTAAAATTACTTCAGATGAAAAAATTCAAGAATAGTCCACGCAGTCTTGTGATACTCAAAACGTTCTCTAAGTTTTTTGTTACAGGAAAGAAAAAACCGAGAAGGAAGTACAAAATGAATATATCATGTCTATTAGAGTTAATTTAATTGAACAAGAACAGATGCCAGGTGCCACTTGAAGAGTGTGATGTAACTGTTTATATGTTTTTTTTTCCCCAGAAATAGTGAATTTAGTTTTCACTGAGATTAAGAGGCCTGAGCTGACAATTTTTAGTTTTGCTTGAGATCAGTTAAAGTCATTCAGAAACATTAACACAAAAAGAGAAAGTGCGTAGCCAACATTAAACTGACAGAGTGAAGTCATTGAAATAAAGCCTGGCATGAGAAGTTTTTAAAAATATTTTTATATTAAAATGTAACATGAAATTTGTGTAAAAATGATGAAAGCTGACTCAGTATAATAGTCAACTGAGATAAGGAAATGATTGTAACATATTGATGATCTCATAAAGCTTAGTGAGGAATCCCTCTCCTAGTTTTGAAAATGTTTACTCTTTGCTTTCTGAGTGTTAATTTCATCTCTAAGAAAGATGCAAAACCATATAATAGAATAAAAGCGACTTTCAAATTAGCCCAAATTGAATATAATCTGATTAAATGTACTGCACAAATATAGAAGGACTGTATACTTGGAAGAAGTGTTCCTCAGCTCCTGAAGCAAAATAAATGCCAAACTATACACTGTCTGGATAAAAACAAGGGAGGTAAAGAACATCAGACTATTTTTCCAGGATTTACAGCTTAACTACCTGGTGTCTATTATTCAGTTCATCCAATTTCATCACATTTTTTGCTAACAAGAGAAAGTCTCCCATAATTTGACCAGAATAAACAAACAAACTGCTCACATTAAGGGAAAAAAATGAGGTCAACATAACAAAAAAGAAAAAAACTTACAAAAGAAATCAAACAACATATAGTATCCGTGAAAGGAGAGTAAAGTAATAGAGCTATTTAGAAGTTATTCTTTGTTTATAATTGCTAACATAAGGAAAAAATGTTTTTACTACTGCAAAAGTAAAGTTACATATCATAACTGATGTAGATTTATACACACTTAAGTTTTTTTGATTTAATTTATTTATACCAAAATTATACAAATTATTAAACACATTTCTTCCTTGCTCTGGCTTCCCTTCCCTATATGACAATTTCCCAGAGGTAGACATTCAGCTGCCACTTTTGGTTCAATTATCTCCCTATCTGTAGACAACATGTTAAAATGCTACTGCTTTATATTTTAGATTTAGGCATTGTTGCTTGCTTATCACTGCTTAAAGTTGACATAGCTCTCAGCTAAACCGCAATATATATATATATAAATGACATGTATAACACCATCCTGGTAAAATAATTATGAATGAAACCATAATACGCCCAGCTGGGCCAGGTTACATGCTAGTTGGCATATATAAAGGAATATGGGTATCGATATGTTTATTTGGTAGAAATAATTTTGAGATAAAATACTAAACCAAACTTGAAACAAAAACAGTTTGAAAGAATTTAAAGTGTCCTTTGGGAAAATTTACATATGTAAGTGTATTCATAAAATATTTAAGGATATAGATGATAAAATTTATAAACTATAAAAAATTTGCATAGTGTCAAGATCTTTAATATTATACTATATTAATGATTTTATCTTTTCAAGCACTGATTTTTTCCAGTCAACACAAATATAAAATTTATACATTTTGATACAATGTTTTTGACTAAAGCTTCACACATTTGTAAATTAATTTTCTATCAAATGTTACTTTTGAACACTATTAATTTTACATGTTACCCTTTTGACCTATGAAATTATATAAAAAGTTAACTGATTTTGGAACAGCAAAACATAAAATTTCTTATTTTTCATAACCAAATATTAAATGTATAAATCTATAGTAGAATTTGTTTCCTTAAGATCATTAATTATGTGGTCTTAGTCTCTCATATAGTTGTCTTTAATATTTTCTTTTTAAAAGCTTATCCAAAGAAACTTTTCTAAAAATATATAAATTTAATTTAATGTTTTTCTCCATACAAAAAATTTATTTGCTATGACTTTTTCAACATTTTGCCTATGTAGCATTAAATCAACAGTATTGCATGTAACCATTATCTTAATGATCTTGTGCAATTATTTTTCAGTCTTCAGCAACCAAGAATTATAGGTGCAACTTATAATTTAATATATTTAGTCAAATTATTTACTTGTGCTCTTATTAATTTACAATGTGTTTGGCTGTTTTATTAATATAATTTTCTTGGTTTCATAGTGAGATTATGAAAGTTTATGATCTTTCTAGGTGTCTAATCATTATACTTGTAAAAAGTAAAGATCTCTTATTTGAGCAATATGTACTCTATTACCTATTATAATTATTGTTAATTTATCACAGAAAATTGTATAGACTATTTAAACAGGTGACATTTTATAAAAAGATGATCTAATAATTTTTTTTGTTAGGTAGTAGAAATAATAAGTATTTTTCTTTATAAAAGGAGACATGATTAATATATCCTCTTAGCATAAAGAGTGTATTCTGGGTTACACTTTTAGGTGACCAAAACCTAAACCTGATTAATGATAAAGTTGGGAAATTAGTAATCTAAGGAATGTATAGAGTGTACTGTGAATATAGATGAGATAGAAACTAATTGGCACACAGTGGAAAAAATTTTTCTGAAGTTTTACATTTCATATCTAAAATGATTTAGTTCTCATCAAATGTTGATATAGATTTCAAATCAGGCTGCAGATTGACATTCCTTTGGATTTAATGAAAAAGTCACTTGAACATGTAATTATAGAATTTAACATACTTTAATAAGGGAATGTAGTTAAATTATAGCTAATCTATAAAAGTTGGTAAATTGGTGGTTGCTGTTGTAATATATCTCATTTCTGCTGATAGTGATTTTGATATGAATATTTAGATATTTTGTTTATTTTGAGATAATATATTAGTTCAACATAACTATATAGTAATCATTTAAAAATGAGTAACACTGAA
This sequence comes from Cynopterus sphinx, assembly GCA_030015415.1. Lineage (NCBI taxonomy): Eukaryota > Metazoa > Chordata > Mammalia > Chiroptera > Pteropodidae > Cynopterus > Cynopterus sphinx. The sequence continues at coordinate 76,913,415 of CM057385.1, forward strand.
TATAGGTCTTGTGATTGAAAGCAAATTATACTTACATATAATTAGTATTAATATATATTAGTGTAAACTATACTTACATGTAATTAATATTAATAAGTATTATTTATTAGTATAATGAATATACTAATTGTTTTAGTTAGATATTTTTGTTAATCAGAGAATAACACACACACATATATACACATGTATATATATATATAAAATTATATATATGTATATATATTGCTTTTTAATGTTATTTTTATAGTTAACTTCATGTTTCTTTATATTTACATCTTTCTATTCTGACATTAAAATTGTTATATTTACCTTATTTTTATATTTGCTTATTTTCTTAAACTTTCTACATTCTTTTGTATTTTAAAAGTATTGTAAGTTTTTAAATAGACTTATGTGTACCTCATTCAAAAATGAATTAAGATGTATATATGAATGTCAACAAAGTTAAAATAAATTTTATTAACATTATATTGAAGAAAATGCATGCAGAAAATGCATAGATTATAACTGTGCAACCAGCACTCAAATTAAGACCAGACATTATCAGCTCTAGAAACACAGTTCATGCTCCCTTTTAATCAAATATCAGCCCCTTCCTCAAGGACAACTGTCTTAACTTTGAACAGGGTATATTTTCCTTGCCATATCTTGTACTTTTTGTTAATAGGTTCATACAGTATATACTCTTTTGTGTTTGGGGTCTATTGGTTTTTTTGTGAGATGCATTCATGTTATGAACTGAATGTGTTCTCTCAAAAGTCTTAATTTGAAATCTTACCCTACCAAGTGACTGTATTTGTAAATAGGAAGTTTAGCAAGTAATTAAAGTTAATTGAGGGCCTTGGGGTGAGACTCCTATCCAATAGGAATAGTATTTTTCTAAAAGAGAAAAAAAGGAGGTTTAGTAAAGTACTCTCACCAGGAACTTAACCCTATCTGAACATTGGTCTTGGACTTTCCAGCCTCTAGAAATGTGAGAAAATAAGCTTTAATTGTTTAAGTCACAAAGCAGTTTGTGATATTTTGTTATGTAGCCCAAACTAAGACAATCTCTATTGTCATGTAAATTTAAAGATTGAAACTGCTGTTAATTATTTCATTGTGCAAATATGCCACAATTTTTATCCATTTCCTCCATTTGAGTAGTTTCCAGAGTTTAGTAATTATGTATCATCACTCCAACATGACGTTGGAGTGTGTGTATATGTATGTATGTACATGTATATATATTAAAGATTATTTAGATATCCTCTTTTGTGAAGAGGATATTCAATTACTTGCCTGTTTTAGAGTTTCTTATTTAAATGTTTCATTTGCAAATATCTAAATGATCTATTTCACTGTTATTTCTTTTTATAAATAGATATTTTTAGTGTTAATACAGTTAAAAAGGTATTTTTAAATTGAAGGTTAATACCTTTTGTGTCATATTTAAGAAATATTTGCAAATCTCAAGGTATTAATATGTATTGCATTTTCCTCTAAGAAGCTTTACTGTTTGACCTCTTGTATTTAGATTTTCCTTTTATCTAGAATTTATTTTCATTTAAAATGGGAGTAGGGATCAAGATAGCTTGCTTCTTTTCTATTTGACTATCCAGTTGACATGATACCATTTATTGAAATACACCTTCTTTCTCTTCACTGCAGTGTTATGCTTCTCATAATTAGGCGAACATTCATATACATGGATAGAGTTTGAAAATCTCTATGATATTTTGTCAATGAGTTTGCATATCCTAGGAACTACACTTCCTGATTAATAACTTTTATAACAAATCTTGGTATCTGTTAGTGTACAATGTACAGATTTTTACTGCTTCTTTAAATTCCCATGACAGTTTTAAACTTTATTTCTGAATTTTAGAATTGGTGTACTCCCCTTTAAACAGTCATGAATGTACGAAGACACACACATATACTGCTGTGATTTTGATTGGAATTGAATTGAATATACAGTATACTGTAAGTAAAATTCACAATTTTATACTATTCAGTTTTCAAATGTATGAATATTGAGTGCCCTCCAGTTTTTTAGTTTATTTTTACTCTAATAAATTGTAGATGACAATGTAGATGTTTCCATGTGACTATACTTTTGGTTTATTAGCAAGCATAATAGAGTACAAGCACAATATTACATATAGCACCATATCACTTTAATTTTTAAATTAATTTTCACCGCGGTTTACTTTTACAATTTTGTTTATTTCTATACCTTTCCTCGTATTTGATTCTTGACTTCCTCTTTTTCATTAATTTTAATTTTAATTCCTTTTTATTCTTTATTGATTTGTAAACTGTAGATTATATGTTTATCATTTTATTATTTTAGTGCTTTAACCTTTTGAACTTGGGGTGTATTTTTTAACAATATCTTGAATTATTGAGCATTGATACACTTCTTTTGATGAGAATTTTTTAAAAATGTACTTGAGCTCTTCATTGAATACTTCTCAAAATTGGTATTCTCTTAAATTTTATTATATAGCTATTTAACACAAAATATGTGAATACTATTTTAATATAGTAAATAGCTAAATAAATTTAAAGTAAATTTTATAAATTTATTTTTTTAGATTTATTATAGTTGATATACAAATTGTAATAGTTTCAGGGATACAAAATATATTCGTTTATATTTCATGACTTTGTTTTCTATACTCTTCTCTTATTGCATTAACTCATTCATAACCTTAGTAGGAAAAATTTAAACTTATCATTAATTATGATGTTTTGTAAATATTTTTTTATCAAGTAGAAAAAGTGCCCCTCTGTCTTGGTTTACTGAGAATTTTTTTATGAATGGGTGTTGAATTTTTGTCAAATGCTTTTTTTGCCTCTATTGATATGATCATTCTTTTTTAAAAAGCCCATTGATATGATTGATTACATTAATTGATTTTTGAATATTGAACCAGCTTTGCACACCTGGGGGAATATCCAGTTAGTTGTTGTAGTGCATAATTCTTCTTATACATGTTGGATTCAATTTGATAATATTTTGTGGAGGATTTTTTGTATGCGTTTATGCGAGATACTTTCTATAGTTTTCTTATAATACCTTTTTTATCCATGTTGTTGCATATTGCCAGATTTCCTTTTTTGTTAAGGCTGAAAATATTCTATTACATGTATGTATTACATTTTATTTTCTCATTATACATCAATGGACATCAAGTTTTGGCTATTGTGAATAGTGCTTGGGTACTGTGAATAGCACTGCAATTAATATAGAAGGCTAATATCTCTTTAAAGTCTCAATTTTATATATTTTATATATATACTCAAATGTATATATGATTGCTGGATCTCATGGTAGTTTTAATTTTTTGAGGACCCTCATTTTTGTAGCAGATGTACCTTTTATATTTCTACCAACACTGTATAAAGGTTTCAATTTCTATGTATCCTGCCAACCTTGCCAGGACTTTTCTAATAATTGCTGATCTGACAGATGTGACGACATTTCTCATTATGGTTTAGATTTTTCATTTTCCTGGTAATTAGTGATGATTAAACATCTTTTCATGTTCCTGTTGGCCATTTATATGTCTTCTTTGGAGAAACTTTTATTCAAATACATAGCCTAATTTTTTAATTGTATTATTCATTGGTTTGTTTTTTTGCTGTTGAGTGTGGTACCTCTTCATATATTTTGGATATAAATCCTTTATATATGGTTTGGAAATATTTCCTCCCATTTCCATAAGTTTTTTATTCTTTCACTCCTAATGTCAAGGAGTTCTTTTGTTCCCATTTGTTCTCTTCTAGGAATTTTGTGGGTTCAAGTTTTTAAGTAAATCCATTTTGAGTTGCTTTTTTTGTGTGTTTCTTGTAAAATTAGGCAAATTTCATTTTTTTTGCATGTGCATATCCAGTTTTTCCAGCACCATTTATTGAGGATACTGTCCTTTGCCTCTTGCATATTTTTGGCACCCTTCAATAATGAGTTGAGTAGATGTGTGCATTTAGTTTGGGGCTCTCTATTCTGTTCTTTTGGTTTATATGTCTGTAACAGTATCTCAGTGTTCAAGGTAGTGTAGCTTTGTAATATATTTAGAAAGTGTGATGCCTTCAGCTTTCTTCTCTCTCAAGAGTGATTTTAGTAGGGATCTTTTATGATTTCATATAAATGTTAGAATTGATTTTTTTCTATTTATGTAAAAATAACATTGGGATTTTGATAGGAAGTTAATTGAATCTGCAGATTACTTTGGGTAGTATGAACATTTTAACAATATTAAATCTTATGGTCCCTGAACACAAGATGTCTTTTTATTGTTTGTGTCTGTAGTTTTTTTTATCAATGTTTTGTAGCTTTTAGTGTATAAATCTTTTATCTCCTTGGTTAAGTTTATTCCTATTTCATTCTTTGTCATGCTGTTGTAAATGGGATTCTTTCTACTTTCCTTTTCACATAGTTTGATGTTAGTGTTGATAAATAGAACCAATTTTTGTTTATTTTATATCTGCCATTATACTGAATTAGTTATGCTAACATTTTAATTTTTTTTTTGTGGAGTCTTCAGGGTTTTGTATACATCAAACTATGTCATCAGCAAATAGGGGCAGTTAAGATTAAGATGATAATGTAATAAAAATGGGTCTGTTTGACTGACTTTGGGTGGGAGGAGAAATCAAACACCTGGGAGTAGCAAAAACAGATGACTTTTAGGGAGTTTTGTTTTCAAAGGAATGAGAGTAATATGGTGGTAGCTGGAGAGGGAAATGAAGTTACCCTTCTACCTGAAACGTGGGTTAAATAAGTCTCAAGATAAATTAAGAGTATTTTGCTGTAAATGGAGATAAAAATGAAAATGATCAAAGTTTATGAGACATAATGAAAAACAGAGCATTGAAGGAAACTTACAGCATTGAATGTATGTGTAAGAAAAGAAAAATCTAATAACCAAAATTTGCATTTATGGAACTAGAAGAGCCATTAAACTCAAGCAGAAGGAAAATAAAAGCAGAGCAGCAATAGATAAAATTGAAAACAAAGAGAAGAAAATGCTGGTAATTTGAAAAGATCAGTGAAATTGATAAATCTATAGCCATGCTAATTAAGAAAGATAGAAAACACAAATTGTCAATATCAGAAATAAAGGATAGGTCATCATTACTGACTCATGGATATTAAAAGATAGCAGAGGAATACTATGAACAAATTATCCACATCAATTTGATAACTTATATGATAGATTTGTTTCTTGAAAGATATACTACCAAAATTTATGCAAGGAGAAATAGATAATCTGTATGGATCTAAATCTGTTAAAGAAATTTTTAATTATTAATTAATAACTTCACAAAAGAAAACACAAGGCCTAAATGATATTACTGACAGGATAATTTTTACCTCATGTTTCAAAGATTATATTAATTAATTAATGAAGTAACCAGTAGATATTACAACCAGTTCAAAGAATAATTTTAAAAAACACATTAACAGCTATCAGGAAGGCTGAAATTAATTTACAAAACATTGGTCAATATCCACAGGACAGTTTTTATGTATAGCTCCACCAGACAGAATATATATTTTTATGGACAAGAAATGTTTCATTTTCTATTAGTATTCTACAACTTTCAGAGTTTTAAAAGGCTCAAAGTCAAAGGCCAAGATAACCTGGAAGGGTATATTCAATGGAACAAGACAGTAATCATTTTTTGACTGTTTTCAATGGCTTCACACAACTTCAAAGTTTTTCTGACACCTGCTGCCAATGAATGGAGTGGGAACACTTACAGAAGTTCAAATTAGTTACAGAATATAGAATTATATTTTCTTCATGTATTAAAGAATTCATATGTATTTTTTTGCAACTCAATGACATCATCTTTCAGGGCTATGACTACAATCTACCATTAACACATATTTGAATTTTCTCATATTAATGCACTGTAGAACTGAGGTGATCCACCTCACCTGTATCTTCCAGAACCTGAAACATTAAGATACAGAGTGTCCTCAGGTAAGTACTGCCAGGATCCTAGCTCTTATTAAGAGAGAAAAATTCCTCTACCAAACCTGAGTCCCAACCTTATTAATAGGCAGAGATGCAAAGCCATAGCTCCTCAGTTTACAACATCTTAGAGAACCACCCTTTTGTTTTAGTTGGGTTGTGTTCTCCATAGGGATTCAAATTTAAATCTGTGATTTTATTCTATCACTTCATCTACCCATTTATACAGCCTTCTAATCACTAATACTAGGTAGGACAAGGTAGCTATTAACTTTAAGCCTCCGGGATAAACTTATCACAAGTTAGCAGAAGGTTTCATAATCCTGTCAACTTTCCAGGGTGTTCTGTTTTCTGGTCCAGGAAATCAGCATGGTGTCCTGTGGAAGTATCATGGTGCATGAGTGAAAGCAAAATTTGTTAGATCTCCCTTCTAAGGTGCATTATCATTTGTGAAATATGGGGACTTTGATTCCCAATACTTCATGAAATTGTGATAATTAGGGACATACTTGACAAATAATGTTCAATTGCTGGGTACAAATTTCTTGTGTACCATGTCACCATATGGCATGTCTCAGATTCAAGCCAAATGCTAGTAACACTTAACTTTCTCCATCACATTTACATTCTTATCTCAAAGTAGTCATTCATGAAAAATTTCATCTCAGTTCATTTGATTGGTGTACTAGAATAATATCCTTTATCTTATAACTATTATAATAAATTACATAATTATTTTAATGTTGTAATCATTTAATCTTTTTATAGCTCAGCTGCTTTGAAGTACAACTATATTTTTTCTTGTGTACTCATCATAAATGAGTTGATCTATTCCTATAGATTTTAATGTTTATTGAGATATCTATAACAGCCATTTAAGAAAGAATTTATACAATTTATCCACAATCTATTTCAGATAATAGAAGCAGAGAAAACACTCTTAATTCATTCTGTGAGGCCATCATTGTCCTAAACAAAATCAGATACAAGAAAGGAAAACTATAGACCGATGTGTCTCATTTGAACATAGGTTCAAAAATCTTCAACAAAGTATTGGCAAATTTAACCCAAAGTGTATAATTTTTTCAAAAGTATATTATTCTACCCTGTTGTGGCCACCAGCCCTTGAAAGACACACAGACCACCAGAACTCTCAATGAGTTATAGGAATTACACTCTTTATTCTGCCAGCTGGGTCTGCCAGGGGTGTGCAGACCCCAAATTAAGCAGCCCCGAAATGTAGAGGTATAGGATTTTTAAGCCCAGAATCCCATTCTTTATTCTGTCTGAACACAAAGGACTATTATTCTTCTATTCATTACCTGTCAACCCACTGGTCAGGTGTTCAAGCTGGGGTACAGAAGCAGAAAGTTTGTTAGAATGTTATGTTTCCATAGTTAGTAGCCTATGTTCCTATGGCAATAGCCAAACAGTAATTTCTAGCAAGTAATTAATTTTTAAACAGTAATTCTCCAGCTAACACAACCCAAGCTCCAAATTATCACTTCTCAAAACATTCTTATTTTCTTTCTATAGTTAAACATATGATTGCCTAAAATAATGTTATGGTGTAAGAACAACAATGAAAATGACAAAACAAAAAATATTTCCTCAAATGATTTTTAGCCAAGAATTTTTAAAGAAATTAATTACACCTGTTGCCACTAGAATACAGGTCAGTGGAATTACTGTTCTATTTAGTTCTACAATAACTCAATTAAAAATTTCATGAATATAAACGTTTAGCAGATGTGATTTGGGGACAAAAATATGTAAAATATTCTGTTAAATTTTTGATTTAAATGATATGCTTAATAGTGAAAAGATTTTTGAAGCAGACACTGAATAAAGAAAATTTCAATCACCATTATCTTCACAGGAGGTTAGCAGGGGCATTTCACTCTGAGGAAATTGATATTTATTAAGCACTGATATGAGTTTCAGGAGATATGTTTATAATCATTATAATTTAATCTTCTTACTAAGCCAATTAGATAATATTATTCCAAATGTGACAAGAGGAAATAGCCCAGTGTAGATTAAGTATATTTCCTAAAGTCACACAACTAAATTTAGGGCAGTAATATTAATTTAGGAATAATAGGATCAAGTAAGAGTCTGGCTCTAGTCATTAAGGGAGATTAGGAGAGAGCATTCGATATCAAGGGATCATGACACACATTTTCTTCTGAATTCAAGCTGTTTTGATTAAGAATGTTTTCAAATGCAGATAGTATTTGGCTCACAGTTACTTAAGCAAACGGCTTGGGACAATTGAAACTCTTGACAATATTTTGTGGAAATAGGCTCATATCTTTTAGTTCTACCATCCTTATTGTGTGGAATCTTCTTGCTCTTGGCCTCTTGGTCCCTATAATACATTAGACATTATATTTCTGTTTAAGGAAGGGAGTAGATGCAAGGGAAATGAACCTAAGGATGGACCCACTGAACTAAATCTATTTTTGATTTAGTCAGGAAAGCAAAATCTTTCTGAGAAGCTTCACAAAGCAATGTTACCTGCTACTTTGTAATACATGACTATTTGGAGATGATTTCCCCCTGAGTCTCTTATGCTTTTGCATCTATGCAAAGGCACGGGCATTGTTTTGTTCTATACAGTCTTTTGAAAGTATTTATATGGTGAATAGCCTTGGAGCTATTCTAGAGCAAAGGGCAAATTTGTGTTGTCCAGTAAAATCAAGATAATATCTCCTGGGATTTAAGGATTAGCTTATTTGCTTGTAGCCATTGTAAAAGGTTGGGGTTTCCAAAGCTGAGTCATTTTCTGTAATGCAACCCACTGTATATGATTCACCTGGTTTGTATTTTATTGCCCTTGGGAACTGTTTTGGGGACCTATAAGAATTACTTCACCATGACACCCTGACAACTTTGCACATTTCTACATAGACCATGTAGGCAAGACGCCTGCAGCTGCAGATGTGGCAGAATGCCCTGTGATCTCCCGGAACATGAGATCATGAGAAGTTTGTGAAAAGCTGTAATGAGGCCATTTTCCACTTGCCTCCCTATTTCTCTGGGATGTTGGCATGCGACTTTTTGTAGCCTTCCAGTTTGATGAGCTGTGAGGCTGTCTGCCTTGCCTTCTTAGTGTACAACTGCAGGTTTTAAAACAGCTTATCTATAGCATGACATCAGCTCCTTAGCAATAGGGCTTCCCACACTTAAGTTGTATTGCTGTGTCATCTGTCACCTTTTGTTTCAATGCAAAAAGATACCAAGGGACAAATGACACAAGCATGTGCCTTTGCTTTACTTGATTTTTGCTATCTATATAATAGTCTTAATTTTAAAAGGGTTTTTCCTTTCTTTACTGGCTGAGTTTTTCAAACTTGTCTCAATAAAGAATAAGCAGAAGAAAATGATGATAAAACTAGTTACTGCTGTTGTTGTAATAATTGTACTTTGTCTTTGATCCAAAAGAGTCATGTCTTCTACCAACATCCATGACACACATTTATTAGCTTGCAAATAGTGTGAAATGTCAGATCTTTTAGAGTTCTTGGCAATGGCATTGGATAGAATTGTGTCACATATATAACTCCAGATGAATGATGGCTTGAGTTCTCAACCAACAGTGTCTACCATATAAGGCTAAACTCCTAAAAAGCATAACAGTTTAATATAAAGCCCTAGTTTTAACTAGTAACATGCTTAAGACAGTAAAATTTGTAAATCTCATCACAGTTTCCTTAGCCAACCTATTACTATAGTTTTGCTTAATCTCTTTACATGACACTTCTTTAAAATGAAGAAACCTTATTTAAATTACATAAATAATTGACTTTTCAATGAACAAACTCTAGAGGGGATCAGGAAATATGTTTCAGAGCATTTAAAAACTCTTTGGGTTATTTTCTCTACGCCTATGAAGTCATTATCTGTTGAAACTGGGAGTAGTTAAACTGTTTTGAGACTTTAAAATACAGATGTTAAAAAAAGTTATTAGTTTAAAAAACGATCCTTTTAGGAGTTGAATGTACTTCAGTACTAATTATAACTTTTAATGATTGTAAAGTGCCCTGGGAGACTTTAATAAAGAAGATTGCAAGGCTACATTTCCATGATAAATTTTTCTTTCCTTTACACAGTGTAAGGATAAAGAAAATGTGTTTGAACACCCTAAGGACAGAGCTAATTGTATAAAGTTCACTAAATGTTAACAATTTCCGACTGACCCAGGAGTCATGTAAGGGAATTACAGACACATGTTCTGAGAAATATTTGGCAGTTTCTAGAGTTAGTTTCTAGAGTGAAAAAAAAAAAATGGGCTGAGAAAAATTTAAACAATGATATTGTTTGCTTAGCCTATTATGGATGTTATTTAAATCAATAGCACTGGAAAAAAGATACTATAATTCATGATTCTATTAGGTGGAACTTCATTTTTGTTTCTGATTGACTCACTGAAAACTTTGTGATTTACCAGCAATATACCTGTAAATTAAAATTTCTCACAAAATCTAAATAGGGTCATTGGCACTATAATTTGAGTTATGTAATTAGTAGTCAAAGTACTATTCTCTGGATTTGAAATATTTTATCTGAATTGCTTCATACAGTAGTTCATTTGTACTCATTTGTTAAATGTTTTTCTTTCTCCAATTCTTTGCTCTCTTGTGGTTGCTGCAGTTCAAGAGGCTAAGTGGTGCCATTTCTCTTAACTTGTCAAATGTAAGCATCGTATTATGGATAGAGGAAGAAAGTGTTCTCCTCATTGGAAATAGAACAAGACTCTCTTACAAGGTAAGTTATTCTCTTCCACATAATTAAATGGAGGTAAATTAATTAATTTACCTCCAAAAGTGATCATTTCAGTTAAGAAATGTTTCTTTTCTTTTTTGTCTCATCATTGAGGTACAAGATTACAGATGGGCTTTTAGTTTTTTTAATATCCTTCCTTAGGAGTTCCCAAGGAATCTCCTATGGACTCTTTTCAGTTTTAATTTTAAATCTGTAAAATTATATAGGTATTTTGGGAATGGGGGAGAAGAATAATTTATGGATGTGTCAAATGGTTTTAATGATAAATATTTTCTGTATTCAAATATCAACCCATCCGTAAACCCTATCAGACATTGAAGAATAGTATGGCCAGTAAAATCTCTAAAAAAAGTGATTTTTACCACCAACAGGTGTTCTTCACCTTGTTCTTTTAAGAGTTTATAGACCTTTTGTCAATTTTTCAGATCAAATCAATAATTAGAATGCCTAAAATAAAAATTTAATAATTGTTAACATTTAATGAAAACTTAATTGCCAAGAACTTTTTAAAAGCCCATTCTAATAATATGAAGACTCTAAGAAGTAGAGCAGATTTATGAATTGATGGTTATACAGATTGCACATTTCAATTTCTATAATTCTTAGATTAATGATATAGTATAAAAATTGAGATTTTTCTGTACTTCAATTCATTTGATATAATTAATTTCAAAACATCTAAAATAATGTTTGTTTGAGTAGCTCTCCATTGGTCCCCACAGAAAAATTACATCACTGAGTATGTAGTCTATGATAGATTTGCTTTTCTAAAACAAAAAATCCAATATTATAAAAACCAGGAAGTAGGAATGATAATTGCATGCACTTTAACTTCTCAGTGATATTTTTTTTTATTTATTATACTATTATTAGTAGTAGCATTTTGTTTTTGAGAATAACTGTAAAGAAATTGTGGCTGTATGGGTAAATGTCCACATCCTATTATGCTGATATATAGAGGACTGTATGTAAAAAAGGCAGGCTGACTTGAGAAATTGAGAACAGAGACAAAAAAGTTTTTTTGAGGTAAACATGCTGGTAAACCCATAATTTTTAGAAAGTTAAGTGGTGGATAACCATGGGATGTGAAACTAAGATATCCATGAAATATGATTTTGGTAATGGAAATTTCTATATTTACCGAAAGATTATGTTTAATACCTATTATACCATATTTGAAGATGACACACCTTGGATTTCTAGAAAAGGGTGTAAAATATATGTTTCCACACTAAACCTCTTGAGTTAATTTATAAAGGGCATTTCTTTGATTTTCCTTTCCCCATAGTTTTATTCCTTTACTTTCTCACCAACCCCAAAGGTTTTTCTTTTCTTTTTCTTTCATTTTTGCTTATTTGTTAGATTTGTTGGTGCCTATGTTTGTGTTGTTTTTATTGTTATTGTTAACTTTAGGTGTGCTACAATGTCAAAACTAATTTTCTAGGTTTCATTCTAGAATGTCAAAAAACATCCTTGCAGTCTTATATAAAGGTTTTTAAAGTTGTTCACATTCATCAGAACAGAGACTTTACAAGCAATTTTTTTATAGTCTCCATTTATAGAACATAACTTGATGCATTATTAATTTTAAAAACTCAGGATTAGAATGAAACAAAAGGAGAGATAGAGAGACAGCCTTATCGTACTCACATAATTAGAAGGAAACCCTACTCTGTCTCTACTCAGAATCAAAAGGTAGAGAAAGGAGGATTAATATTAACTGTTAATCTGCATAGTTTTATTAATATTTTTGGGTCAGCTGGATTTGATAGGTTTAAATAAAATATAGCTATATTTTGTTATTTGCGAATGTACTCTCTGATTTTCTGTCTGTACTCCTGAACATATAAGGATTTCTATAATTAGGAAGATTTTCGTGTTGTTTATTAAAACATCCAGTCCAAAATAATATAAAAACTCAATCTCACATGCCAATAATCTACCCTTAGCTCAGTTATTTTCTTTGGTTTAGGAATCATTAATGGCAAAGAAAGCTTGGTTCATTCTTCAACACTTCCATTTTATCTTTTCTCTCTTCGTTATTTTGTTATTACTAGGGGAGGATAGAAGAAAAGATGCTAATGCTGTCTTATTTGCCTGGGGCTGTTTCTTTGTCACTTGTTTTTAATTTTTTTTTTCCAATTAGAGTTAACATTCAGTATCATTTTATATTAGACATATAATTTATAAAGTGATCCCCTCGATTAGTTTAGTACCCATTTGGCACTATGCATAGTTATTACAGTATTATTTACCATATTCCCTTTGTTCTACTTCACATTTCTATGGCTATTTTGTAACTAACAATTTGTACTTTTCTTTTTTTAATTTGTATTTTCTAATACCTTCACTTTTTTCACCTAGCCCCACCAACACCCCTTTCCTCTGGCAACCATCAGTTTGTTCTCTGGTGCTGTTTTAATTATATTCCTGAATGATATTTGTTGCCCATTGCACTTGCTGTTGTTGCAGACACTCACAGGGCTGGTTTACTGCATTTTTATTTACTTTTTGGCCCTCTTCAGTGACACATTGCACCATTCTCTGACATGACTGACTTGTGACATCACTCTCACCCTCACTACATTATGTGGTTGTCTGACACACAACTTCTAAACTTCTTCCACTCTGGCAAGGCCCTCCTAGGTTTCACAAATTGACTCAGGCCATCTATTTCTATAGAGTTCATTTGATCCATAGAATGTCATATATCCTAGTTCTACTAAATGGTAAAAGTGTAGTTTTTGCAAATGACAACCAATCTCTTTATCTTATGTTTGCAAGCTAATATAGCTTGCATTTAGTTTTTATATTTATGACCTGATAAGAAGAGAATCTGTACTCACATGTGTCCCAATTTCCAGGTGCAAATATCTTTCTTTCCCCAAAAGTCCCTCAGTACATGAGGTAGGCTGAATAATGACCCCATCCAAAGATATCTGTGTCCTGATTCTCAACCCTTGTAAATGCATTATCTTACATGGCAGAAAGAACTTTGGATATATGAATAAGATCCTGAAATGGGTATGTCTTGGATTATCCAAATGGATCTAATATAAATGCTATAATGGATCTAATATAAAAGGTCTATGTGAAAGGGAAGCAAGAGGGCAGAGAGAGAGAAGGAATTTTGGTAATAGAAGCAGAGGTTAGAGTGATGTAGAACAAAAATGTGCAAACAGCCTCCAGAAGCTGAAAAACACACACAAAAAAAGATTTTCCTCTAGAGCCTGCAGAAGGAATAAGCCTCTAGAAATACCATGGTTTTAGCCATATAAGTCTCATTTTATATTTCTGACCTCCAGGACTATAATAAATTTGTGATGCTTTAAGCCACTACATTTTTGGTCATTTATTACAGCAAATATAGTAAATATATTCAAGGAGCTATATAAAAATGGTTCTATAATTTTTGCAACCCATCAATTTTGTAACTAACCAAAGTGCCTGAATTTCCTTCTTGCAAGGTGTATATCTACAGTTTTCAGAATAGAAAAGTCACAGCACTCTTATAAAATTTACCAATGAATCTTCTTCTGAATTTTTGATTTCCTCCAAAATAGTTTGAGGGAGTGATAAAGATAAAGGTTTCCATTCCATCTATTCTATCCTTTTGTAATTCTTGTGTAGATGTGTGTAGCCCTTCTTAATAGTCTTGAAAGATGTATAAATTAGGTTCTCAGAAACAAATTAATGGAACATTGAATGTTTTTCATGGAGTGTTTAATAATAGGACAACTGAGAATAGGTGAAGAGAATCTTAAGGGAGGGTACAGTATCCTAGGGCTCTGGTAACCTTAAGACAAAAGAAGCAGCAGCATTTATCAGGAACTGGAGAAGAACGTTAATGGAGAGGCTGCCTTGAACAGGATTGCGACCTTCCCTTGAGGTCAACCACACACATCCCTCCTATACTTTATGTGCCAGTGTCCTCCATTGGCTGAAACCAAACAGGAGCCAGAGGCAAGAGAATCCAGTGTTTTATGTTGGGTAGAGAGGAGAATGGAGAAAGATGGATAAAGTTGGAGAGTAATCTTCATGAGCAAATGAGATCACGATCTCACACAGAGTCCTTACAAACATTTTTTCTAAGCTTTAGAGCTTCATCCAAGATTCAGGAAGGTAGAAAAACACAGTTCAACAACATGCAACAAATAATTACATAAAATGGGAAATATTCTAATAGAAATATAAATGAGTCATTAAGGAAACGTGGAGGGGAAAGTTGAATTGCATTTGGACACTCAAGGTAGATATTCATAGAATAGAAAACATTAGTCATTTGCAGTGATTAATAAGGATAAGTAGGTATAGTTCAAATGGGTCATTAGAATGGGATCATTATAGAAGGAAGTTTATATTTGGCCTCACACCTAAAACTAAAGTAGACGATAGCTTGATTTTTTTTTTTTTTATTCCATTCCTGATGTCTCTGGCATTGAATAAAATTGTATTCTATTTTTATTTATCCTTTTTTAAAGGAGAGTTTGACTTCATTTTTGAAATTGGAATGCCGACCACTTTTAGACCCTAGTCTTCCTCTCTCTCTTTTTTCTTTCTTTCTCTTTCCTTCCTTTCTTTCTCTCACTCTCCCTCTCCCTCCCTCCCTCTCTCTCTCCTTTTCTTTCTTTCTTTCTTTCTTTCTTTCTTTCTTTCTTTCTTTCTTTCTTTCTTTCTTTCTTTCTTTCTTTCTTTCTTTCTTTCTTTTCTTCTTCTTCTTCTTCTTCTTCTTCTTCTTCTTCTTCTTCTTCTTCTTCTTCTTCTTCTTCTTCTCTCTCTCTCTCTCTCTCTCTCTCTCTCTCTCTCTCTCTCTCTCCCCCTCTCTCTCCTTTCTTCCTTCCTTCCTTCCTTTCTTCCTTCCTTCCTTCCTTCCTTTCTTATTGATTTCTTTTTTCCTATTTAAAAATAGTTTTCATTTTTAAATTATTTTCTTTTCACCCATCCCCCAATTCCTCTTCTTTAGCAACTATCAGCTTGTTCTCTGTATCTATGAATCTGTTTGTTTTGTTCATTTTTTTAAGTTCCATATATAAGTGAAATCATTTAATATTTATTTATTTATGACTTATTTCACTTAGCATAATACCTTCTCAGTATGTTGTCACAATGGCAAGATTTTAATTTTCTTTATCACTGAGTAATAATCCATTGCATATATATCACATTTTCTTTATTCATTTATCTCTTGCTGGATACCTTGGTTGCTTCCTTATCTTGGCTACTGCAAATAATGCTGTGATGAACATAGGTGTACATACATATTTTTTGAGTTAATATTTGTTTTCTGTGGATAAATACTCAAAAGTGGTAGCGTTGGGTCATGTGGCAGCTCTATTTTTAATTTTTTTTAGTACTCCTTATACTGTTTTTCATAGTGGCTGCACCAATTTGTAATTTCACCAACAGTGCATAAGGGTTCCCTCTTCTATACATCCTCTCTAGCACTGTTATTTGTTGATTTTTTTTTTTTTTAGATAGTCTTTCTGACAGTGTGGGGTGGTGTCTCATGGTTTTTATTTTCCTGATAATTAGTGATGTTGAACATCTTTTCATATGTCTGTTGGCTGTTCTTTGGAGAAATACTGATTCAGGTCCTTTGCTCATTTTTTAGTTAGATTGTTTGTGGAGTTGTTTTTTTTTTTCCCCCCCTTTGGTGTTAAGCTGTATGAGTTTCTTATATATTTTGGACATTAACCCCATATTGGATATAGCATTTGCAAATATCTTCTCCCATTAGGTAGGTTGTCTTTTCATTTTGTCAGAGGTTTCTTAGCAGTTGCAAAACCCCTTCCTCTCTTGCCACACATTTGGACAAGCAAATAAGAATTCCTGTTCGCTTCCTCCCTTATTGATGAGGAAGTTTAAGTCATGGAAACCTGAGCCTATAAAACCTTCACCTTGCACCTCTCCCAGCCACAGACAGAACCAAAGCTCTTAAGCCATTCCACACCAGCTTGGGTGACTCCTCCTCTCCTCAGAAAACCTCAATATATGAGTGAAAAATCTTTTATATCTCATTAGTGCATATGTGGTGTCATCAGTCTGGACACCCAAATTAATTGTAGGTTGAGTAGTGGTTACTTTTGTGTTCTGGTGACAATCAGCAAAATACATTCAGTAAAACATAGTAGTTCAAAGAAACCTGACTTAAAACTTTATCTGAAAAGATGTCATAAATTTTAAAGAAAATCACTAAAGACTAACTGGTCTTTGGTGTTCATCTATAAAGTATACAGAAGACTTAAAAATATTCTTTAACCATAGCATTGATAATTGAAATTATAATTCTATGTTCCCAAATATCAAATGTTTAGTCAGCCTTCTCTATATGTGAGATCTTACCCTCACACCAGGGTATACTATCCACTTTTTCCTCAGCCCTTCGCTGTTCTGATACAATGTCAAAAATATTGTGTTGTCTTATTTTCAGACTGGTTAATAATTCAAACTTCTTTGCTAGTGATGCCCAAATTCCCCTGCTAATTGCTCATTTCTTTTATGATAAGGTCAGGCTCATTATAAAAGCAAACTTGATTCCTAAATGATATGATGAAATGTGAGTAGAGTCAAGGAAGGGGTTAGGATTTTTATATGTGTAGACTTGTCTCTCAAAGTAAAATGACCCAGCTATTTGACAGCTACAAACCTAATCAAAATATTTTTCTTCCTCTAAATGAGAATAATCCTAGGCCATCTGCTTCCCACACCCACTTTTTCTCTCTCTCTCTTTAATATTGAAACTTTATCATCCCAGGTTTTCCTTTCCCTGCCTTTTATGTTTGCTTCTGCTGTTATTGCTACATTGTTTACAGTTTAGCACTCTGAAACTTGAGGGGAAATTATGCTTTGAACCTCTTGCACCCAGTACCACTGTGTAATGGTTGCCTTAGTTACTAAATTGCTTTTCAAACCAATGAAAGTCATATACTCATTTTCTTTTTCTTTATTTTTTCTGTTTTCATTTTTAACATGGGAACAGTAGCCTTTATCTATCTCAGCAGACTCTTATTTAGTTTCAGGAGTCATTATTGTTATAGTGTTTTGAGGCCCTTAAAGATTCTATAATGTTGATTTTTTATGTTTCATAAATGTATACAATTCATTTTTCCCACAGTATCTCATGATATTATAACTTAAATTACTGCTAGTTTTTCCATTCTTTTCTATATTAGATTATGATAGTTTTTCTTCACTGGCAAGCAATGAGACCTGAAAATGGTTTTGAATATATCTTACTCATATTAGAAAATGAGCTTCTTGCTTAAGAGTACATCTCACATAAATCTCATTGACCTATATATAGGTCAAAGGTATAAAGAAGATCAGAAAAATGTATTCCATAAAAGCCAAAGGTGTACAACTAAATTATGAAGAAAGTTAAGTCTTATAAAAAGCACACAGCATGTGCAGAAGAACATGTAACAGGTATTCACATATAAAAATGTTTATGAAAAATGGCAAAAGGCTTTTTAGAAATTTTATTCAGTAGAATAGTTAAATTGGGAATAGGAATAAAAAATCTGCCCATTTGTTTATGTTGAATTAATATAAAGGAACCTATTTAAAAACAAAACAAAACAAAAAAACCCAAGAAATCCTTATTAAAATAGTTCAGCAATTCCCAGGATTTTAGATACTTGCATCTCGGTTCTATTGTAATATATAATACTTAAAAACAAACAAACAAACAAACAAACAAAACTCTATTAGCTTTTTTCTTTATATAAATTGAAGTGAATAAAAATATTTCAGAAATTTATAAAATTTTTTCAGGTAGTTGGAGATATCTTAGTGGGTCCCAATCTATAATTTAAGAACATACTGTATAAAACACCAAAAGTCTAACGATGAAATTATTTATATTTTCACTTTCTTTGAAATCTTTTTTTCAAGCTAATAGTTTTGTTTTCTTTTTCAAATCCATTTGTGCTGAGGCCACAATTCTGAAGTCCGCCTTTACATACCGTGGCATAAAGAAAGTATAATATCAGGAAGCTTAATAATTCAATAGCAGAAAACAATCCATTAATTCTCACAGACAAAGCAAAACAACAAAATTTAGTGAAGAACGCTTTTCTTTTAGGAAGCTATTAGAAATTCCTTTTTTGCTGATGAACCATTTTTAATTCACTGGCAACCTTTAAAAATTAATAGGATATCTGTCAAATTTTTTAGAGTAAAAATTGCTATTATGTGATGGTAAAGAAGAATCACCTATATAATTATATTTTCTGGAATAGTATGTATACATACATATATAAATATATGAAATTTTATCTAATTAATACCAACTATAAACTCACTGTAGTGCTATTACTTTTATGGTCTTTATCATAAAACTGCCTTGCAGTAGGATGAATGCCTCATGTATTTGGGCATTTAAATAGATGGAATATTTTATCTTGACCTTTGGAGAGTCTATGTTGGGTTGGGGGCTCATTTCATTGTTTTTATCATTTATCTCTGTCTTCCAATGGCCAGGATGTTTCAAATGTTTCCTAATCAAGGATGTACTTTTATTGAAAGGTCAGAATACTAAAATGCTTTATATCAGAGATTAGAATTATGATTAATTTCTGCTGTGTAAGGAAGTCTAATTGAAAATGCACTACCTTCACTCTTGTCAGAGTTGGCCATGAATATTACAGAACTGCACTGAGCACTAAAGCACTCATGCATTCAGTAAGCAAAATATTCTCTAAACTTTTGTTGACAATATGATTTCTCTTAATATTTTGTACATTTTTTTTCATGGTCTTTGAAGTAATCTTTCAGATTGTTCTTAGTCTTCACTGCAAGGCCAAGAAAGCAAAACCCAAATGATATCATTCTATTTTGTGGGTCAACTTAGGGGCTCATTTTCCCAAGGGAATATGGGTAATAGTCTATCATTCTACTCAATGCTACAAAACAATAATACAGATATCTGAGCAACATATAAGCTAGAAGCAAAAAAAAAAAAAAAAGAAAGAAAAAAGAAAAAAGAAAAAGCAAGTAAGTTTCCAGCCATGCCAAGAGGTTGCACAAAGCACAATCTTAGAAAAATCTATGTAAAAGAAACATTTACAAGGCATAATGATGTGGGTGCTAAACAAAATAAGAAACTTGCTGTGTAAGCATGAGGAAATAATAGATTTATTTATTTATAGATACTATATGAACCTAATTTTTCTCACTTAAGATTATATTTTGATTCTTTTATAGATTGCATATAGATCTGCCATATTTTTAATCATTCATAAAATATTTTATTGTGTAGCTCTACTACAATTGTAGCCTCACCCATACGGATGAATATGTATGTTGTTCCAGTCTTTTATTATTAATTTAAAAACAGTGTTGTGTGTGTGTATACACACACATATTTACACTTGTGTGCCAGTACTTGCATAAGACAAATTTCCAGAAGTAGACTTGCTATGTCAACAGCTATATAGTTTCAAAAATCTGAAAATATTGCCAATTTTTCTTCCAATGAATTTGAAACAATTTGGGTTTCCACTGATAATTATTGCCATTTCCTACACTTTTCCCCCTAATGCCTACTGCTGTTCATTTGTTTTTTTGACAGTATTTTAGGAGAAAATTGTTAGCATGCTATTCATAATATATATATATATTTTACACACACACACACACATACACATACACACATGCACACCTATACCCACTCTTGTGCATAGTAAAAATAATTGTCCTCTAATGGAAAACTATGCATTGTCTAAAGTATAATACCCTTCCATGTTGCAAGATTCCAGCCCTTTTTTATTATCTTTGATCTATTGTGTAACTTCCATCTTTTGTAAGATACAGATAATCGAAAGATATGTAAATTTGGCCCTATTTGGTAATGATTAATTTCACTTTCCACTCCTAAAGTTAGTGTGTCTTTATAGCAAATTGTCTCAATATTCCTTTATTATATATTTGTGCTCTTTTGATTTTTCCTTTGAACCAGTTAAAACATCTGCTTAGTTCTGTCATGTCATTGAGTAAAGCAGATTCTTTAATGTGATTTATTTTTATATCTGCATGTGAGATATGATTTTACCATCTTAGAAAAATTACATTTTAACAGTGTATAAATATATATGCACATATATACACATATATGCCATGTAGCATATATCTGTATATCAGTGTGATATATTTATCTAGCTATTTATAAAATTATACATATCTTCATGTTTTGTGTCAAAGAAATATTGCACTGAATGAAGTTAAAACAGGCAAGGAAGACTTTATTTGAGACTGTTGCAGTAGGGATCAAAACTTGCAATAGGGAACAGAAACTAACCCAGCTTCATTGAAACAAAAGGTGAGAATGTTTTTTAAGTTTTGGTGTGAGTGTAAAAGAACTATAAGATGGACATTAGAGGGGAATTTGGTTTATGTAATTAGGCTATCTGTGTTTGCTAATTTGTGCTTATTGAAGTTAGGCTCCTAGCCTCTCACAGAGACCGGGAGATAGAGCCCCTAACTTTTTTGATGACAACATATTATAGAAATTGCTCCCAGGTCCTTGAGAAAGAATTTCTTTCTCTGGCAAGAGAAAGATTTACATGTTAAAAGGGTAGGGAAATAATATATATTTGCAAGTATTTTTTTTTTTAAATAAGAAGTGGGGGAAAATAGAAAGAAACCTGTCTAAACTTTAGTTTGGCCAAGGAAATTAAGGCCAGTTTAGTCATCTGTTCAGTATCATACAGCAAGCTAATAATAGAACCTTAGTTCTAAGCCCTCTGGAGCCTTAGTGCCCACGCTTGTTTTTGACATTAGTCATTTTGTTTCTCTGACCAACATCTGATTTCCATTTCTGTGTTGACAATTCTGCATCTCCTGTCATCAAAACTGACAATACCAGTTCTTCACTCTACCAGCCTTCCATGCTTGTAAGACTGTATATTTTGAAGAGTCTTCAAGTCAGTTGTGCCCATTTAATGATCTAAATCACAATTTAGGTGAACAAAAAGTGGATTACTGTAGCATATTAAGAAGCATGGCAACAGGAGCCACATCTAATTGCAAGTGAATATAGAAGCAGAAGTACTAATTGAAAATCTTGTGTCTAAGAGGGTGGTATAAGTTGTCAGGAGTGAACTGAAGTTGTTTTTTTGGTTCTTCTAAATAACTGAATTGCTTACCTCTTTTGATAATTTTCTTACCTGCTTAAGTTAGCTAGAGTATATTTCCAATACTTGACACTAAGAAGCCAACACTATTTCACTTAACAGCTGCTTCCAAAACAATAGATATGATAAAAACTTTACTCTTTCAGAAGGAAAAAAAAATCTATATATCTTCCTCTACATATAATTACCTCAAGGGAGGTAAATCCACACACATGCATTCTAAACATAAATACTTATTTTAAAACATTAATTTTCATGATTATTTTACTTTTTCAAAATATTTTTATAATGCTTTTAACAGATAACTTTTGTATTTACTATGAAAGTAATAATATGTCAGTGTGACAATTTGAGTAGTTTGTGTTTTATATAGTCTATGAGTTCTAATTTGTTGGCATATTTTCAAACTACAAAGAACTCAAGAGATTTTATCAGAATGAGAAATTAGCACTGTTTGCTCTTGGCAGATGAGTGCTTCAAGTAAAAACTAAAAAACCTTATAAGTAAGCTTCAATGTTGTAAATATGAGTAATCCAGTTGATGACTCAGCCATTTAACAGACTTAGTCATTTAGTTTCCTAAAAAAACCACTAGAGAATCTATTTGAAAAAAAAAAAAAACGTACTTCTTCCTTACGTACGTTTTTTTTTCTTATGTATTTTAATTATGTGTTTTCTTATGTATTTCTTATGTATTTTTTTTTCTTATGTATTTTAATTACATAAGTAGCTGAGAGGATTCAAAACTTTGACCAAACTGTATTACACTAACTTGAACTCTGCCATTACAGAAAGCTTCTCATTGCAGCCTTTGATTTTTGTTGTTTGATTTTTTTTTACCTTTAAAATTTCAGTAAAATATACATAACATTAAATGTACTAATTTAACCATTTGTAAATATATACAGCCCACCAGCATGCACGTCTGGTTCATAACCATCTTTACTATTTGACCTTAGAACTTTTTTATCTTGCAAAACTGAAGCTATTTATCCATTAAACTAAATCCTCATTCCCCACTCCACCATTTCACTTTCTGTCTCTATAGATTTAACTACTCCAGGTACTCCATATAAGTAGAATCATACAGTGTTTGTTCTTTCTGACTAGCTTACTTCATTTAGCATTATGTCTTTAAGGTTCATTTACATTGTAGTATGTATCAGAATTTCACTCTCTTTTAAAGTTGAATAATTTTTCATTCTACATGTATGCCAAATTTTGTTTATCCGTTCATCTGCAATGAACAATTGGGTTGCTTTCACCTTTTGTCAGTTATAAATAATGCTGCTGCATACATGAGTATAAAGATAGCTGTTTGAGTCCTGGTCTCAATTCTGTTGGGTATATACCCAGAAGTGGGATTGCTAGATCATATAGTAATTTTATTTATAATTTTCTGAGGAATCACCTTACTGTTTCAATAGCAACTGCAACAGTCTTTTCATTCCCACTACCAGAGCACAGAGGTTTAATTTCTCTGCACCCTCCATAATGCTTATTACTATTCGTACTTTAAAAAATAATTGTCATTCTAATGAGTATGAAGTGATTATCTGGTGGTTTTGATTTGCATTTCCCTAATGACCAGTGATATTGAGCATCTTTTTATGTGCTTTTCTCTATATGTCTTCTTTGGAGAAATGTTTATTCATCTGATTATTTTTTAACTGAGTTTTTTGTTTTTGAGTTTTAGGAGTTCTCTATATTTTGGATATCAACCTCTAACATGATATGTGGTTTACAAATATTTTCTCCCATTCTGTGCATTGCTTTTTATTCTGTTAATATCTCTCGATGTACAAAATTTTTAATTTTTATAACATGCAGTGTGTCAATTTTTTTCTTTTGTCCCCTGTGCTTTTGGTGTCATAGCTAAGAAATCGTTGCCAAGACCAATGTCATGAAGATGTTCCCCTAGGTTTTCTTCTAAGAGTTTTATAGTGTTAGCACTTAAGTTTATACCTTTGATCTATTTGAGTTCATTTTTGTATATGGTGTTAGATAAGAATCTAACCTCATTCTTTTTCATGTAGACATCCAGTTTTCTCAGAACCATTTGTTGAAAAAGATGTTCACTTTTTCAAGATTGGGCTAATTGGGGTCCCTTGAGATTCCATATGAATTTTAGTATGAATTTTTCTGTTTCTACAAAAAATGTCCTTGGAATTTTGATAAGGATTGCATTGAATCTGTAGATTGCTTAGAGTAGTTTTAACATCATAACAATATTGAGTCATCTAATCATTAAGCATGAGATGGCTTTTCATTTATGTTTTTATTTTCTTTCATTATTGTTTCGTAGTTTTTATTTTTTGTCTTTCCCCACTCTGGTTAATTCCTAAATATTCTTTTTGATGCTATTGTAAATGGAATTAGGGGTAATTTATTCACTTTGAGGAAGGATTTTTAAGCTTATAGAAGACTTGTCATATTAAGGTGTCATGGCATAAGCAGCAAAACTAAAAATATACTCATATCCTCTATGTTTAAGTCTAATTTATTTTCTGGTACATTTTACCTCTTGAGCCTGCAATATTATTAATTTTATATATAATAAATTTATATTGAAATGTTAATCATTTAGAATCAAGAGGACAATAATTTTGTAAAGTTCTCCAAAATTTTCTGTTTGCTACAGAGAAGCTTTTTCAGAGAATTTTGATAAATATTCTACCTCATCTATTGTGGAAGTATAACTCAAATGGGATAAATGACCTAATTAAACAAGTTCATTCAGTGTATTTTGAAACCAGAATAAATATAAAAGTTCATCAAATTTATTCTGTATTTAGTAGATTTGCTATAGCTCATTACAGATCATATGCTGCTTTCAATTTTTTTGGTGACAGTATTTTTTTATTAAAGCTGGTTGGAAATTGGTAGAAATTTTGTGAATATTAATGTGGCAGTATGAGTCAAGAGCCTCCATAAAATCCATAAACTGTAACTGGAATAATACATTTTTAAAATATAAAATTAGGAATATTGAAGTAAGTGATTTTATGAATTTTTCATTGAAGAAAATGCACTGATTTTTTAATAATAGTATGGAATGGAAACTCAAAGTTTGAAACAGACTATTATGCAGTTATTAAAAACAGTAATGCTAAAAATGTATAGGGTTTAATACTAAAAAATATAGTTTCAAGTAAAATCAAGATATTATATAAGTAGATAATCTTATTTTGTAAAATAAGCTAAAACAAACACACTACATACTGTGAACACACATATGTGCACACACACTGAAGGAAACCGACCTGAAGAAAACCTTCTAAATATAAATGCTGATTTTCTTTACATATTAGGATTGTAGTTCATTGTAATTTTAAAATTTCTTTATTTTAGAAATTTGTTAAAACAATCACATCTTACATGAAGATCTAAAAATTTTAAGGTTATATTTTATAAATGAACCTTTTATATTTAAAAGTTAATCTTTCAAATTAATGTCTTATAAAATTAAAAAATATTTTTAATATTATATAGTATAGACACATTATAGAAGTATACTCTAAATAAATAAAATATATATTAAAACTAAGGATACATTTATTTTCTTACAAAATAAAACACAAAAAAAAGCAAAATTTTAATCCTCTCCTAATTATTTCTATTTTAACTTAATGTTTTTTTTTAGGGTTAGTTTTCTACATTGGCAAACCTGTTTTCATTCTTTTTCCTTAAATATATAACTGAGATTAATAGATGTTTATTTTTCATATTGAATACTTTTGTTGATAGTTAATAACTTATTAGCTATGATTTTTCTGTGTCAAGACAGTGTCAGAATTTTCATGACTTTAACAGTGGTCCTAGGATTCAGTTATTTTTAAATTGAGGTTTCTGTACCATCCATGCAGAGTAGAACTTCTGAATATTTAATAAGGAGAACTGATTAGCTACAGACTGAAGTAAGCTTTTCTCTTTTCCCTAAATAGCTTTTTAAAGGTTTCATTTTTTATAATTAATTATCTCTCCTTGTGTCATATTTAAATTTATGAACAATTTAAGAAAAAAAGTATTTTAAGCACTTCTGTGCGTGGGGAGAGGAGAGATAGGACAAAGATTAATTAGAAACAATTAAATAATTATTTCAAAAAATACAGTCCTTGGGTATTGTTGAAAGAGGCAGGCCTCACTCAGATGGAACCATTACTCATGAGATAAATAGAAAACTGAATGATAAAGGAATGATCATGTACTGGAATTCTGAATTAATTGGCATTCTTAGACTTCCAAAGTAAGTGTCTAAAACATCGTCATTTTGTTCAGACCAAGATACTTCACAACCTAACAGTGTGAGAGCTGGCTGGGGACTCAGGGACCCTCTATTTCAAATACTTTGTCTTATAAGACATGAAAACTCGGTTCAAGAAAATAAAATAACTTGCATTCTTTACCACTGGTATTTTAAAGAACAGTTTTATTTCCAACTTAACTTTCAAGTTTAACTATAAACCTAGATAAGCAATTTAGAAACATGGTCACTGTTGTCCCCAAGTAACTATATGTTACTTCATACACCTGAGATATAGGCAGTTATGATAACAGCTTTTCATTCACAGCTCAGTTCTATCTCAGCATTCTACTAAAAAACAAAGTATAAATGACAGCTTGTACTTGAGAAAAGCTCTAATCTGAGCAGCTTTTAAGAGACCAATTACACAGACTGGTAATGGGCAAACCATATGTTCAAACAGAATCTGAATCACAATATCCAGCACCCAATTGTAGCAACTGTAGCCTAAAAATGTTCAGAGCTCAATTTATAACTAGTAGCTTCCCTATCCAGATTAGGACCTATCAGAGAAAGTCAGATATGCTCCCTTTCCACAGTCTCATAGGTTGCTTGCTTCTAGTTAGTGTGCCACCAGCTTGCCTACTCTAATGACCTCCAATCAGAGCATAACTGAAGCCTTCCCTTTTTCTACTATAAAGTTTTTACCCTGCCTATTTTTGAGTTTTTCCCAAAAGCAAATTGTGGTGGCCAAATCCCTTGCCATAGCAACCTCTAAATAAATAGGCTCTGCCTGTGCTCATTTGAGTGGTCTTCATTTATTGTCACATTATATTTAAGTTACCATGCAATTTACTGTCCATGTTTGACCACCAGCAAGAGTCAAAAAGAGTGCTGTTAATAAAATCATCAGAATACTAGATGTAATCTGGGAGTTTCTGCATAAACTTGGATGCTTTATCTGATTCAGGGAAAACAACTAGAAGCAGGAAGCAACTTCACATTGTGCTTGATAGGATAGAGTTAGGCATAAAAGCAGATAAGTAGCAGGTTTTGAGTAGAGGAGGGAAGCAATTTGGGGTCTTGACAAGAAGATACTCTATATATACTGTATAAACTTTGCCTGGCATTAGCTCTTTCTATATACACACCTTTTCTAGTTATTATTTTTGTGAGTGTTTCTTTGGCCCACATGTGTGTCCTGTGCTTTTTACTCTGCCAAAGCAAATTATTGCCTGCACAAATTTCTTCAATTTCTTCATCTTGGGGGTCTTTCCTTCTTTCTCTCTTTTACTTGCTCTTACTTCTCTATTCTTCCATTACACCTCCCTAACCCTCCATTCCTTAGCATTACTATGTATACTTTAAAAACAATCAGCTGTTTTTTATGGAATAATATTAAATACACTATTGTGAAATTATAATCTACTTGTATCAACCATTTTATTAACAAGCTTAATTTGTTAATAAATGTAAACAGTTAACATTTTAAAAAACGTGAATTGGTAGCATCCAATCAAATAATGAAAGTGATAAAAAAGGGAGAAAGAAACGAAAAAGATATTTTGTGTGTGTGTGTGTGCGTGCGCGCGCCAGTCTCTTCTGCACTTGGAATCCATGGCAATGGTATATTTCTTTTCTTTTACTTTATTTTGTATTCTATAATCTTTTTAGACTACATTGAAAAAAAAAAAGGGAGGGCAAATATATGTACTCTTACTGCTTAACCATCTGATTCTTTTCCTACTCTTTTGATAATAGAATACTAGCTATACATTATTGCTTGCTATAGCACATGCTGGAGTTAATGAGAAAATTATCATAGTCTAAATAGCCCATTGCTATTAACTTCTCTATAGTTCAATACAAAGGTCATCAGCACATTTTGGCATTCTAATTAGTTATAGGGCTGAGGTTTCCAAAAGTATGGAGATCAGTAGGAGGTAATGCCAGGATTTGGCTTTTTCAGAAATAACTTCCTTTAATTAATTATTATATTATAGAAATAAAATGTTGGGAAATGGGAAAATCAGAATGACTAAATAGAGTATGGCCACATGGTGATTTAGTTGAACCATGATCTGGTTTCAGTCTAAAGACTTCTGGTTTACTTTATCATTCACTTGTAAAAACAAGTGTACCTCTTCAAGACATTGCAGTATCTTCAGAACAAGTAATCGAGTAATACATCTAAAATGGCTATCACCAAACAGCAACTCCATATTTTGTAACTCATTAATATATCAAAATATCAATAATTCCATAGGAAATAAAAGTCAATTTTCAAATAGTTTCTTCCTATACTAATAGTCATTAACTTGAAAAGAACATGTCTTCTCTATGAATTTTCTTACTAGCTTAACATAAACCTTGAAGCAATAGTTGGATTATAAATAGACTAACCAAAAGGAAATTGTTTTTTACTGTACCCAAGTAATATTTGAGAAGAGAAAACAAAACTTATACCCCACAGCTATTTTATTTCACAAAGTTTTTATACTATTAAGAGCCTAGTTTTACCAGCCTCCAGCATACAGGCAGGATACCCTGGCTGTACCTCCTACTGCTTAATAAGGAAATGAAATGAACAATTTATCTAAATATTAACCATAAAATACTAGAGGGCCATTCCTGTCAGGCTCTTGTCTTGGGTATAGATATTCTTTGTAATTGTCATTGTACTACAAAGGTCTGAACCCTGATATATTTCTCCTGTAGAAATTATTGAGCAATACAAATAATTTCTAATTCTTTATTATATTATTATAATATACAGAAATCTGTTAGATTACACTCTATATCCTCAATTGTTGCAAAAATGCTATTTTCATATTTAGTACCAAGCATATCATAAAAGAAATCTCACTGTCAAATCAGCCTTTTCAATGGTTGTTTTTCTATAGACTTTTTGAAATAGTTTCAAAGTTAATTTTTTTTAACCTTATAAATTACAGATTAGAGAATATAGTGGATGTCGGATTCTTATCCTCTTCTACAAACTGACAGAGCTCCCACAATATGGAATTGCTTTTGCAGTCAATTCTTAACACATTTTGGACAAATGTCCTTTCTAATTCATACCATAAGTAAATCACATTAACTTGTCAAACTATTCAGTTAATTCAAAGTTAGGAACTCATAGTATTAATTGCCTGATATGCCATGACCAGGTGCACTGCCAGGCACACAGTCAGTATATTGTCTGAGAATTGAATGGGAATTTAGCATGTTATGCTTTATTTCCCACTTCCTGTCCTGCTCTCCTGGGAGATTTAAAATACTGTAATAAGATTTTGGAGGATTCTAGTAGGTCTCTAAATGGACTCAGCCTACATATATTCTGTGAAGTAAGTAATTTTGAATTTAATAAAAGATATGACCTTTTCTAATGTATCTGAGATCTTTAAGATTTTCTTTCTCAAAAGAGACAGATATACTTCAAGGAGATTTCTAGATTCAGCTGTTTTAAAAATGAAACCTTATCTTCAAATGGATGTCCTCATGACCTTGAGTTCATACATACACTTTTGAGAGTATCTAATTGGATAAAGCTTTGTGTTTGTTATTTATCAAATAGTATAAATACCTAAAAGAGTTTCCTAAAATATGTTGTCTTTCAAAGAGGTTGGGATTTGCATATTTTATTTTGTAGATTAAAAATAGAAAAAAAAAAGTATGGCTTAAAGGTAGAGTTTAAAAAAAATGAAAAGTTTTACTGATTTTATTTCATAAACCAGAGTTTAAAAGTGAAATAGTATGTATAGATAATTCTATGAAAAAAAATGTAGATGTAATGTCATTTTCCATATATATTATTCATACATGTAGGTAATAAAAACAATATTTATTGCTTAGAATAAGAAATGAAAATTATATATGGATTGAAAACAGCATTTAGAACATTGAAATCACTCTTTTCACCCATTTTATTTTATAATACAGTTAAAATATGTAATATGGATGTATAAATTATTCTATGAAATAACATTTAGTTATTTTACACTCACATATAATTTAATTTACTTCATCTTTCATCCTAATATGTAATTTTTGGAAATCTCTTTCACCTGAGTTTTGTACCAACATCGTTGAGTTAGGGAGATGAAGCCCCTTGACGTTTCTTTTGAAGGGAGAAGGTTGGAGAAGGGAAAACCTTATGGAAACCTGATTATATGAAATAAAAATTATAATTAGTCTTTTTAAAATTAAATTTATTGGCATGACATTAATTAATGATATATAATTAGTTAATTATATAGATTTCAAGTATATAATTTAATAATACATCATGTATAGATTGCACTGTGTATTCACAACCCAAAGTTAAATTTTCTTCCATCACCATATATTTGACCTCCTTTATCCTTATTTACCTGTCTTCCCTTTTCCTCCAGTAACCATTAAACTATCTATGAATGTCTGTTTATTTTCCATATCCAAAGGATCCTGAGACCAAAAAGCAGAGATAATTTCTGCAGTATATTTCAATCTTTGTATGCGTGTTTGCTACTTTTGTTAATTCTTCAGTGTTTAGTAGAAAAAAATGTTAGTCAAATATTTCTAATTGGCTTTACAATTAAAATGATGGAAACCTTTCATTCAGAAGCCAGACTTGGATCAAGAGTAAGAAATGAGAAAGCACCACAAGGCAATATTTCTCAAACAGGTATTCAACATAATCTGTGGCATTTTGTTTTTGTTATAATCCTTAGTTTATTGTCACATAATTATAATAACTCAAATGTCTTTGTGCTTTTTTTCTGTAGTGAAGCTCAATCGTGCTAACATGATGTATTTAAATTCCTGAAGAAAATATGGGGATAAAATGATAGGTGAATGATGCCTTTATTCTGAGGAAGTCAAATTTTTGGTCATCACACTTGCACTAATTTTTCCCCTAAATTGAACAAAGAAAAATGTTAGAGAATTCGGCAGTCACACAGTAAGTACATTAATAATGGGAAGGCTGAACTCAAACTATTCTTTTACATAGCAACCAGTCTCATTTTATTTTTTTCATGTTTTTCAGCAAATTGCACCCTCAGAAACAGTCAGTCACAAGGACTATATATTTTACTTCTGTAGTACCACTCACCTGTTCTTTCCATCGCTGGCATCAACATCGTGCTGGCACTGTGGCTCTCTCTTCCTGCTGGTAAAATGCAGTGACCTCTGGCCTTCTCCACATTCATTCACTCTTTTACCTGCAGGCTAGTCTCCACACTCTGGAAAGAGTGATTTTTATAAAACAAAATTCTTTACATGATCCCATGAAAATAAAAACAAAAAAACAAAAACAAAAACAAAAAAACCTCAGTAGCCTCTCACCTTTCTGGTCCTTAAACACGACAGACACTTCCCTGTCAGGATAATTCCTAAATCCTGTATGTATAATGTACTTGATTCATCTTTTAGCTCTTACAACAAGCCTATTTCCTTTTTGTAGACTGCAGTCTTCAGAGTCAAGTCCTGGTGGTGAGGTGTGGTGACACAACGTATATTTCCTTCATACTATTTACCAAAATTTATTATTAGATAATTATTGCAATTATTGATCCCACTAAAATATATCCTCTGAGTAGCCAGCAATTATGGCTGTTTGTGTCCCGAGTTGTGTATCCCTAGAGGAGCACCACAGGTCTGAAACAAACCTTGTCAAAGGAATGAAAGAATCAACTTAACAAAATTAATTTTGTAAACTTACATTTCCTATATCATTTGCATTTAATTTACAGATTTGTTTTAGTTTTACCACTTGCAATGATTTATAATTATAAAGTTGTTTTAGTTTAGGTTTTACATATGTAAGTGACAATATGATTATACCAATATAACAAATTTAAATTATTTTTCCTTTTGAATTGAGTATGCTACTGAAGTACTATAAAAGATTTACTGAATAGAAACACCTTAAAAATAAAGTGGTTGGTATTAGCTACTAAAGAAGAAGAAAACAAGCTGAATTTCAGGCCTTTTACAAAAGATTAAGAGCATAGGGACCTGCGGCAGAAGATATAATCATATTATTTTTGAAAAACAATGTAAGTAATCCACAATCTGCTATTGCATTAGCATTTTTAATTGTAAATAAAGAGAAATTAGTTTTACTGTAAATAAAGAGATAATTATTTGGCATCTTTAAAATTGGAGGATAAATAACCTCATCAATTCACTTAGAAAGTGCTAGTGACCCTCTTAAACAAGGTTAGTGGTAAAATTTCCAGAGAAACTGAAATAAGGGCAAACTTTAGGAAGTGATTTGAAGTTCATGCTCAGTTTTGTTGCCTTCTATTTTATATTGTTTTAATCTACAGTTACTTCTGAAGCTAGCTACTCAGATTAAGGCCAAACTTCACAGGTTAAGAGTACAGTCCTCCACAAAACAGACTTCACTTCAGAAAGCCATTCTCATAGCTATCAAGCTACATATTTTGAGATGCCAGCTATCTACACAGGTTTCACTAGAAAAACTCACAGGATATAGGAAAGTTATACTTACTATTACAACTTTAAAATAGACTTTATTTTTAAGGGTATTTTTGGGTTCCTAGCAACATTTAATGGAAGTCACTGAGATTTCCCATATACACTCTGTCCCCACATACCCAGAGCCTCCCCACTATCAACTTCTTGTATCAGTGGTATGTTTGTTGGAATCAATGAACCTACATTGACACAGTATTATCACCCAAAGTCTATATTTTTTACTTATTTAATTTATTTTGGGGGATGAATTTTTATTTTTATTAAATTCATTGGGATGGCATTGGTTAATAAAATTATATAGGTCTCAGGTTAAGGAAATCACCTTCTATTCATTCTTATTTTACAGAGATGTGCTTTTAGGAACTGGTGTTGAATTTTCTTAAGTGTATTTTCTTACTTTTTTGAAATGACCATATCGATTTTAACTGTGTTTGTGAATATTGTGAATTACATTGATTTTTTTAATGTTAAATCCAAACCTTTATTCCTGCCATTAAACCCCACTTGATTATCATGTATTATCCCTTCTATATATTGCTGGATTCGATTTGCTATAATTTTGCATCTATGAATATTAGTCTTCTCTCCTTGTACTATATTTTTTCCCCTGAAATTGGTGTAAAGATAAATCTTTCCTCAAAGAATCTGTTGGGAAATATTTTTTTCTGCTTCAGTTTTTCTGGAAAAATTAGGGTAGAACTGGTAAATTTCTTTTCATTAATATTTTTTGTTTCTGGAATTCATCAGCAAAGCATTCAGGGCCTTTGGTTTACATAATGGGAAAGTTTATATTATATATTTAAATTATTTCATATCTATGGCTATTGAGAATACTTATTCTTGAGTAAACTATGGTATACTTTTTCCCCACTTCATCTAAATGTCCTAATTTTTCTTTTAATATCTCTAGCATCTGCAAGGATGTCACATTTCTTATTTATGCTACCAATAATTTGAATCTTTTTTCATTCTGATTATAAGTAGTTTATCTGTTTTATTATTCTATCAAAGAAACAACTTTGGTATTATTGATTTTTTTACTTTTGATTTTTACTATTATTTTCTATTAAATAGATTTGTTTATTCTTGATTTTTATGTTTAAAATATAATTTGTTATTTTTTTAGTTTTGTAAGATAGATGCTGAGGTCATTTAATACTGTTCTACTTTCCCAGTAAGATCTTTAATTCTATAAATGTCTCTTCAAATATAGCATTAGTGGTATGGTATCCTTGTAATTTAGTATGTTATTGAGGAGCCCAGGTCCAGCTTTAAAAACCTAATGTCACTTACATGTTAAAAAACAAACAAAAATCAGAAACATGTCAAATTCAGAACCAGATAATAAAACAGTGGTTGCCAGGTACTGTGGGGAAGGTGAAATGAAATATTGGTAGGGGTACAGATTTTCTGTTATAAGTAAGTTCTGGGAATCTAATGTACATGATGACTATAATTAATAATTCTGTATGACATACTTCAAATTTTCTAAGAAAGTAGACCTTAAGCATTCTTACCACACAAGAAAAGTAACTCTGTGAGGAGATGAATGTGTTAATTATTTCACAGTGCTTCTGTATATTAAATCATCACATTATACACATTAAAAATTTATGTTGTACAATCAAGGTATATGTGATTTTTATTTGTAAATTATACCTCAATAATGCTGGAAAAATAAACCATTTATTTGTGTTTTTTTTTAGGCCCAAAAGTAGACAATTACAAAAGCTTTACCTGGCAGGCTCACAGGGGACAGCTGTCTCCTCAGTGCACCAGATTTGGCACAGCTAGTGTATTACAATCTCAGATGAGAATTGCATTCAAGGTCTCAAGCTCCTCAGGCCAACCATGCAATATTTACATATCTAATCCAGGTACCTTCATTCCTAAATCTCTTTAGCTGAGGCACTGAGCTGAGATCTCCTTTGGTTCCTTCCCAAAGTCTTCTTATGGAGAGAAGATAGAGAAACATTAAAAACACTTTTCTCCCACTATGACTTAGTAGCTAGTACTTTTCTATTCCTAGCTCTTCCCTCATCCCTCCCTAACCCAAGAGTGCATAAAAACTGCTGGACCCTTTTGTTCAGCGTTCCCTGAAAAATGAAACAACCTCCGTATCTGTCACTGATTAATTTGATTCTCAAGGGTGCATTGTCACATGGGAGTAAATAGAAAAGTGGAGAGTCAGTACATCCTCTGGTTTTAGACTCCTATTTAAACCATCACAGTAAGTGATAAAAACTAAATTATATGTAGCTTGTTGCTTTAATAGGCTACTCTAGCACCTGGCTCAACTCCCTCTCCCCTCCAGCTCAGATGAGAACCTATCAATTGTTTTTATATTTAGTTCAAAATACCTTCTAACTTCCCTTTTGATTAATTCTTTGACCCACAAGTTATTTAAAATTGTGTGACTGTTTTCAAATTTTTGAAAATTATTTAGTTATTGTTCTCTTATTAACTTCTAACTTAAAACACATATGACTGAAGAAATACTTTGTATCAATTGAATTATTTTAAATTTATTGAGACTTATTTTATGGCTTAGAATATTGTCTATTTTAGTGTCTCAAGTGCACTTGAGAAAAATGTCTATCCTGTTCTTGGGCAGAATAGTCTATAAATGCCAATTAATTTAAATTAAGTTGGAGAGTACTGTTCAAGTCTACTGTATTCTTAATGATGGTAAGTCTACTTGTCCTATCAGTTGTTGAGAGAAGTATATTATAATTTCCAACTATATATAATTTTTAAATTAATTCTTGTAGTTCTATCAGTTTTTGCTGATCGTTATTACCTCTACTTATATTGCAAATCCCACACTACCTCGTTACACTTACTTACACCTCATAAAGAGAAAAAATAAGAAAATAAGGTCTTAAGCATTTACTCATCGGTTATTGTTTCTAATACTCTTCATTGCTTTATGTAGATTTATTTTCCACCTTTTGTTATTTTACTTCTTCTTGAAGTATGTCTTTTAACATTTATCTTTGTGTAGATCTGTAGGAGATGAATTCTTTTAGAGTTTATACATGTTAAAATGTCTTTATTTTAGCTTTATTTTTGAAAGATATTTTCAGTGGCTATTGTAGGTTGACAGTTTTCTCCTACAGTACTTCAAAAATGTTGCTCCATTTTCTTCTTATGCTTTCTGGGGAAAAATCTGTCACCCTTATTTTTGTTCTTACGTAATGTGTCATCTCTGATTGATTTTAAGATTTTTCTCTTTTCCCTGTTTGAACAATTTAATTTTGCTGTGTCTTGATGTTGTCTCTTCATGTATTTGTTGTGTCTAAGACTAGTTGAGCTTTGGATTGTTAGGATTATATTTTTCATCAGGTTGGAAATTCTTGGCTATTAGTAGTTTTTCTGCTTTCACCTTAAGGATATCCAAATACATACATATACATACATACATACATACATACATACATATATACATATATGCATTTGGATATATCAAACTGCTTGATGTTTTCCCACATCTCACTCATGATCCACTGTCATTTTTTAAATTCTTTAACTTTCTCATTTTTTAAAAATTCTTTTTCCCAGTGTTTGTTTTTTGATAATTTCTATTGGCAAATCCTCAAATTTACTAATTATTTCTTCTGCCACATTTAATTTTCTATTAATCTTAAAGAACATATTGTTCATTTCAGACACTGCAGTTTTTATCTCTAGAAAATCAATTTGGTCTTTGTTTTATGTTGTCGATGTTGCTATTTAATTTGGGGACATATGGAATATAATTATAATAACTTTACATCCTTCACTTCTAACATCTGTTAATTTTGTGTTAGTTTCAATTAACTGATTTTTCTCCCTATTATAGGCCATGATTCTTGTTCTGTTAAAAGCCTGATAAGCTTCATTGAGATCAACATTGTGTATTTTATCTTCTAGGCTGCTGGATATTTCTGTATTGTTATAAAAAATTTCTTTAGCTCTTTTATGAAATGTAGTTCGATCACTTAAAGATTATCCTGATTTTATGACTTATTAGGCCTATTCAAAGCACCACTCAACAACAGTTATTTCTGTCATAAGACAAGAAATTCTTGTACATTCTACCCAATTCCTTGTGAATTTCCCAAGTCTGGCCTGCTGGAATAGGCTCGATCCCTGACCCTGTTTGAGTGCCTGACACTGTTCTCTAATATTTTTATATGTTTTACACTTGGTGTTTGATAGTTTCCTCACACATATTCACTGATTAGTACTCTCATGATCTCTACATATCTCCAGAGTTCTCTTCCTTTTTAGTTCTGT
Organism: Cynopterus sphinx; assembly: GCA_030015415.1. Classification (NCBI taxonomy): domain Eukaryota; kingdom Metazoa; phylum Chordata; class Mammalia; order Chiroptera; family Pteropodidae; genus Cynopterus; species Cynopterus sphinx. Next base: position 76,950,310 of record CM057385.1, read on the forward strand.
CTTTAGTACTGGCTTGTGAACTCTAGCCATCTTGATCTCTGGATTCTTAGCTCCCTTTCCTTATCTGAGTATCCACCAGGCTCTATCTAGGGTTTCCTATACTTGTATTACAAGACTGGAACAGTCATAGGGATTCCCTGGCTTAACATCTCTCATGAATCACCATTATTGTCTCAAGTGTGGTATTTTTAAAACTATTGTTTTACATATGTTGTCTATTTCACTCATAGAATAAATCCCATCATTGTATTATATATCTTTAGAAAAAAAGCAGAGTTCTCATGTAAATGGTTTTAACATCTAAAATGTACAAAGATATACATAAAAATACACTTATTTTAATTTTTCACTATTAAGTGAAATGTTACTGATATTATAAAATTTACCCAGTTAAGTATATATGTGTGTGTGTATGTGCATATATGTATAAGTGTGTGTGTACCTTTTTGACCTGTGTGTATCTTCTGCTATTTATGAATAAATAGAGAGATTTAGATGCAGGAGAGAAAATTCAAAGGTCATATTAGGGTAGGGTGTTAGTGGTGTTAAGTTAGAGGTCATTTTTTAATAGAAAAAAAATGATTTAGGAAGTGTATTTAGTCAGGATCCAGAATTGATTGAATTAAAGCTGCCATACAGTGGGGAGAACATTTTGACATTAGACAAATGCTGCTCAAACTCTGCTCTCCAAATTGATAGATAAGTTTGAGGCTAGTTAAGGAAATAAATCAAAGAAGTCTAGATGGTCTGTAACTCTGTCATTTATTAGAATAACTGCCATTTTTCATTATAAGTTATACAATATTTTGGGGTGTCTGAAGAAACACTAGATATTCAATTATCCACTATTTGGACTTTCTTTAATGGTTAGTTCCTGAAAAACCAATTTAAAAAATTATTAAAAGTAAAGTTATCATAAGAGCACTGGTTGGCTTATTCAGTTGGGTTAGGTATTAATAGGTCCTTGGATAGATGTTGCTAATTCATAGATACCTGATCCTCTGCTGCCTTGGGGCACATGCAGGTAATACACTTACTTGAACAGTTGCAGTTTTACATGAGCCACTGACTAGTTCTCAATAATGTAACAAGTGATAGTGTTATGTATTACTTCCTCTCCAAGTATTTAATATTTAGTGTGAGACTTTCCAGCTCTCTCATATGATAGCGTGGATATTGTGAAGAAATCTTTGACTTTAAATGGTGGAGTCAAACAGAAGCATTCCGAATTACTGAATATCTGCATGATAACAGACTTAGAAAATTGCCTAGATCCACAGTGGACTTTTCATGAAAGAAATAGTTTTACTTTGTGTTTATTTTCTTAAGCCACTGAAATATTTGATTTTGTAGTAATACCTAAGCAATTCTAATAAGAGTACTATGTTTTAGATCTGTGATATAATTGACAAAATAATAGTATACAAATATGTAAGTATGGTTATAATTAGTGTAAATCAAAAATGCACTATTTTAATTTATAAAATTATTATATAAAATTAGAAATTCTGTTTATTTCCATTTCTATATAATGGAGAAAACAAGGTAAATATGGTATAACATCTTCAGTTTATGCTTTTTCTGATATTTAACATTAACATGCAATCCTATAACATTATTTACATCTTTAGTAGAAGTGTCAATACTGCCATTTATCTAGCACAGTGTTCTAAGTATTGAGCATAATTCATGTTTTTAATTGGGAAGGCTAAGATGTTATTACTGCAGAGAAAGGTTTTAAATCCCTAGAGAAATAGTATTAAAATTAGTAATTTTATCAGTTTGTCTTGAATTTAGCTGTATGTAGCAGAGAATCTTATTTAAAGTGGTATAAAATTTTATTCATTTTTACACATAATAAGTTTATGAATAATAAATTCAAGTAGACTTAATGATTAATGGATTGGTATCTCTGTGATTCTATTAGCCTTTCTATTTTTATCAGTGGTAATCATTGCCACAACTTCAAAAATTAAGGCATCATTCAATGTAGGAAGAATGAAAATAAGTGTGTGTGTGCACAGGGAATGATAGTGAAGAGACATCAACCACTTCTGTTTTCTCTTTACCCATCCCCAAAATTTTCTATGTATTGTTTCCCAGAGCAGTATCAAATGCCTACTCCTTGGGTAGTAACATTGGAAAGAAAAAATTTACATGTCCTGGGCTCATCAAATGTCCTGGGCTCTTTTTTTAGAATTAATATATAAATGACATTTAAGTTTAAGGTGAACAATGCTGGTTTCGTACATTTATATATTCCCATATGATTACTACAGCAGTGTTACATGGCACATTTGTGTGTGTGTGTGTTTACTGTCTTAGAAACTTCTAAGTTTCTAATACAGTATTATTGACAACACCTACTATGTTCTACATGAGATCTCTAGAATTTATTTATCTTCAGAACTTACAAGTTATAAGTTTGGATCTTCACACATCTTCCTAGTTCCCTCAGCTCCCCAGTCCCTGGAAACTGCCATTCTAATCTGATTTTATTTGTTGTTGTTGTTGTTGTTCTTCTTCTTCTCCTCCTCCTCCTCCTCCTCCTCCTCCTCCTCCTCCTCCTCTTCTTGTTCTTCTTCTTGTTCTTCTTCTTGTTCTTCTTGTTCTTCTTCTTGTTCTTGTTCTTCTTCTTGTTCTTGTTCTTCTTCTTGTTCTTGTTCTTCTTCTTCTTCTTCTTCTTCTTCTTCTTCTTCTTCTTCTTCTTCTTCTTCTTCTTCTTCTTCTTTCTCCTCCTCTTCCTCCTCCTCCTCCTCCTCCTCTTCTTGTTCTTCTTCTTGTTCTTCTTCTTGTTCTTCTTCTTGTTCTTCTTCTTGTTCTTCTTCTTGTTCTTCTTCTTCTTCTTCTTCT